>CM028344.1:36618373-36991553 GCA_016618105.1 Dendrobium huoshanense
ATATTGATTCATATCTTAAGGATTTAATATCATAAGGAACATATTGGCTTTAGCCATAACTGATATTTCATGGTGCCATTTGGCGGTAAAACTACTTGGTTCAGAGGGAATCCTACGGTGCCATTTGACAACATAATCATCAGTTAGAGGACAAGTATCATGTCCTTACTGGTAGGAGATTAATTGAGAATGGATTATAGTGATATTTTTGACTGAAGTTATATTTAAATTTGTCAGCCTTGGCAAAATTTTTGCAGCATTTGGATGGATTTTACTTTAAGTGGTTTGATAGTTTATATCAATTTTAAATATCTTAGAGTTTTTTGTATTTTCTCCTGGAGTTTGAATTTTGGGGACATTTGGGATTGCATTTTAAAATATTTTAGAATTAACCCATCCGATTGAGATCTGCATTCAATATGGCCATCATTGGGGTAAATTTAAAGTCACTTATATTTTTGTAGGAATTTGAATTTAGTGAAAAATTGGAAGTAATTGAAATTATTTGTGAACCCCTTCGGTTGAGATAAACATTCAACACATACATCATTGGGGCGTACTGAGGTTTTTTTTAATTATGGATTAAACCTTATCAACTTGGCTGAGATGTTGACTAAGGATCAGGTTTCTCGCAGGCTTTATGGTTTTGTGAATGAATTTCTTTTGTTATAAACCTTGAAGGCCTAATATGAATGTCTAAAATAAATATCTCGATCTACCTTTAAAATGTATATTTATTTAATAGTTTGAGCCATGTCGACTTCTATCTACCCGCATAGGAGTATCGAGCTCGAATTTGGATTTATTTATTAACCCGTGCAATATCCCTAGACGTCATGCGTGTTCCTAGAACATGCTCGCTGGGGCCAATGCGGGTGTTTGGGGGCATTTTATAGTTATTTTTTGAACCTTATCGATAGCCATTTACTTGCTTAGGAGGATCGGGTTCAGATATATTGACCCATGCAACATCCCTAGATGTCACGTGTATGAATACATCATGATCGCTGGGGCCCATGCTAGTTGCGATTATATTTACCCCTTTAGTATACCTATGTGCATACATTTTACAGTACATGTGCGTACTTTAAAATATTTGTAAATGTCTTATATCCACTTGCATACTTGCATAGATGTTGAGAATTCAATAGCATTGCATTGTACTGGTAATATGCTCGTTGTATATAGGTGGATTGTTGTGCACTATTTATTACTTTATGTAGATGGATTATAGTGTGCTAACGAATCTCCTACTTTGCCCAGTAAGTATTGATAAGTACTATAGTTCCCTTGCATTCTTCTCGTAGATGGCATGTTAAGTGCATAATGGGTTCCTGTAGAAGCTCTTAGGAACTTATATTTATCGCATTCTTTATATATTTTGCTATGATTTTGGTTCTTACAATACATCCACTACTACTGCAGATAGATGTATTCATCCGCAGATTAAAATTAACTATATGATACTGCATTTACTGAAGTCTTTCTACATTTATCCATATGTGGCATTTTGTACATACATATGTATTTGTAGAGAGATTGTATATATTGTAGATCTTTTATCATAACCTCAAAAGGTCTCTATATCATGGTTTTGTAGTCAAGTCAAATATCTCACAACTCTCTTGCTCTTTACTTGCAAGCTTTGATGCACTTGATTATATAACTAATTATTTTTATTATTTTATTATAATTAATTTTAAGTGATGCATCACTAGATACCACATATCTGTATGAAATTTAATTGTTCGTCAAACTTTTACAACTTTCACAATCTTCTTTCTTAAATTTCATGCATATATCATTTTATTAGTTGTAAAAGTTCCTAAAGTACGATTAAAAGAAGATTGTCAAAATGAGATATACAAGTTAATGACCTAAGGTACATAATGTTAATTTATTTATTTTTAATTATATTTAACTCATATACTTTTTTTTTATAATAGGTCAGAAGTGTGTAATTTTACTTTATGAGAAACATTTGCAACTGTAGAAGTCAAATAACTTAAAAAATTAAGGAATGAAAAAACAATTATTTTAGTAAAATGCCTCAATGAAACATATACCTTTATATATATATATATATATATATATATATATATATATATTGACACACACACGAACTTTTATTACGTCCTCTGACCGGACGTAGCTCTACGTTCGGTCAGAGGATTGTTACTCAGCTTTTGCTCGATATTTGGTCGGTATTGCTAGATATTGTTTGATAATAACGACGAATACCGCTCTGTGAAAATCAATAACGAGTAATACCGAGAAATACCGATTAATCCTAAAAAATACCAAGTTTTTTCTAGAAAAAACTCAGTTTTTTTTTTTTTATTACTCGGTATTACTCGGTATTTTGTCTTCACATAATAGTATTTCTCATTATTGTTGGTATTGCTCGGTATTTTCTCGGTATTTCTTATTTTGTGCCTGCGATCTTAGTGCCGGCCGAACGTAGCTCTATGTACGTTCACCGGATGCAATCACAGCTCCCCACACACACATCATTTTGATTTCAATTGTATTTTATAATATTAGGTTTCACACTCGATCTCAATAACAATATCAATGATAATAAAAAAACATATTTTCTAGCATCGGTATATTTTATTTTATGTTTAATTATTATTTATTAATTTTCTATCACTACAGGAAAATCACCGATTTCCGGCGGCCTTTTCCGGCGGTTTTGAGGTTTTCTGGCGGTTTTTACCGAAATGAACCGCCGCCGGTAAATGAACCGCCGGAAAAAACGGCGTAGGAAAATAAATACCGACGGTTTTTACCGGCGGCGAATTATTCCGGCGGCTCTCCGGCGGTCATAAACCGCCGGCCAGATTAAAAAAAAAAAAAAAACTGGCTGTGACCGCGCACGCCCAGCCCCAGAGCTTCTCCCGGCCTCCCGCGCTGCCGGCGATGCGCCCCGCTCCCGGCTCCCGCTGCCGGCGACGAGCTCTCCGCCCCGCGCGTGTACGTGCGCCCGCGACGTGCGCCCGCGGCTGCAAGCGCTGAGGCTCGAACGGGAGACCTGTTGGAGTAAACCCCTGCTATCAACCGAATTGCCAATGGTCAAAATACGATTTTATTCTCAATAGTTTTTATTTAAACTATATTCTAACCGTAAATAAATAAAATTTTAATTATTAAAAAAATGAACTAATTAATTTAAAATAAAAAAATTAATATTTAATATAATATAAAAATTACCTAACTAATTAATTTAAAAATGAATATTAATTAAATAGTTAATATAACTTTTAATAATTATTTGTTAAATCATTTAAATAGTTTAAAATTTATTATTATTTTTTAATTTTTAAAAGCCGCCGGAAAAATGGAAAAGCCGTCGGAAAAGCCGTCGGAAAGCCGCCGGTAATCCGCCGGAAAGCCGCCGGAAAATTCCGCGGGATAATTTTGCGGGAAATTAGCCGTCGTAAAATTTTGCGGGGAAATTAGCCGTCGGAAAGCCGCCGGTAAGCCGTCGGAAAGCCGCCGGAAAATTTTGTAGGAAATAAGCCGTCAAAAACCGTCGAAAATCCACCGAAAAGCCGCCGGAAACCTGACCGCCGGAAAGCCGCCGGAAAATTCCGCCGGTAATAAGTGATTTTCCTGTAGTGTATGTTTTATATTTTATTATTTAATATTTAAATCTATAGGTCTAAAGAAAATATTCATCAACATTCGTCATCTACTTTTAATACTTATTTGATGGCAGATTTACAAAAGATCAATACATCTGAACATTCATCAAGAGAGTAATAAATTTAATAATTTTTTATTTTTTTAATATCTTTTAGAAAAAGTACTATTATATAAGAGTTTTTGCAAAAGGATTAAATCAAGAAGGAAGTTTATCGTACAATTCATGGAAAACATGTAAATCGAAAGTTACATTGTATTGTACAATATAGTAAATGTAAAAAGAAAAATGTCCAATATAGTTTGAGGTAAAATATTCATATGATGTAATCCTAATTTGTTTAAATAATATAAGTCTGATTAATATATTTAATCATAAATTATATAGGTATCTTATCAGATTGTGTGTTGAAGATAATAATTCAATTGCGATATTTATATTTTTTGATGAAATTGAACCTAAAAAAAATCAAAATTGAGAAAATTTAAAAAAATAGTATTTATTCATGTTATATATATATTGATACTTGATGTCTTGTTTATATTTCCTTCAACATTTTTAGAATAAAAAGCAATACATTTTACTCTAAAGTTTAAAAATTATTTTTGTGTTTTTTATTTTATTATATTTTTCGTTATAAATGTTGTGACAAATTCATCACATCAACTCGATCTGGTACGTTGCTTCAATTAATTAATTGCTCATATCTTATATATTAATGTTTTATATCATTCAATCGTTGTATTCAAATTATACATTGAATCCTATAAAATAACATATTATATTTTTTGCAGAAAATAGTAATCCTAAATATTCATGAAAATTTCAATTCTGATCTACGTTAAAGGTACAGATGCTATTTTTAAACAAATTGATATATTTTTAATTACATCTCAACAATCTTTGTTTGAAGTTTAGTACTGTGTTCAATATATTTTCAGAGATTTAATTATCTCATTTAAGCGTGTTATTGTATGTTTAGTTTGCATTCCATTTTTGTTATTAATTTTTTATTCAATTTAGTTTGCATTCCAATTTTGTTATTAATTTTTTATTCAATTTTTTATGTCCCTATTTTATGAGATGATTAAGTTGAATTTACATAGTAACCATAGTTTAATACAAATATTGGATTAGATTTTTCACTTATGCATGCTAACATTTTGGTATTTCTCAATCAAATGGAAGTTTAATGTGTTCAATATATTTCAATAAATTTAATTATATCATTTAAGAGTGTTGTTGCATGTTTTAGTTTGCATTCCATTTTTTTTATAAATTTTTAATTCAATCTTTCATCTATGTTCCTATTTTGTGAGATGGTTAAGTTGAATTTACATAGCAATCGTAATTTAATATAAATATTAGATTAGATTTTTCACATATGCATGCTGAATGTTTGGTATTCTCAATGAAATGGAATATGCATCTTATTTAAAATCGATACTATAAATGTCTCACAATAATCAGAAAGATTATAAATGAAACTTCTTGATGTGCTCATCTACTTTAAAAAAAATTGACTATAACTTATAGCAATTGAAGTATCTTAAAAATCTTATGTTTTTACAGTACAAATTTCTATACTGCGATTCCTCATTACAAATCAAATAAATTATTTAGATCGAGGTAATATTATATCAAAATTTTTTAAAACCGTCGATGTCGGTCCCAAGCCCGGATGAAAAAGGTTGAGGATTTGTTTTTATTGCACAAAAACATTTTTTTTTTTGAGCTGCACTGCATTCGCATGAGAACCAACAACATTATTAGGTGTTTGACCCCAAATAGCAGAGATTGAGGTATTAATGTTGATTTAATTTATTGCTTATATGAAAAGATACATTTTTTTTATTTTGCTGTTCGTTTCTACAGAGTTGCCTCTTCATTTATCTGTAATTTGTTTCGTTCAATTCCTTCAACTGTTGTGTTGAATTTCCACATTTGTGTCTAATTTATTTTTGATCTAGAAAATATGAAGAAATTTTCTTCTTTGTTGTTTGGGTCTGTATTATGATTTCTTACATGCATGTCATAGCAAGGAATCACTGTTACCAATTCCCTGCCATTCCCTCTATTTGCCTTGAGATAATATCTTCATTTACTTAAAATTTTATTAATTCTTGTTCTTTCAATAAATATAATAATTTATCATCATTGATGTCAAACATATTGGATCAGTATGGAAAAAATGAGAAAGAAAGGATGGGTTGTGTGGGGGATGTCTTCCATTTGGACTGAAATGAAAGAACTTCTAAAATAGAAAGTCCTTGCATTTATCTAATTGTGTTTATTTGCTTGATGAGATTAATTCATTAAAGCAAAGCAGTAAATTTGTTACTGAATATATAAACAAATTTGAAAATTTGTTGATACATTACTAGATCATTGAAGATCATGAAATCACAATCTCTAGCTGAGAAATATCCACTCTTGTATGAAGATATAAAGCAAATACGATAATTAAAAAAAAGTTTCAATTAGAGTAAAAATGTTTTTCAAAAATAAACAGTAGTGATTATAATTACTTATAATAATAAATTTAATAATTTCTTTTCATCTTAACAATGATAATATAATTAAAATATTTATAATATGAATTATTATTTTTAAATATTTAATAACGCGCATTTAATGCATGAGTATTTTTACTAGTAAAAGCACTTCAAAAATCATAGCATATTATATTTTTCTATTAATATGGCTTCAATGTTAACATTGATTAAGAATGCCTAATGTTACTAGTTTCTTTAGTTTCAACATAAGTTATAATAAGTTTGAAGTTCCTATTGCTTATAAATAAATTAATGCTTTGTTTGATGCACTTTTTTTATATCGATATATTTATTATTTGAATATGTTATTGTAATGTACCAATAATTTCAAAAAAAAAAAAAACTCTAATTAATTAGTTGATCGAGGCTTTAATGGGCCATACTAATTGGGCTAGCTATTTGTTGGGCTCAATAATGGTTACAACTGTAGCCCACCTAGAGATCTTATACAGCTCACCTTCTTCTGATTCTTTCGCTTCTATAAAAGCAGCACCACGCGAATAGGTTGCTAGGGTTAATCTTCTTTTTTTTTTCCTAGGGTTAATCTTCTTCTTCCTGCCGGCCACCATTTATTAGGGTTTCGTTTTTCTCTTCTAAAATTCTCAATTGCGTTGTTGCAGGTCAGTTCGATGCCTTTTAAAACCGACCTCATTGGCATTCTGCGATTGGGCTTTGCCTTTATAAATTAAGTATTTTTTTCCAACAAATTGTTGAGATCTAAGTCTTCTTCTATGTACATTGAGAAACGGCCTAATATTGCAATTGCGTGCTGCTTCTATATGGACTGCAGCAAGCAATCTATCGTTAGGCCATAAGGATTTCCTGCCTTTAGCTCTGATTTTCCTCTATGCTTAGTAGGATTTTTCGGTGACAAGGCAGGTATATCCTGCAAAGAAATTTACTTCTTCGTTTATTAGATATTATGATAACTTATTTTCCGCTGGTTTTGGCATGGTGCAGGATGATGAAACAAATAAGACGGATTCACATTGATTTCTACAAAATGATATGTTAACCAGCTACTTCTGACACATTAGGGCATCTCCAACCGAAAATCTCTTTTTTCACTCTAAAATGGCAGAAACTTTCAAAATACCGCAATTCATCTTCAATGGAACTCCATTTCTCTTCTTTCTCGCTCTAAAAACATCTCTCTTGTTTCAAGCCTTTCCTGCGAAGCTAAAAAATAGAGCGGTTTTTTGACGTAGGTGACGGACTGTCGATCCATTGGAGAAAAAAGCCACTCCATACACCCGAATGCAGTTCGGCTGGAGAAACTCTTATGCCTCCATTGTTGACATTTCTTTCTATTTTTTAGTTCTTTGTTTGGGATTATGTCGGACCCTAATGAGCCAGTGATGTGATCATTATATTTGCTACTCTTGATGGTGCCAACCATCTGATGAACATAACCACCAAGATCTCTGAGGCTCTATTGTGATTTATTTAATTTTGCCTATTGAAAAAGTACAAAAAAAATGAAGCTTCAATCACCAGTTTGCTGTCTATTATTGTAGTATATAGTTTAATCTGAAGCCTTTTTGAGCAATAAATCCATCATTATTGAAGTATAGTATGTGTAATCTGGTCAATAGAGTTTGAAGCCTTTGAAGTTTTTTAGGAGATTATTTACATTGACTTTTATCATTCTATTTTGAGTTGGATTCAAAATTAATTTGATATAAATTGAAGTTTTGTTGTTGGGCATTGAGATTGGTTTGATGGTTCACATTAGTTTTAGCATTGTGGGCTGATGAAGTTGATGGATGTTATTGTTGGTGTTGATAGTGTTTGCAAGGTTTTATTCAAATTATAGTATTATTGATAATGGTTGGAAGACTAATTGAATGGTAGTGGTTCGGAGGTCATAGTTAATATTTTATGTAGATTTTGGTGATTGTAGTGTAGAATTGTAATTAGATGATTGTGGATGTTGCAATTGATTATTTTTTTTTTTTTTTTTTTGCTGCAATTGAATTATCATTGAATCATATATGCGACATATAGATATGCATAATATTGGTGATTATATTCAAAATATGTTTTTAAATAGAATTTATTTTATATTTTAAAATGAACATGCATATTATTCAAATATTTGTATTACTATAATTTAAAAAATATGTTGTGTTCACTAAGTTGAGTTTTGACTCATACATATATTTACAAATGAATATCTACTATTCAAAGAGTTTAAATGAGTGAAAGATGAGAGAACATATATTGTAGGTGTAATACTCCAAAAGAAAAGTACTTATAATATTTCACTCTAAAATGTTTTGAGGTTTTAGTTACTTTTTCAATATATTGGAGATAATTTTAGCAAATAAAATTTCAAATTATGTGTTAATATCCTTACCTAGATGATGGCAATTATGACTTAATTACTTTTTGAATCAAAATCACAGCCTGGAGTTGGAGTTGATAAATATTTGAAGTTGTTCTAGGACACGCGACCACCACTATTCGAGGGTGAGGAGGGACCAATTGAGGCAGATAATTTGTTGCTTAGAATAAAAAAGATTTTATATGAGTAGAAAGTGTCACTGTTTATATTTTTCTTGGATTGAGAAGTGATTGATTGAAAAGTGTTAGTATGAAAAAGATTAATTTCATTTGGGGGAATTTTATTTCTAAAAGTTTAATTTTGAAATTGAATACTTCATTATGAATAATATATTACATTGAGAGATAAAAATATAATTTCTTAATAGGTTTAGGTTACGAAACTTTGAATTTATCCTAATTATCATAGTCAATTTAGGAAAAAATAACATATGATCCTCAATGATCAAAATGATGTTTTATCTAGTGATTGGCTATAATAATCTGGATAAGGAATATTTAATTTCATAATTAAAATCATGATAATATAATGATATATATTCTTGAAGAAAGAAGATATCATTTATTATCAATTATTTGAATATTATGATAATAATCATTTAATTTGATTTTCTTAAAGATAATTAATTAAGTTTTTAAAAAATTTAATTTTTGAAAATTTTGATCTTAGTTTTTAAATTTTATGCTAGCACAAGCCCTCGTAGTTAATTATATCGTAGAAAAGTTGAATTTCCTATGAATACTCTTGATTAAAATAAGAGTAAAAATTTTATTTAAAATTTTCAAAGATTGATATCAACGGAGTGAGTATTAAAACTTAATAAGGATTATATAAAATTTGAACAACTATTCTGGAGGTCAAAGGAGAAAGGGTATCAGGTGTTTGGGATTATGAAATAATTCAGAAACACCCCAGCATATATTAAGTGTTGAGCATAAATTTTGGATTGAAAGAGGTTGAATTTAAGTTGTTAATTTTATTACAAAATTGGATTATATTCTCAGAAGATTATTATCTTATAGTCTAAACTTATCTAAGAACTTAAGTCTAAAGTGGGTATTAAATATAGTAATATGAACTTAATTAATGTATTATAAATTTGGACTTACCCCAGCCTGAATTAGAGAACCAGCTAACCACCTGATCACCCAAAATTCATTTGTTCTATCTTTTATGCAAGAGTGGTAGGGACAATATTTAGTTAAGTTTAAGGAAATGGGGCTGATATTTAGAGCAGATCCTAATTAGTCCCTTAACTTGATGTTTGAAATAAAATATAATTAAATTTTTAGACACTTTAAGTTTGTTTCTAGTTCATTGTATGTAAATTAACTTGATGAATGCTTAAATCAAATATAAAGTAGTTTAAAAATGCTTAAAAATAGATTTTTTTTTAGAGATTATACAACATTCTCTTGATAGGACTGCACCCTAATAGGTTAGGTGGTCTGCCATAATCAGTAGACAGGGAGACATCTAACAAGGAGGATAAGTAATAATATGATGCATGTGACCCTCGGCGAGACTGAGCTTACGTCTTAAAATTATTATAGTTTTTATTTGAGTTTAATTATTTTAAATTTAATTAAAATAGAAAAAGTTTTTGGCGTTCCTTCACGAGCCTCCGATCGAATTCCAGACAAAATCAAAATACAACATGTAATTGCCAAAAATTAAAAAAAGTAAATAATCATAATTGTAGTAAATCATCAATCAAATCAAATCAAATTAATTAAATAAATTCAATACTCCAAGTGGCAAGTGTCATTTAATAGTACATTCATGGTATGCAAAAAAAGTAAAGTTATCGGGTATCACTAACAACAGCATGGATTCTACTCTTAAGACTTAAGTGACTTTGAGAGTGGGATTCTTCTTGGTCTTCACTTTTTCGTCCTTCTGCAGACTACTTAAATCTGTCAGATCCGGATATCCAAATAAAAAGAAACTTCTCCCCCGTCCCTGAAAATGATGTTTTCTTTTTCCCTTTGTATATTTGAAAATTATCTAAATTCATATTTCCAAATGGATAAGAACTTTCCCCCGCGGAATGTTTTTTCTTTGCTAATATTAAATTACATTTAAAAATAAAAAATTTATAGACTCAAACATCATGTAGGGTTATCCTAAGTAGTTATAATTTAAAATTACATCTCAAGAAGTTATATATTAAAATTAAAAATATTCAAATCAGTTATTCTTGGTTATGCTCTTTTAATTTAAAGGGGACTTAACATAGCAAAACACATGTAGAAACTTGATTAGTTTAAATTTAATTTTGCCTCCTTTAATTTTAATGTCCTGTATGAGCATGATCACTTACATAAGATTATGTCAGCATTTAAATAGCTCATAACATAAGAATAATTTAACACTCATTAAATTAATTCACAGGTTGTAGAAATTAAATAAATAATTACATCAATCTATCAATTTTTAAACAGCATGCATTGAAAGCTAAAAAAGCCCAATACATAATAACAAGAAAGTAAAACATCGACCTAGCTTGAGACTAGTGTTAGTTGTCCTAACAAACCATCTAAGATGTGTGAGGTAATTTATGTGGTTTTGATATATCTTATATGGGGTTAGTTGAAGGCTTAAGGGAATTTTAATTTAAGTTTAAGTCTTAATATTTTGGAATTGGTTTTAAAATATATTTAAATATTAAGTGATTACTATCTTTGTTAAACCATGACAATGAAGTTTATTTCACCTTCATTGGGGCTAAGTTAATAGCCTCGTAATCTTGGGTTACCTAATAGTAAAGGTTTGAAGGTTAATATTTTTCTTAAATACTAGACATTAAGATTAGTAATTAGACTATAAATTTACTTGAATTGATTTTTTAATATTTATTTATGAATTTATAAAGTTTGGGTTGAAATTTGAATAAAAGTTGACTAAAAAGTTGACTTTTAGATTTTGATTAATTTTTTATGGTTTGAGATTTTTAATAAATATTACACCTTATATAAAGTCCAATGCCTTTTAGTTTACTTAATGAAGAATTTTCCTTATTAATTTATAAAATTTTGAAGTTTTGACTTAATTTTGAACTATGGTTGACCGGAGAGTTGACCTTTTGACTTTTACCTATTTCTATAGGTTTGTAATTTTTAAAAAATACTAGACCTCAAATGGAGTTGAATAACAATAATTTTGGTCAATTTAAATTTTCCTAGAATTACTTATAATTTTTTAAAGTTTGCTTAATTAATGGGTTTTTTAAATTATTTAATTAGGAAGGTTTTGATTATTTTTATTCAAACACTCCCCAAACTAAATGGATTCACTCATAGAGGTCAGAGATGACCCATGGGAGCATTTTTAAGTGTTTAGAATTTATTTTAAATTTTTAATAATTTTTTAATTAGTTAATTTAATTAAATATTAATTTTTACTAAAACTTAAATTAAATTCAAATTAAAGATCGAGTGATAGGATTTTTATTTTCTGGATAGAGGATTAAATTATGGTCAGTTTGATATATTAATTGTATTTTTTAGATTTAATTTAGATTTATTACAATTTTTTAAAGTTTTTGGGTCATCAAAAAGGCTGAATTTTGACTTGCTTAATTTTCAAACTTAATGTCCTCCAAATATAATGAAATTTAAACCTATGGTACAAAATATTACTAAGTTTACTGTGTTTAAGTTTCACCCCTATTGAGTGTGTGTAGAATTTCTTAGTATTTCTCTAATTTGACTAAATCTTATCCTTAATTATTTTGTCTAGGTGTCACTAATGTTCAATTAGATTCCAATCTCTGTCCAGCTAACCCTAATACTGATGCAAGCATACCACATAAATTTTACAGTCTAATTTTGTCAATTTGGAGAGTTATGAATTTTCAAAGTTTTGGGTCCAAAATAGACTCATTACTTGATAAATTCACATCACATCAATCCTTTGAGCATCTGGACCTAGGAAAAATGTAGGGAATGCCTAAAATGCTTAGAAATATTTCACCAAAAGTTGTGTCCTATTTAATCACTAGAGTGTGAGGAAATTAAAAATGTGGATTTTGATCAAACTTATATCTCACAATCCATTGGTCAAATTAACTTAAATTTAATTTTAATAAATACTAGATGTCGACACCTTTTAAATGACACCAAAAACATTGAATTTGATGAAAAAATAGATTTTTTATGAATTTTTGAAGATTTTGGACATTTAAATGATTTTTTTAATTTAATCAAATCAGGTCGTCAACACCGCCAAACCAATCATTGGCAATGATTGGGTCAAACGGCGGCACGACGTTGTGGCCCCGACATGTGGCAGATGTCGAATCAACCACTTAAACATGTTGACATGCATGATAACCGTTCAATTGTATCAAATCCAATTTGATCCAAGCGCTCATAATGTGCCACGTCGCCAGCACAATTTGAGGGAAGAGGCTTGCGTTCAAGTCCAGGATAAGCCACATGATTTATAGTGATCTGTGCCATTTGATCAGATAATCGAACGGTCCAAACCAAACGATGGATTTCAGTTCAAATTTGACTGTAACTTTGACTGCCCATAAAATAAAAAATACCAATTCAAGTTTAACAAAATTTGAAACATAGGTTGAGGATAACATAATCTTACAATACCTATAGTTTGAAGGCTCCATGTATTATAGATTTTCTACATTTCTAAATTTAAATTTAAACTAGAAGTTGAGATATCTTACAATCTAAAGGATGGATTTTAGACTTTTTTAGTTTGTTAGATAGCTAATGAGATCCTTTACAACTTTACTGAAGGGCTCAGGAACTCTTGATAGCTTGATTTGAATCTGCTATTGCAAATCCTCTCTCTCTCTCTTCACTAAATGGAGTTTTGAGCTTGACAAAAGGTGGGGAAAAGGCTTGGGGAAGCTTTTCTTATAGCCGGAGAATATAAGTGCTCCGTTGGATGGGTAAGAGCTGATGGATGAGAAGAAATGGGTAAGTTAAGAGAGAATGGTAGATTTTGGTTTTTTCCAAATTATCCCTAATGATTACTAGGAGTGATTGGGAGAGAGAGGTTTTGGATTACTACCAAGTACTCCCCAAGGCTATCCAAATGCATAAGGAGGGAAAGTGGTGCATGGTATCACATGGGTTGAGTAATTTGACCATTTGACTATTCTTAATCCAGTTAAATAGTTGTGTTTACTAGTTTGGCCAATCAACCAAACATGTTGACTGGTGAGTGTTGCAACTTAATTTTCAAAATTATATTTTTATATCATGTGAGTTTTTAATGTTATCAAAATATTATTGTGTTGATTACTTCTCCTAATATATATTGGATATATTTTATTTGTATACTAATATTTCAGAAAAATTATACTCTAGACTATTAAAAACTTCAAGACATATTAGATTATGATTTATTATAATTGAAGTCTATACTTTTTCTATTTTTTTTAGTATGAGAGAGTGTTATTGTAATTGGGTAACCGTGCACACATACACTGGGGAAGAGTCAAAATCTAAGTTTTAAAAACTAATCGTACTATACAATTCTAGAATCGTACTGTATGATTTGACCTGAAAGTTACTCCAAAATGAAGTTAATCGAATCATGCCTTGGAAATTTTATTTGTACTGTACAAAGTTAAGCTCATACAGATGATGTCTAGAATACGAAATGGATACGTTCCAGTTCGTCCCGAACGAATTCACCATTTTTTTTACTAATTATACTGCACGAAGTGGAGTTCATACAGACGACATTCAGAGCATGAAATGAGTGCGTACAAATTCGTCCCATATGAATAGGTAATTTTTTTGAATTGTTCGTACTGTACAAAGTAGATTTCATATAGATAACTCACAAAGTATGAAATGGCATCATCCACGTTCGTACCAAATGAAGCATCATTTGGTTAAACTAATCATAATGTACGAAATGAAGTTTGTATAGGACGTCGACCAGTGTATGAAATACGTTCGTACAAAATTGTACCTAACGAACTTGTTCATTTTTGAACAGTGCATACAACACGATGTTAGTTCGTACATATGACTAATAGAGTACAAAATCAGTTCATACAGGATTATACATAGATTTTTTTGAACTGTTCGTGCGTATAAAGTATGATCGTATTGTACGATCCTAGTATGTTTGACTTGGAAATTTTAATTTTCTAGACGGTTTGCCATGTTCTATATATTTAAGAGTCCTAAAAACTAATTGTCATGTCTTCTTGTGCAAATTTTCTTTTGAGAGTGAGTGTGAGAGTGTTTAGGGAGAGTGTTTAGGAATGAGGATTGGGAGATCTTGCAAGTGGAAATTATGAAGGGTTCACAAGGTTGCCCAAAGGTGAGGATCTTTATGTATGTTCTTCAAATCTCTTCCCTACTTCTTTGAAGACTCTTGAGAGAAGATCTAATACTCTGCCATCACTAGTAGGGTGAAAAATTATACTCTGTCATCACCAGGAGGGTAAAAAAGGATGTTGGTACTCTACCATTACCAAGAGGATGATAAAGAACGCCAGTTCTCTACCGTCACTAGGAGGGTGAGAAAGGACGGCAATACTCTGCCGCATCATGATTGGTGAAAGATTGGTTATTATAAGGGCTTCTCCATCTTACTGTGGGAGTAAAAAGAGAGTCACTTTGGTATAGTGCAATACCTGAAGAAGGTGTCTTCAATGAGTGGATATAGATCTTGTTGGATCAAACTACTATTAAATTTGGTGTTTCTTTGTCTTTACTTTTTATTTCTTTTTATTTTTTACATAGTTAATTTTTTTGGTTGAAAAATATCTTAGAGAAAATCTTAATAATTTTGTAAAATATATAAATCAGTTTTCTATATTACAAAGAGA
Organism: Dendrobium huoshanense; assembly: GCA_016618105.1. NCBI lineage: Eukaryota > Viridiplantae > Streptophyta > Magnoliopsida > Asparagales > Orchidaceae > Dendrobium > Dendrobium huoshanense. The sequence continues at coordinate 36,633,742 of CM028344.1, forward strand.
TTTTTTTAAATTACAAATTCACCCCCCCCCCCTCCCTCTTGGTTAGCATTGTGACAAATCTATTAGTTCTAACAACCTATTCAAATTTTTAGTGAGGTGGCATGGAGAGAATGTTTGAGGGCTTATGGGATGGGTTGGAGAAGGTTTAAAGTTTAAGGGTTGAGATTTGAAAAAGGAATATGAGAGCTTAAGTGACTTTGACCAAGTCTTCATGAGTTGACTTGGTCAAAGTAAGTTTGATTTGACTTGTAGTGAGTTTGGTTATGTTTGAATCATCTTTTGGAATATATTTGAGAACTTGATGAAGTTGATTTGGCCAAATGGGTTCGATATACCCATTTGAACCTTAAGGGGTTCTTGGGTTAACCTAGGTTGATCTAAGGCACGATCAGGGTTGAATAGATTTGAAATGACAAATGGAGTGTATTGAAGGTTGTTCCAAGGTTAGGGAGGTCATTTCATTCAAATTGACTATTTGGACCCCTAAGGGTTTATTTAGTCAACCTGCATTGACTTGGTCAACCAGGTTAACCCAGGGCTTGTATTTAGGTTGAACAAATTTTGATTAATGTTTTGAGTTGAATGGAAGAGGTCTCATGTAAAAATGAGGTCATTTAGTTTATTAAAACCCCTAAGGGCTTTGAAAAAGGCTTTATAATCAAATTCCATTGGATGGTAGGTCTAATGGTATATGTCATAAATATTTAAAGGTTTTGTAACATTTAGAAATAGATTCAGTTTCTGATGCAAGAGATCTCAGAATGAATTAAAATTTGGAGGGTAAACTCTAGAGACATTTCTAATCAATATGTAATTAATAAATCATGATTCGAAGGTCATTTGATTGAGTTTTGAAATGTTTGAAAATTTATTGAAAGAGGCTTTCAAGACCTAGGACTTTAGTCTTGGACTTTGGTATAAATTTGAATGTTTGAATTTTAACTATCCAAATCATTCAAAATCATTTTAATAATTATTAATTATTTGGATAGGGTTTAAACTAGATTGAAGGTTGGATCAAATGTTAAAGTCAGGGTTGAGAATTGGATTGATTTAAGGCTTGGGTTGAGGATTGAAATGGAATCTAGATTTTGAACTAGATTTAGGTATGGGTTTTAATTGAATTAAGCTTTAGATGAATAACATGTGGATGAATATTAATCAGCAGATAACAAGGTAAGGATCTAGATGAGTCCCAGTGACCTCATATCAAAATGAGATCAACAAAAAGTAGAAAGGTGGTGGAGAGGAAAACATATGGATAAATTAGGTAACATAACTAATACGTTGGTCAATTGGTAAGAGTTTGTGGAACTTTTCAAAGAATGGCTTTACTATTTTCACAAGGAGATAGATGCAAGACAAATTCATAATATTAGCACAATGAGACAAAATCAGTGATGCAATACGAAGCATTGTTTATAATATTGTATAGATATGAATCATAACTATTTGCAACTATATAAGAGAAATACTATTGATTCTTATATGGTCTAAAGGAAGCAATTAGGAAACGTGTAGTACCTTTAGGAATCAAGGACTATATAGTATTAATAAAGAAAGCTAGAATGGTGGAGAAAGGCTTTCACCTCACTTATAAGCAAGGAGATCGGAATAAAAGGAATAATACTAAAGAAGAGATACATAACAATCAATCTTGAAGGATCATATGGGAAGAATTCTAAATTTAGCCTTAATAAAGTTAGTAGTGGTGCTGCTAGCAGAGTCATGAATGCTTATACTAAGTGTGGAAGGTTTTATAAGAGTGAATGTTCAATGAGTTCTAACACTTGCTACTGGTGTCCTCATTCACCATAAGAAATATATATATATATATATATATATATATATAGAGAGAGAGAGAGAGAGAGAGAGAGAGAGAGAGAGAGAGAGAGAGAGAGAGAGAGAGAGAGAGAGAGAGACTTACGAGCTAGAGTGGGTGAGATGAATGTGAGAGGATGACGAGAGCAGAAGGGTTCTTGCATTTGAAAGAAGATGAGAACAAATGAACGACCGAGAGAGGGAGATGGAGAAAGATCGAGCAAGATATATTTAATATCTAAAAATATGTACATAAGAGTATATGTGCAATACTCCTAGTGAAAAGCTAATAATTAAATCTAGAAATTTAATATCTAAAAATATAATTTTATTAGAGTTTTGATTGAAAAGAGAAGATATAAGACAATTCTAATTTATTTTTATTTGAAATTTTTTATTTAATTTAAGAAATATTAAATTTAATTTTAAATATTAAAAAATTAAAATGAGTTAATGATAATATGTACATAAGAGTATATGTGCAATACTCCTAGAGAAAAGCACTTATAGTATTTTACTCTAAAATTTATTGATATTTCAGTTGTTCTTTCATTACATTGAAGATAGTTTTAGCAAATAAAATTTCAAGTCATCCGACCATCAATTCCTTTCTTATTAATTCGAGACTCCAGGCCTAGTCGTAACAATTTGATCTTTTATTTAATAACATGAAATTTTCAATCATACTTTAAGTATTTGATTTGAGTCCATTTGAATTTGGATTGGATCGGATCATGTTTGCTCCCATTTTTCAAGGCATTATAGTTTGATTATAAATTTACTAAAATTATAATTAGAATGTTCTACATTTCATTTTAAATTTTCTTAATTTGAATATAAATTTACTACCCATCCATGGTCTTTTATATGATTCACCGAATATATCAAATATTAAAATTTATTCGATTAAATTTGAATAGATTTAATTAGTATCTCATCTAATTTTCTTTGCAAAATAGTAAGACTTTTGCTTCTCCAAACAGTAAATAATAACAAGTTTACTTTCACATCACAATATATCGCCATAGGAACGCACAACTAGGGGTGTCAATTTCGGGTCACGGGTCGGGTTCGGGTCGGACCCGGAACTGATCCGGGTTCAAACGGGTTGACCCTAACCCGACCCGGTTAGGCAAACGGGTCGAAAATCCGAACCCGAACCCGACCCGGCGGGTTGTCGGGTTGACCCGACACGGAACGGATTGCGGCCGGCGAAGCGCGCGGGGCGAAGCGAGCGCGGGCGAAGCGCGAAGCACGCAGGGCGAAGCGCGCGGGGCGACCGCGCGAGCGCGGGCGAAGCGCGCGGGCGAAGCGCACGAGCGCGTCGGAGCGCCGGGGCGACCGCGGCAGCGCTGGCGGAGCGCGGGCTGCGCGGGGCGCATCGCGGGCGGAGCGCGGGCTGGCTCGGACAGGTTCCGTTTCGGGTCAAACGGGTTGACCCGGCAACCCGTCGGGTCAACCCGAACCCGACCCGTTTTTCAAACGGGTTGATTTCTTGAACCCGAACCCGACCCGTTTTGCATTCGGGTCGGGTCCAACCCGGATTTTTCGGGTCGGGTTTGAGTCGGGTTTTCGTGTCGTGTCAAATATTGACACCCCTACGCACAACCGACAAAACAAAGCATGTGACCTGCCCTTTCCTTGTTCGCTTTCCACTTCAGCACCTGATAGCGAACCTGCACTCTTTCCACATACATTAAATTGGTCATCCACAAATGACGTCAGCATCGCCATTCGCCAAACAAAGTTCCCCTTATCTCTTCGAAACAGGCAAAGGGAGGTGCACGCTACTCGTTGTGTGGCTAATGTGGTGTAGCCAAGCCTGCAGCGATTAAAGGTTCTCTGAACAGTTACAAAGAGGGCGGCGGCAGCGGGATTCTTGGTGGTGGCCCGTATTTAGTTGGGCTGTCGCTCTCCTAATTTTCTTTTTCGATTTGGTCGGCAAAATTAATTACAAACTGTCATTTTTACGACAAAATTTAATTAAATACGATGAATTAGAAGCAGGGGTGTCGAAATTTGATTCGAAAATTTCGAGTAAGGGTTAACCCATTTGTGAAACGGGTCAAGTTCAAGCTCAACAAATTGCACCGTTTCAAAAATTGGGTTGGATTTGGTTTGATCTGGAAACCCGACAATGACCCAGACTAATAGGGGTGGAACCTGCCTAAATTTTCAAGTGGGTCAAACTTATAAGTAAAATTATATATATATATATATATATATATATCATTTTAGTGACTAATGATTAAGTGTATTTGAATACATAATATATTTTAAAAATATCATCAACATCTTATATAATGAAAATTATTCTTAAACAAATTTTAGGTTGAAGTATAAATAATTTGTTTGCAAAAAAATCAAAATGATGTAATTGATTAATCATTTAGTTTCTACAAAATTGTATGTTGGAGTTGCCTTGAATTTGGCTTGAATCATATTTGTTCATATCCTTGATCGTTGTATGTTTCACAGATATGTAGAGGGTCCAAGGGGGTAGAGCCCTCTGGCAGGAGCAATTATTACATCCGGTGTCTGAATGCGTTCAGAGACTAACAACCACGCACCACGTCACCTAAAACTCGGTATTGCTCGGTATACATTCAGACCGTTTGGTTTTTGACCAGATGTAATAATTTCTCCTCTGGCAGGGTTTAATCTGCCCAATTAGGTCGCAGGGGTCAAGGTGATGATTTCTTGAGACAGAGGAGAACAAAAAAACAGGAGAACAGAGAAACAGAATATGATAGAAATAAAACTTGTCTATTCATTTACAGCAAATGGTCTTATTTATAGAATTACAAGCAAATAATATTTTGCAAAGTGGCAAGAAGTAAAACTGTAATATATTTAATAGCCCCCGTCAAACTGATGGGAGTGAAGCTGATATCAGTTTGACACGTGTCATTCCAGCTTTATTCAAGATGCTATTGGCATAAGTTTGCTGATGAAGAAAAAATCCATCGGCAGTTGCAACAGCTTGTATTCCCAGAAATTGTGCTAATGAACCGAGATTTCTCATTTGAAACCGATTGTGTAAATTTTTGAGGAGATGCTTAATATCTTTTGTCGAATTTCCTGTTAACAATATGTCATCAACGTAAATTAAAATGGTACATGCGAATGGAATTCTTGTGGTAAGTTAATAAAGAAGGATCGGCGGCACTTATCTTGAAGCCAACACTTTGGAGATGATTTGAGAGAGTGGAGTACCATTCTCTAGGAGATTGCTTGAGACCATATAGAGCTTTATTCAATTTGCATACGTAGTTTGGATGAATAGAATTGATGAATCCCGGTGGTTGGTGCATGTAAACCGTGTCTGAAAGCTTACCGTGCAAGAATGCATTTGAGACGTCAAGTTGATGTATCTCCTTGTTGTAGTGAAGGGCAATCAGAATGAGCACGCGAATAGTTGGCATTTTTGCTACCGGACTGAAAGTCTCGGTGTAATCAAGACCATGTTCTTGATTAAATCCTTTGGCCACAAGCCTAGCTTTATATCTTGCAATAGTATCGTCGGATCTGAATTTTGTTCTAAATATCCATTTGCAACCTAATATGTTTTTGTCAGTTGAATATGGAACAAGATCCCAAGTGGCTTGAGCTTGTAAAACTTGAAATTCTTGTGACATGGCTGAACGCCAATGTTCATTCTTGAGGGCTTGAGTGTAGGTAGTAGGTTCACTATTTTGGAGAATGCAAGAAAGATCAAATATCTGTTTTGGTTTGGAATGACCACTTTGAAGCCTTATAATCATAGGGTGTCGTGAGGTTTGATTGTTACTGGTAGTATTAGTTTGAGGAATGGCATATATATTAGAAGAATCAACAGAGATTGATAAAGGTGAGCACGGTTCAGAATTTTGGGAGGCAGTGGGAGACGTGTCCGAGAGAATTGGCATGACAGGATGAGGTTTTTGAGAATTGAGTGTGGTAGAGTTTAGAATGGACTTAGGTAAGGCAGATGTGGGTATAAGAAGTAAAGGAGGAGTGCTGTTATTGAGACTTTTAGAGGCATTAGAATAGGATGAAAGATTTGAGAAAGGAAAAACAGCTTCGTTAAAAACAACATGAGGAGAAATATAAACTTTATTAGTAAAAGGATCTAAACAACGATAACCTTTTTGAAATTGAGCCTAGCCAAGAAAAACGCATGGATGAGACATTGGAGACAATTTGCTAGAAGGGTAAGGTTTGAGCCAGGGATAACAAAGACATCCAAACACTTTGAGAAATTTGTAATTTGGAGTTTTTCGATAAAGAATTTCATAAGGAGATTTATTAAAAGTATTTGGAAAAGGTAAACGATTTATGAGATAGTTAGCGGTAAATAACGTATTAACCCAAAATGTGTGAGGAAGAGAGGCTTCAATATGAAGAGATTGAATGGTTTCAGTTAAATGACGGTGTTTGCGTTCGGCAACTCCATTTTGGGGAGGCGAATACGGGCATGTAAATTGATGGATTATACCAAAATTCTTGAGAAGTGAATTAAATTTGTTGTCTATAAACTCACCGCCACCATCAGTTCGAAGAATGTGGATATCCGTTTTAAATTGACATTTGATCATTTTATGTTAGGGCTGCAAATGAACCGAGCCGAGTCGAGTATGTGAGTGTTCATGTTTGTGTTCATTTAATATCATCTTGTTCAAGTTTGGTTCATGTTTGTTCGAGCTTTATTGTTTGTGTTCATGTTTGGTTCATTTAAATTTATGAGTATTCATGTTCGGTTCATGTTCAATTTATGTTCGTTCATTTAGTGCTTATCGAGCTTGTTCGCGAACATATTTAACGAATTTTTTTTTAACTATCAAACAAACATGTTCATGAACATATCTATGAACAAACATATTTATAATAAAAGCAATTGTCTATGTAACAAAGATAATGATTATTTATATTTATTAATTTTATAGTCAAATATTAATTATTTTTATCAAGCTTATTCATGAGTTCAAAATCGAACATGAATCGAGCTTTTATCGAGCTTCTTATCGAGCTTAATGTCGAGCTTGTTCACGAATTTCAAATGATGTTGTTTGCGAACATAAATGAGCTGAACGCATTAGTGTTCAAGTTTGTTTATTTAAGAATCGAGTATTTAAAATATTGTTCAAGTTTGTTTGTTTAGTTAATTAAACGATCACAAACGAGCTTTAATCGAACTGAACAACGAGTAGCTCGTCGAACGTTTGGTTCGCTTGCAGCCCTAATTTTATGAAATTCACGGAATTTATTAAAAATATCATATTTTTGAAGTAAGGGATAAACCCAAGTGAATTTTGAAAAATTGTCAATAAAAGAAACGTAATATCTATATCCTTGAAAAGAAGTAGATGGGGATGGTCCCCAAACATCTGAATGCACCAAATCAAAGGGAGAAACACTAGTAGTTTGAGAAATAGGAAAAGGTTTCCTGTGGCTTTTAGCCATTTGACAAGCATCACACATAGAAATATAGGAAGAAATACAAATATTAGAATAATGCTTTTCTAAAGTAGACAGAGTAGAAGCCGATGGATGTCCAAGTCGTCTATGCCAAAGATCGGGAATGGTTCGAACGGAAACTAGAGCGAGCTTGTTCTTGGAAGGATTGTGAAAATTTGCCCGAATGGAGTAGAACCCGTCAATACACGGACCCTTGAGAAGAACTTGGCGGGTCGTCTGGTCCTTAATTTCATAGCAATACGAAGAAAAGGTAATTAGACAATTATTGTCACGAGTAAGTTGATAAACCAAAATTAAATTGAAAGATAAATTCGGTAAAGGATTAAGATGATTTAATTTCAAACTAACTTGAGGAGTAGGTAGAATACCCTTACCGGTATTGTGAATAGGAAGTTGGTGACCATTACCAAGAATAACTTGAGACGAACCAGTGTAAGGTTGGAAAGACTGAACATGAGTTGGATCAGAAGTAAGATGCGTTGAAGCACCGCTATCAAGATACCATTCGAAATTGGCGTTGGAGGACGGCGAAGAGAAGAAAGCTGTGTTGGGAGGATCAGCATTGTATTGGTCATCATGTCGATACCAGCATTTGATCGCCGAATGACCATACTTGCCACAAATTTGGCAGGTAATTGATGATTTGGATGTGGTGGCTCCACGGTTAAAGTTGGAGTTGGTATACTGAGATCGATTTGAGTAAGAATTTCTACCGTGATTTTGAGTCGATCATCCACGACTTTTTCCATGACCGCAGGTAGCAGTTAACGCTGTGGAGTTCCCGAAAATTTGAAGGGATTGAAGTTCTCGAGTGGTCTCATGGGCAAGGTTGATTTCCTCACTACAAATAAGCGTATAAAGATCATCAAGGCTTAGAGGTTGAAGGTTAGTCTTAAAAGTTCGTTAGAGATGTTAAGCCCTATAAACTTAGTCCCAAGCTAACCAAGAGGGGGGGTGAATTGGTATTTAAAAAATTCTTTTCACAAAGAACAAAAATCTCATAAACCAAAATCACATCACGAGAAAAATAAACAATGCGGAAATTAAAGTGTGGAAGCAAGAAAATAATAACACAGAGATTTATAGTGGTTTGGTCAACTTGACCTACGTCCACTCCTTGGAGGCACCCTCCAAGTATTGCACTACAAACGTGACTCTCCTTTAGCCCCCACGGCTAGGCGGAGAAGCCCTCACAAAGAACCTCTTTTTGCCACCCCGGCAAGGCAGAGAACCTATCTCCTTTAGCTTCATCCTGAAGCTGGCAGAGAACCACAACCAGATGCTGACTCCTTACCTCTACCGACCCTTCCACAGATGAGAAACTCTAGATGAAGAAGAAGCAAAGCGATCCTTGAAGCAACCCTTGTGAATCCCCTCATAAGCTCCCCCTCACAAGATCCTCTCTCTCTCCCTCTCTCTCTTGCTCTCCTCAAGGCCTTCTCAGGTCAAGGCAGTAGCAAAAAGGTTATTCAAAATGTTGAACAAGAGCTCTTAAATAGAAGAGCTTCAAAGGAGCTCATTAATTGCAAGTTGTCGACAATATCGTCCAGGCTGGACATCGGTCTGGCCGATCAGTACAAAACTCAGAAGATCGGCCAGAGCATCGCCCTGAATGCAAACTGGATGATTTAAAATTGGCTTGATCGCCCAGGTCGATCTCATGATCGTTCCGGCCGATTAGTTCAAATCAGAGGAAAATCGTCCAGGGCGTCACCCTAAATTCGAGCTGGCCGATATTTATCATCCTGAAGTAACTAAGGTTTTTGAATAGATCGTCCTGGCTGATCTTGCGAACGTCCATGACGATATGATCGTATCAATCATTTTTAATTACTCCCTTGATTTCCTGATCAATTAAGGCATAATTTGTGAATATCGTGCAGGCTGATCAATGATCGTTCTAGCCGATTATTTAAAAATACAGTATACCTTAATTGTCTATGGAGGAAACTTCTTTCTGTTTTGAGCTTATCGTCCTAGCCGATACACGTATCGTCCAGACCGATCTGTTAATGACGGTTGCCTTAATTAAGAATCCATATTTAAACTTTCTGTTTTAAGCCTGATCGTCCAGGACGATGTAAATATCATCCTGGCCGATATGAGTAAAAACAGAAATTCTAATTCTCTCAAGTGTGTGTGTAGGGTTACTTAGCATCATGTTTTGATTGAAAAAAATTAAATTTAAGTATATATAGTTTTGAAAAATATTTAATTATCTTTGGGAAATATTTAATTTTGAATTTTAAAATTGAACGCGTCATTATGAACAGTATATCACCTCGGGAGATGATTATATCATTCCCTAATGAGTTCAAATTTCAGAATCTCAAATTTATCCGGATTATCGTAGTCAAACTCAAAGGGAGAATCACATTTAACCCCGGAGGATCAAAATGCAATTTAATCAATTATTTGACTACGCTAATTTGAATAAAAGATCATTAATTTCATAATCAAAATTATGATATTAATTGATATATTAATAAGAGGAAAGAAATTATCAATCACTATTGATCGTTTGAAAATGATGAAAATGATCGTTGAATTTAAATTTTTCAAAGAGAATTAATTAGAGTTTTTGAAAGATTGGTTTTGAAAATCAATTCTGGGTTACTAAATCTCCTACGAGCGCAAGCCCTCGTAATTAATTACATCGCATGAAAATTGGAAATTTCCCTACGAAAACTCTTGATTAAAATAACAGTGTAAATTTTATTTTTAGATTTTCAAGGGTCGATATCAAAGGTGGTAATGATTGGAATTTCAATAGGGATTGGTTCAATGTTGAGCACTTATTTTCGAAGTCAAAGGAGAATAAGTAGGAGGTGCTTTGAGATTATGAATTACTTCAAAAATACCTCAGCCTATCCTAAGTGTTAGGCTTGTATTTGATTGAAAGAAATTTTTAGTTTGATTGGTCAATTTTATTAGAAATTTGGGATTCAATTCCCGAAAGTTGAGGTCTTATGGCCCGAGCCAGCCTCAGAACTAAGTCTAAATTGGGCACTAAAAGGTGATCCGAACCTAGCTAATGTAGTGCAAATCTGGTCTTACTCCGGCCTAGATTGGGGAGCCAGCTAAATCACCTAGGCGCTTTAAAAACATGTATCAAGTCATTTAATGTTAGAATGGGTAGGGACGTTATTTAAGATATGTTTTTAAACACAGGGTCGACATCTAGAGCGGATCCTAATTGGCCCATTTGACTTATGTTTGGTTTGATGCTTAAGCTAATGTAATTAAAGATTTAAAGATTTTTAAATTAGTTACTAATATGATGCATGCTAATCGACTCGATTAAAAGTTTGAATTTTAATGAATGCTATGAAATGAAAACTTTCGGTGGTCCCGGGCTTACTTCTTAAATCGTTAGAGTTTCTATGTGAGCTTAAAGTTTTTAATTTGATTTAAGTAGAAAAATTTTTTAAGTCCTTAAGAGCCTACGATCGAATTCCAGGTCAAATCAAAATCGGCATGCAGGTAAAAAAACTAGAAAAATAGGTAGTTCTACTGCACAATCAATTAAACAAATCAATCAAATTAAATGCTCAAATTGAAAGTCCATATGGCAAGCGCCACTTATTATTACATTCAGAATTGCAGAAAAGTAAAGTGATCGGGCACCACTGACTACAACCCGGATTTCTAATCCTAAATCAAATGACTTTAAGATTTGGGATTATTCTCGTTGTCCATCTCTTTGTCTTCTCACGAACATCTTGATTCGTTAGTTCCGGATATCCAAATGAAAAGAAACTCCCCTTTGAACGAGGTGTTATCTTCCCTCTTTGGATATTTAAATGGTATCCTAATTTGACTTGTAAATGGAAGAAGACTCTCCCTTTAGGGATGTATTCACCTCTTTGGAATTCAAATTTGATATTAATATCCCAAACTCAAGTTATTTCAAATAAATACAACCTTATTCAATCAAATTTACATTAAGCTAAATAAAAAAATCTAGACTCGATCCTGCAATGTTATCCTAATAATCAACAGTTATATATAATTCTCAAGCAATTAATATTTGATCTCAAGCAGTTAATATTTGATCTGAAGCAATTAATATATTTGAAATTTAAAGTGCTCAACAGATTGCAGTAAATAAATAAACAATCAATCAATTCTAAACTAGCAAACAACATGCAGTGAAAACTCAAAAATCCGGCACACAGCGAGAAAGTAAACACCGGCCTAGCTTAAAACTAGAGTCGGTTGTCCTAGCAAACCATCTAAAGTATGTGAGGTAGGCTATGTGGTTTTGATATGTCCTAAACATGATCATTAATTAAAGTTGATTAAGGTTCAATTGGTTGATAGGCTTAAGGGAATTTAGTTAGAATTTAAATAGTAATGCTTTGAATGACTCTTAAAATTAATTATTAATTATTTGTTGGAAACCACCTTTATTTCACACCGAGGCCGTGAAGTTTATTTCACCTTCCTTGGGGCTAAGCTAATAGCCTCGTAGGCCTGGGTTACCCAGTGGTACCCAGTATAATTAAATGATTTGATTCGATTAAGGTTTGAAAGTTAATATATTTTATAAAAAAAAGGTTTGATTGCTGATTTTTAAAGTTGATTAATTTAAGTTTGTCATTAATTGATTCGTGGTGTTGTGCCACCAGGCTCGAGGAACCAGCCTTCTTAGGACACTTAGCCCCGCAGCCCAGAGTAGTCCAGCCGATAAACCAAATTAATGTAATTGAATTAGAGATTTTAAAAGGTTAAATAATTAATGATTAATATATTTTAAGGTTTAACACCCCTTAGAATTCATTCGTGGCGTTGTGCCACCAGGCTCGAGGAACCAGCCTCCTTAGGACACTTAGCCCCTCAGCCCGGAGTAGTCCAGCTGATAAACTTCATCTTTAGGGTGGTTGTTGTATTTTAAAAGGTTTTTTGGGTGTTTTAAATATTAAACTAATATTTTCTGGAGTTTAGGATTAAAAACCAAATTATGGAATTTTCGGATTATTCTAATCATTTAATTAAGGGGTTGAAAATTGACTTTTACATTAAGCTCAAATTCTGAAAAGTTTGTATTTTATTAAAATACTAGAATTTAATACGATTAGTTAGACATTAAGTACGTTGAAATCGGATTTTTTTACATTTTAATATGAAGGTTTAAAGTTTTGAACTAATTTTGACTTAAAGTTGACCGATTTGTTGACTTTTTGATTTTGACAGATTTCTGGAAGTTTAATATTTTTAATAAATATTATACTTTGTTATGAGTTGAATGCAAGTGAGTTTGGGTGATTTGGATTTTTCTTGAATTAGTTATGAAGGTTTGAATTTTTTACTATTTAATAAATTTTAAAAAGTTTAATTAGAGAGCCATTTTGTAGTTTTTCTCCAAATGAATCCCAAACTCCTTGAAATCAACTACAAAGGTCAATAATAACCTAAGAAGAGATTCCCAAGTGTTTGGGAAATTTTTGGAATTTAAATTATTATTAATTAATTAAATGAATTAAATATTAGTTTTTACTTAAAATTAAATTAACTCCAGAATTGCTGTCAAATCAGGTTGGTTTCAATTTTCTTGGGTTAAGGAATGAATTCTGGTCAGTTAGAGGGCTTATACATATTTTTTGGATATAAAATGTATTTATTACATTTTCTGGAAGTTTAATGGCTTAATTAAGGGTTTAAGCTTAGGAAATTTAATTAATGGCCTTAATGATTTCCAAAACCCGTGAAAATTTTCCTAGTGGCTGTACATGTCACTAAGTTCAAGTGTTTGAAGCTTCAACTCAAGGGGAAGTGAATCCTAATCATTGAAATTCTTCTATTTTTTCTACACATAACCCCTTAATTATTGTCCTTAATTGTGTCACTAATTTTAATAGGTTTGAATCAAAGTCTTGCTAACCCTTGACTTAACATATAAAACAATATACAATCACACCAAACAAATCCTAAATCTAGGAGAGCCTAAAGCTAAGTGGTGGGTGCACAACCTAAGCATGCAAAGATCGATAGTAATTAAGGTATCAAAATTTTGATTAGTGAATGATTAAAATGTAATCACTCACTAATCATCCCCCAATGACTTTTATTCAAACATTCAATTTATGCTTAAAACTTCAAAGGGATCCCTCAAGTTTACAAGATTTAAATACATATAATTTTAAAATGGTTTTAAAATATATGTATATATAAACCTATATATATATAAATATATATATTTAAAAAAATAAAATAATTCAAAATATTATCAAAATAAAATTTTTCATGGATTGAGAGATCCACTTATTTATATAAAGTTATTAAAAAATAAAATTTAAGTTTCAAAATATTTAATATAATTTCTGATTAAATATTTTTTAAATATTAAAATATTCAAGCAATTTAAATTAATTAAAATAAATTAAATTTAAAAACTTGAAAATAGTTTTAAATTAAAATTCTTAATCTTCTAAAAAAAATTAAAATATTATTTGAATTTTTATGATTTAAATTGAATTTATTTGAAACTTATGAAGTTTTTAAACAATTAAGGAAATGTAAACAATTCAAAATTAATTAATATTTAAAATAATATCCAAATTAAACTTAATTAAACATTAGATATTTTCTGAAATTTTAGAACTATTATTAATTATTTTATTTTAATTTTCAAAATTATTTGAATTAAATTTCAATTAAATATTAATATATATTCAAATCTTTAAAATATAAGATATATGTCCTAAATTAATTTATATTAATTTCAAAATAAAGGTTTTAGTAATATTACTGTAATTTCTTAAATATTTTAAAATTAGGAATATAATATTTGAATATCTATAAAATATTTGATTATATTTAAATAAATACTAATTTTAAAATGTTTTATATCAAATATTTAAATAATCTAAAATAAAAGTAATATTTTAAATTAATATTAATTTTAAAATATAGTAATTTATGTGATAATAGTTTGATTATATGAAATATATATATATATATATATATATATATATATATATATATATATATATATATATATATATATATATATATATATATATATATATATATTAAGAATAATAAAAATAATTTTTAAATATATTTTAATATTTAAATTGATTTAAAAACATTTTAAATCATTTAAAAAAAAAACTGCGCCGGTGGCGGCTGCAGCCACGCGGCCGCTTGAGAACGCGCGGCGGCGGTCTGCCACGCGTCAGCTTCGGATGGCTTCACACGGTTTCAACTTATCCACGTAAGCCCGCATTCCTGGCCGTCAGATTAAGGCGGATTGCATCAACGTCAGGGATTAAGTCCCGCCGTTTGATATCTGTTAGGATAGATCAGACGGCGCAAAGTCAATCCCGCTATTCTGAATGGAACGCCCAGATCTAGTCGGACGGAAGATGAAACCGCAGAATTGGATACACGTTGGACCATGCGACCAGATGACTTAATCGGGGCCGTTGATCGGAAGATCAATGGCTCCAAAAATGTGCAGTTCAGGCGCAGTTTGTCCGAAGCCCTATAAGAGTTTTTGAGCTTGTTCTCTCAATCCAGTCAATCAAATGCAATGAAATTTTAAACCTAGATTTATGAGGTGAACAGAAGTGTTGGGGAACTAATTTCTTAGAGTAATATTCTTTAAATTAAACGCTATTTAACTTAAGTGTCCTAGACTAGGGTTAGGTTTTTCACCTTGATTTTTGGATGGATCGAACCGTTTATGGACTTGTTGCATTTGTAGACTATCCACGCTCCATTTTGTAGAAGACACCACGGTTGGAGGAGCAATGGATCGAGCTGGAAAAGACCTATATGTGGCTAGCCTTCGGTTTGGCTGGCAACTCGCCGGCGGCAGCCTCCAAACGCCAAATTCCGGCCTGGGGGATGGATAGGGATTGTTTAAATCCTGAAGGAGCCATAATCTCCTCTAGAGAGGCTGAGTATGGAGAGATAGGGTTTGATGGAGAATGAATATTCAAAATAGGTTTTTACCCTATTCAACTCATCCCAAATTGAATGAAGGGCTGAGATTGAGTGAGTGCACTCCTAGATGGATGCCACATGTCCAATGGGTAGGTATGAGCAGGGAATCAAAGGTACAAACGTATAAGCCATGTGGAAAGCTTGTTTTGTCACCTAGCAATCATGTGGGATGACTAGGAGCCATTTGATCAAAATTCAAGGGCTGTGATAGGTCCTAAGAAGGTTCTATAGGGTTTTAAAACTACTGGAGGGGTTTGGATTAAAAATGATTAATTCTAAGGAGTTGATTAAGCATATTAAGGGGTATTTTGACCACCCATTGACTGTTTGACCAGTCAATGGGCCCAGTGATGCTGAGGTGGCAGCTAGAGTGGCTTAGGGAGCTGATATGATGCCTTGGATTTAATATTTAAAAGGAGGGATCAAAGTTTGATGGGGATTTTGCCATTAAAAAGGTCATTTGACTACCCATTGACTGTTTGACCAGTCAATGGGCTAAGGTGGCTGATGTGGCAGGTGAGAGATTTTGATGAATTAGCTTGGAAGAAATATCAAAGCTTAGATTCAATTTGTTTAATTGAAATAACCTATTCATAAGAAGATTTGAGCATAGGTCAATGGTTGACCAAGTCAAATCAAGGTGGATCAACTTCAAATAAATTTGAATGAGTTTCAATCATACTTTGAAAATGGTTTGAGATTTTGAATGGTTCAAATGGGTCAAATGGTTCAAGAGGGCTTAAATGGGCCCTTAAGCCAAAATTGGTTGACTTGGTCAACCAATTAGGTCCAGGGTTTAAAAATGGGTTCAACAGATTCAAAATGATATTTATAGTCTATTGGGTGTGGTCCCAAGTCCTAGGAAGTCATTTGTTTCAAAATACCTGTTTGGACCCTTAAAGGGCCTTTTGGGTCAAACCTGTTGACTTGGTCAGCCAGGTTGGCCCAAGGGTTGGGAATGGGTCCAACAGATTTTAAATGACATTTGAAACTTGCTCGGGGTGTTTGCGTTCAATTCGGAGTTCATTTGGTTTGAAATCACTATTTGAACCCCATAGGGGTATTTTGGTCATTTTGGGCTCATGTCCACTGGGGGGCTGAGATGAGTCCAGAAAAATCCAGTTTATCGATCAATATATCAGGATTAATGGTCTGGAAGTGACTAGAGGCTTTGGTGAAGGCTCTAAGGTCAGAATCTTCAAAGTGATAAGTCTAGTGGCATAGGCTGTAAATATTTGAAGGTTTTACAGCCAATGAATTTTAATTAAGTTTTTGAGGTTAGAGACCTCAGAATGGACTCCAATTTGGAGGGTTGCCTCCAGAGACATGTCCCATCAGTATGCAACTGACAGAATCTGAGTCGGAGGTCATTTAATTAGGTTTCAAAGTGTTTGAAATTCAATGGAAAAGGCCTTTAGGGTGGGGCCTTAAGACTTTGAATTTGGCTTGATTGACCTAAGATCTAGGTAGATCCTAAGGTCTGAATAGATCTTAAAGTTAGGAATCAAGAAGGATCCTAGAGCCTAAGAAATTCCTAGAACTTGGAGTCTATAAGAAGTTTAGGATCTAGAGTAGCTCCTAAGGTCTAAACTCTAGAAGAATCCTAGCATAGATCTTAAGGTCAGGATTCTAGGAGGTTCCTAGAATTTAAATTAATTTGGAAATTAAATTGATTTAAGATCAAGAGTAGTCCAAGTGACCTCATACAAAAATTAGGTCAACACATCAGTCTCTTTGACCATTACAAATAGACTCAAGAAGAGAAAAAATAAAGTACAGACTGACTCAACCCTAAACCTACGCAATCTTGAACTGGCTTCGTTTGTTCGTCCGATCTTCGATTCCTGAAAAGTTAGAAATAACATGCAGTCCAAGAGAATCAATAGTGTTTATCAATTATCAAAACATAAGTCATGAAAATAGATTTGCAACAATCTCCCCCTTTTTGATGATGACAAAACACTATGAAGACAATTAGCAGAAAAATTTCATGATCGACAAGTGTAAAAATATCATAAACTTCTCCCCCTTTTGACATATCAAAAAGGAGGAGGGAACACAAAAGAACAATAGCAAATCACAAAAAATTTTTTTATTATTTTTTTTGTTAAACCTAGGCATGAAAATGATGTAGTATTCCATGTGATTAATTTAAAAACTTGTGGGTTAATGAGTTAACAATCTAAACCATCCATAGAATAGTAGAATATCCGGTCATGGTTACCCTTAGCTTAGATATTTTCTTAGGGTAGAATCATCTTTTGAAATCAATGACCTAACTTTAGAAATCATTTCGTGCAATTTAATGGAGTATCGAGAGAGAACTAGTCGAAATAGTGATTTAGGGTTCGGGTTCGGCTGTTCGTCCGTCTGAGCTGGATCACAACCGTTGATCTTGTGATCAATGGTTGAAATCAAGCCGTTCCGCGGTTTCGAGCTAACCGCGGATCCGATCCCGCGGCTATCACTCTCGTCCGACCGCATCACGGCCGTTGATCTCAAACCGCGGAAGATCCAACGGCTACGGACCCTCGCCGACGTGGTTAATGAGCTCGGCGCTGATTCCCGCGCCGCGGCAATCATTACCAATGATTGTGTGGCGGCGCAATCATTGGTAATGATTGCCTGAAACTGCGGAACGAACCGGATCGCGCCACGCGTCCCGCCGCTTTTTATTTAATTAAAATCAGTTTAAAAACTATTTTAAAACCTTATTTTCTTTAAAACTTCATAGAAAATCCATTTTTTATCCGATTTTCGCGTACAATACCTCATTTTATTCGTATTTTCATTCTCTACATAGTAAAAAAAAATTTTATGAATACGATTTGTAGATTTTAAATTATTTCTAAAACAGCAAAAAGTATTATTTTAAAAATCTTGTTTTGATTATTTTATTATTATTATATTATAATAATATTATTTTTAATTATAATATTAATAATTACATTATGCTAAATCTTTTTGTTCATGTTTTGTATTTTTACTATTATATTACTATATTTACTTAAATATAAAAAAAGGGTATTTTCTAATAATTAAATACTATTCTAATTATGTTATTAGTGAAATTATTTAAAATTATTATTAATAATTCAAATATTACTATTATTTTGTATTTTTAAATTAATTTAAATTCCAGAACTATTAAAGTATTATTTTATGCTATTCTTGATAATTATTTTTAAATATTATTTATTTTTAATTATTTTTAAACCCATTTATGGTATTTAGACTTTCAAAATTCATAACTTCGTCGTTTTAAATCGGATTTTGACGCACAAAACCTCGATTTGAACGTATTTGGATTCTACACATTATGGAGCTAGATTTACTTAAAATTTTTGGATCTGTATGCAGTTATTTTGAAAACAGTCAATAGCACTATTTTAAAACTTTTTAAATATTGTATTTAAACTTTAAAATTGCGTAACTTTCTCGTTTTAGCTCGGATTTTGATACACAGCACCTTGTTTTGGGTGTATCTAGAATTCTGTATAGTTTGGAACCACTTTTGCGTGAAAATTATATTTATATTTTCTGATATATTCAAAACAGTAAAACAACACTATTTTAAAATATTATTTTATTATGTTTAAACTTCGAAAATTCATATCTTCGTCGTTTCAAATCGGATTTTGATGTGCGACCCCTCGTTCTTTTCAGAAAGACGAGCTTTATGTTTTGAAACCATTTCTAGTCATTGATTTTGGCTGTATGAATAGATTCCTGTTGTGATCCTATTATTTGGGTATTTTGATATTTATATATTAATATAATAACTATTTTCAAGATACAAACTATTTTCAAACCATTTCGAAGCTTCAATTGGGTGGTCAGTGGGTCTCCCATATACCTATTTACTATAATTTGACTTATTTATAATTATCTTAATTTCCAAAATTTATATATATGTATTTAAGTATTTTAAAACTATTTTGAAACTATTTATATATTAAATATCTTAATTCCGGGAGATCCGCTGTTTCATGAAATTTTAGACGTGGGTTCTATATATGAAAAGAAATGATGGGGGAGAGGATTAGTGGGTGATTGGGTCCCAATCATTCACTAATCCCTTCATTAATTAGGTGTCTGTACTTTCTTATTATTCGTAGATTGCATGTGTAGGTCGCACCACGAGCACTTAGCTTAGGCTCTCCTAGATCTAAGGAGATGGTGTGTTTATTTCATTTTTGTACTCCTATGCATTTATTACCTTGAGGGTTAGATAAAACATCACTTTAAATCCATATGATGTAGTGACACCTTAAGGACAATAATTAAGGACCCGTCTAGCAAACTTAGAAATTTTCTAAGAGCTAGGATAGATCACTGATTGACACCAAAACCTTAACATTTAAACTTAGAGACACCATAAACCTCCCAGAAGTTTCTATGAATTTTTAGGAGTCTTTAGGCCCCTTAATTAACCAACCCTAATTAACCCGCTAAATATGGTTCCGAGACCTTCCGAAAATTACAATAAATACATTTTAGGTCATAAAATTACCCATAATACCTCAAACTGACCAGAATCTGATTCTTCACCTTAGTTAAATAGGGCTCCCTAGTTTTACTTCAGGTTGACCCCAAATTTAACCATAGGTGGAAATTACCATTTTGCCCCTAATAAATCATTAAAAATTATTCAAAATTTCAAATTTTCTCCAAATACTTGGA
Organism: Dendrobium huoshanense; assembly: GCA_016618105.1. Lineage (NCBI taxonomy): Eukaryota > Viridiplantae > Streptophyta > Magnoliopsida > Asparagales > Orchidaceae > Dendrobium > Dendrobium huoshanense. The sequence continues at coordinate 36,653,656 of CM028344.1, forward strand.
AACACTTTCTTAGGTCATTCCTGACTTTTGGGAGTGATTCCAATCAGTTTGAAGTTGATGTGGATCAAATTAATAAAACAGCCCTTTATTAGGAAATAAAAAAAAATTCTCTTAATTACCCGATCTTTAGAAACCCATAACTAATTGTAGAAAATTCCAAATTAGGCAAAATCACTTGCATTGGACTCCAATTAGGGTCTAGTATTTATTAAAAATCTTAGGTTTCTAGGAACTATTCTATATTAGAAAGTCAACTTTTTGGTCAACCGTAGTTCATTTAGGGCCCGAAACTTAGAAAATTCATAACTTTGCATAGGAAACTTCAATTTTAGTGTACTACCTGGCTAACTACTCATATTAAGGTCTAGTATTTTGCTAAGGTGATAAGAGATCCAGACTTAGCTTTTTTCCCATAGTGACTTTTTGGACCCTTAATCTAGTTCTTAAGAGGACCCGGAACTTTCTAAAATTGGCTAATACAATTCTAACTTCAAATATCATCATCCTAAGTTCCTAAAATTGATCAACAAACTATACTAACTAAAATGGACTCTAATCCATTAATATTTCAATTTCAATTAAAATTTCCTTTTCTAGCGCACAACAAACCAAAACTTCAGGCAATTTTAACTAATTATCCCACTTAGGATCTATCCAAACCACACTAGCCTTACACACACATAGAATTGTTTGCTAGGGCACCACTTCTAGAACTAGATTAGGCCGCTGGGCTTTACTTTTCTGCTGTGTGCCGGAGCTTTCGTGGATTTCATTGCATGCTGTTTGAAAAATGATTGGTGTGTTCGCTTACTTTTTCTGCACTATGGATGTGAGCGCTAGATTTACCCTTAGGTTAGGAGCGCAATATATATATATATATATATATATATATATATATATATATATATATATATATATATATATATATATATATATATATATATATATATATATATATATATATATATATATATATATATATATATATATATATATATATATATATATATATATATATATATATATATATATATATATATATATATATATATATATATTGTTCTTCCGTGCAGGTGGTCATGCTCAAGCTAATAAAAAGGGGGAGCAATGTCATGATTTCTAATAACGTTTTGTGCATGTGCTTCCTTGCTCATTTCTATATATAAAATGAGGGCTAAATTAATTATAACTGCACAGGTGGAGCACTTAGCCCTCATAATTAAGATCATGGCTTGGCACAGGGTCAATGGTGTTAGCACTTTTATTTTCATATAAACTGCTTGAGATTTTTATTAGGATAACCTTGCAGGTGATTTAGAATTTACTACTTTTCAATAAATGTAAATTTGTATGTAATAATTGTTAAGAGTTGTGAAAACAACCTTTGAGTTGGAATATTCTTATCCAGCTTGGATTCTAAAAGGAGAGGCATCCCTAAGGGGAGAGTCTTCTTCCATTTGGAAGATCGAGCTGGATGGCTTTAGATATCCAAAGAGAAAAGGCAATACCTCCATACTGGGGGAATTGTATCTTCGTTTGGATATTCAAGCCACGACGAATCCAAGGAGTCCAAGGAGGAGAGATCCAAGGAGTCCAAGGAGGAGAGACCCAAGAAGTCCAGGGAGAAGATATCCAAGAGACTAAAGATTTGAATACCCAATATCCCACTCAAAGTTGTTGGCGTCTGTCATAGGCTTAGAAATCCGGGTTGTTGGTAGTGGTGCCCGGCCACTTTATTTTTCTGCAAATTCTGGTTGTAATAAGGGCAGTTTGCCTATGAACGTTTAGATGATTTATTTTGAGATTTATATTGATGTGCTTTCTTGGTTGCGTAGTAGAAATTGTCTGTTTTTCTTAGGTTTCTTTTCTTGCCCGCCGATTTTGTTTTCGCCTGGATTTTCGTTAGGCTATCTAAGGTCTATAAAACTTTTCTACTCATGACTAACTCTTAAAATTTTAAGTTCTAAATAACATAGAAACTTAACGAACCTAGGGAACTGCCAGAATCGTTCGGGGTCGCATGCATATTACTGCATATTCTCTCTCATTCTAATAAGATATCTCCCTGCCTGCGGGTAGAGTCTGGATAATCTGGCCTATGAGGATGAAGTGCCGGACCTAGGGAGACTCAGTCTTTTCTAAAAAAAATTATTTTATATTAAGCCTGTTTTTAAAATCCAAAGCATTCATGAGCTGACATTTCAATTAGCATGTATTGCATTAGTAACCAACTAATTAAAATTTAATTGCATTAGCTAGGGGCATTCACCCAACATAAGTCCAGGACCATTTAGGAAATTCTCTAGATGTCGGTCCTGTTTCCAATAAACTGTACCTTCCACCCATATTTCATAATTGACCTGATAGCATGGTTTTGAAGCGACTAGGTGGTTAGCTGGCTCCCCCAATCCAGGTCGGGATAAGTCCAGGTTTTGCACTGCATTAGCTAGGACACGGGTCTTAGTGTTTCATAGAGCACTAAGCCCAATCTAGATTTAGGATTTGAGGCTACTACATTTGGTCTCGTAGTATGCCTTAAATAGTAGGTAGGTCCCTTCCTTCTAGGGACTATAAATCCTACTTATCCGCGTCACAAGATGATGCCACCTTCCATCTCTTCTCTCACGCATGTGATTGAGCGTTTGATTTTCTTTTTACAGTTTCTCTCTAGTGCCCCAGAGCCTCCGAATGCTGGTATGAGTCACGCATGTTGATTCAGCCCTTCGGACCTGTCTTCCTTTTGGATAAGTTTTCCTAGTCTATACCTTTGTACCGATCCCATTTTAGGAGAGGATAATGTATGATCCTTAATTGAGAGTTTTCTCAGGCTCCGTCCGGGGATGTAATTAACCATGGGGGCTTGCGCCCGTGGGAAACTCGATCCCACATCTACTAAATTCCATTCGAACTCTTGCATCGGGTGGGGGAAACCCGTGACTAGGTCGTGTATATTACTACCCATCGGGGTGTATTGGTGAAAGCCTCTATCCTCAATGGTTAGTCGTATGCACGATCCAATATGTCCCTTCCAATCGACCCGTTTGCGCGGTGCTCTTTCGGAGGTCCACAAGTTTCTGACGACCACGGTGGGACTAGTTTCTCTCTCCACCTTTGGATTCTATATTATCTTCTTTTGTGTATACTCCAGGATTGGTACTCCTTAGATTGGGTCCGTCCCACTCTTAGTTAGGGTCTTTCCTTAGTTAGGGTTCTTTCCCCTTAGCTAGGGTTCCCCCTACTCTACTTCTTTCCAGCCTTATAAGCTATTCCTTTCCCTATCAATTCATATCTACCTTTATCAAATCTCTATCAAATTGTTCATCCTTTCTTATTTCCAATTCTGATTTCTAACCTTTCAATTTCTTTTCTTGACAGCAGTGCCATGGCTCGTTCAGCCCCTTCCGTTACTTTAGCTTTTGGTTCGGACGCACGGGTGACTCTCCCTGAGTCCCTGCTCGCTAGTCCGTCAGTGGGAGGAATCACTTTTGGTTCCTTCACTGACTCGGCCTTCGTCACTCTTGGCTGGCCGATCCTGGCGGAGGCTGCTGCATTCTCTCCTCCTTAGAGGAGAAGACGTGCAGCCATGCGCCCTTTCGGACGACCAGCTGCTCGGCGTATAGCCCGGGCACCTGCTCGTCCCGTTCCTGTACTTGCGCAGCCAGTGCGCACTGTAGCTAGGCGACCAGTGCCTAGGCCACATTCAGTTCCAGTTCGTTTAGCGGTCATGCGACCTGTGCCTGCCGCTCTTGCTGCTCAGGTTGCCCCGGCCCCTCAGCGCCGGCAGCCTACTGTAGCGGTTCCACCTGTTCGTGCAGCGGTCAGGCGACCTGAGCCTGCCGCTCCAGTTGCACAGGCTGCCATGGCCCCTCAGCGCTGGCTACTGTTGTTACTCCCGTTGTTCCGGCGGAAGTACCTCGCGTTCGTGTTCCCCCTCTCGCTTCCACTAGGAAGAGGGGTGCCCAGACCGAGGTGCCTTCACCCTCTTCTGGCCGGGTTTCCATTTTTGCTCGGTTTTCTCACCCTGAGACTGCTGGACAGACGCCGGCACTTCCAGACGTCCCTGTTCCCCCTGCCCCCCCCCCCCCTCCCCCCCCTCCCCCCCCCGGCAGTGGGTTCAGATGTCCCTTCCACCTTCACCTCCGGCCATGGGAGAAGGGCCCGGAGGAATAGGAATAGGAGGTTGCGTCTAGCTGTGTCAGAGACAGAGAGGCAGCGGATGGCCGATGCCATCGTTCACGATGAGTTAGTTCAGAGGCAGAGGAGAGTGGCTCCCAGACAGTGGAGGCCACATCCAGTTGTTGTTGCGCTTGCTCTAGAGGTGATCGTAGCCCCTGAGTTGGAGGCAATTCAGGGAGGACGCTTCTCCCCGTTGACGCATAGTGGTGATGAGGAGGATGTTGCCCGCATAGCTGCGGCTCCTCCTGTCGTCACTTCTCTACCCCGAACTAGGGTATCCAGGGACGTTGGTGTCCGAGCCCTCACTCAGAGGATTCGGAACATCGTCCGCTTAGCTCGTGGAAGAGGGACCGTTAGTCGGGAGGGCTTACTCCGTTAGATTTTTTGGGCTACCTTCCAGTTACGACGACAGATTGCGAGGAGACTCTACAGTTGGCAGACACCCCAGCAGCCTACAGTTCCAGTAGTTAGGCCGCCAGTAGTCGCTAGTGCAGCACCCCGTCGTCGAGGATGGAGACAGTACAGGAGCCTGCCCAGCCTCAGGTCAGTTCAGAGGTGGTAATACCAGAGCAGCCAGTCGCTAGTACAGCACCCCGTCATACCAGATGGATTTGGAGACGTCGACAGGCAGACACCCCTGTCGACCCTGTTCAGTTAGTTGAGTCAGCGCCACTGGTAAAGACAGAGCAGCCAGATGAGACAGTTGATCAGATGGATTTGGCAGTTCCTTCTGGGTCTGAGGCAGTCCCGATGGCAGTTAATGATGGTTCAGTTTCTACCCCAGACAGATCGCCAGTGCGGATCGAGACAGAGTTAGCCCTTAGCACTCGTAGGATCACCTCTCCGATGATCCCGTACATAGAGACGATGTGATGAGCATTTTTAGATGATGATGATACACTAGTGGATTCTGATGAGGAAGTGCCAGTTCATAGGGTTTGTGTGGTTACCCGTAGATGTCACTTGGATGAGAGAGAGCTCGAGGACCAGGATGAGCAGGGAGAGCCCGAGGTGGGTGGATCTCCCAGGTCAGTTGATATAGATGCTACGGTCCTGAACCTTCAGGCACAGATGGCAGAGATGGCTAGAGCCATGGCAGCCATGACAGCACAGTTGACAGACTTGGGGGCGATGCCCCAAGTGGCAGGTGTAGCCGCTGCCAGTACTTCCAGAGATCAGCCAGTAATGCCCCCAGTTGCACTAGATCCCCTGAGAGTGGACATGGTCCAAAGAGCAGTGCCTACATCACCTCCAGTGGTTCAGAGTCAGCCAGCTCAGTTGTCAGCGGGTCAGCTTCAGGATCTGATTGCCCAGAAGGTAGAGCAGGCCATTTCCTCCAGGAAGACTCGAGAGTCAATTAGTAGAGGGCGGCCTTACCCGATAGAGTACGAGCAGGAGCCCTACCCTCCTAGTTTCATCCCTCCTAGGTTTAGAGTGTTCTACGGGTTTGGGAACCCGAGGCAGCATGTGGCTCAGTACCGGGCCATATGTTGCAATATATGAGGGAGTGACCCATTGATGTTGAGGTTGTTCGTCATCAGCTTGGCGGGGGTGGCGTTTGCTTGGTACGCCGACCTCCCCAACGACTCAGTCAGGACTTTCACAGAGCTGGAGCAGTTGTTCATCCAGAGATTTGTCAGCACTGAGCACAGAGTTATAGTTGGAGAGTTAGTAGTCACCAGACAGAGGCCTAGAGAGTCACTCACAGACTATATAGTCAGATGGAGAAACCTGAGTTTGCAGTGCGAGCCACAGTTACAGGAATAACACACAGTTGAGATCTTGTTGAAGAACATAGATGGTCCCATAGCTCCATACATGAAGGGTTTCACCATACGGACCTTTCAGAAGCTACTGACCAAGGTTATCAGCCTACAGGACAACATACCCGATGCAGTCCCTCCTAAGGCTGAGAGTCAGCCTTCGCGCAGACCTCAGTGGCAGGAGTTTTCAGGGGCACCTCCACCTAGGAGAGGGGAGGTACACAGCACTCAGGGACCAGCAGATAAGGGAAAGAGGCCCTTAGGTAGTTCAGTACCTTCACAGCAGCCACGCTCAGCTAGTCAGCCAGTAGCACAGCCCAGGACCTCCCGTAGGACTCCAAAGAGTCAGCAGTTCCTATAGGAGAAGCTTAGTAAGGAATACCACTTTAAAAGGGAGAGTGTGAAGAAGATCTTTAAATTCCTTACTAAGAAGAACATACTTACCTTTCCTAGCAACAATAGAGTGGAGGAAGAGGGTCAGACTGAGCACCCACTCTATTGTCCTTACCACAGATACGTTGGGCATGTGTTAGAGGATTGCTTTGTGTTCAAGGACAAGGTTGAGAGGTTGATGGCCATAGGACAGATACACCTCCAGGACAGTGACCTAGTGCAGCCCAGGGGCAAGGGCCCTCAGACAGTTCAGATGGTTTCCAGCCCCAGCCACAGTCCCAGCCAGAGTGATAGTCAGGGCAGTAGTGGCAGTTTACCCCAGAGTTCTGAGGGAGAGTGGCAGTTAGCACTCTCCAAGAAGACCAGGAGGATGATATATCGTGTAGTTCAGAGTTCAAAGGCAGTTGAGAGGAGGCCACCACAGGCCAAGTCGATAGTTGCCCCTGTAGTTACTACTCCAGCACTTGTACCTTCTTCTTCTTCTCTTTCTGTTGTATTGCCTATTGAGCACATTTATTTTTCTTCTGATTTATGTAATAAGAAAATGTATGAAAGAGAAAAATATGTTGTAACCTCTGAGGGGAAGATAGGGTTCCTTCCAACACTTATGCTGAAAGACTTTGTTCTCCCTTCATTTGATGAAGAAATAATATAAGAAGGTGATTCTGGCTACTTTTGGTGTTCTTTTACTACTTCTTTTTCTTCTAGTTCTGCTTCTACTTCTACTAGCACTCACTCTTTTACTGTTTTACATGTCTCTTATAATAATTCAAGTGAAGAGTCTGAGTCTGAGTATGAAGATGAACCAGTCTTTGTGATACCAGAGGGTGGATGTTATATGGATTCAGAGGATGAGCCCGAGAACCCACTCTCAGTACTTTCTTTAGAACCAACACCTGCCACCACCACTGAACCAGAGGAATCTCCTGTTGATGATGACTCAATACAGAAAGTTCATCTACGTTCAGGAAAGGTTCTTTCACCTAGGTTGGCTAAAAATACAAAAGATAAAAATATCATTACCCAGCAGGATGACTCTATCCCTTCCTCCCAGGAGCAGTCTAAGGAGAAAGGGAAAGGCCCTCAGCTGGAGGTTGATTACAATGTGTTGGCTCACCTGAGGAAAATTCATTCCCTTCTTAGTGTCTATGATGCTTTGATGTTGTCACCTGACTTGAGAGAGACACTGGTAAAAGCCTTGCTTGAATCAGAGACCTATCAAGCATTCTTTACTTCCGACCCTGATGATGAGGCATGGCATTTGTACAACACGCCATACATCACTTTCTCTAGTCGTGACCTTCTGTTAGGGACCACTGAGCACAATCATCCCTTGTATGTCACTGCTGAAGTCAATGATTATGAGTTGAATAGGGTCCTCATAGACCAAGGAGCTTCAGTAAACATACTAACCTATGAAACTTTGAAGAGCCTCTCCCTAGGTCATCTGAAGCTCACTTCCGACAAGATCATGTTGAAAGGCTTCAATGACCAAGGCCAGCGAGCTCTAGGGTCTATCACCCTGCCTCTGAAATTTGAAAATTTTCTAACTGAGGTAAAGTTTCATGTGATTGAGGCTTATACTTCATACAAGGCTCTCTTAGGAAGGTCTTGGATCCATGAGTATGGAATGGTGCCCTCTACCTTGCACCAATGTATGAAGTTTCCGAGGAATGATGTTGAGTATATCATTCCTGGAGATACCCAGCCCTTTTCCATGCATGAGATCTCTATGTACGACGACGTCGAGTATTATGTACCTCGGAAGGCTCGTAAAGCTCCACCTGCTCAGTCCCCAGTGATACCTGATACTGTTGTACAGGGTCCTACGCAGCCACCTGTACAGGGTCCTATACAATCGTTAGTACAGGATCCATCACAGGTTGGTATCGAGCCAGGTGTTCCCACAGACCATTCTGATGGAGACCCCTCTCAGTTTGCAGTGAGGCACGATGTTCCCCCTAGTAGAGGTAGGGGAGGTAGAGGTAGAGGGAGAGGTAGAGTTATGATCCGCGAGCCGCGGAATCACGACACTCGTACACCTCCTCCCCCTAACCTTTACACTTCTTCTTTGACTGTAGAGTCCGACTCTTCCGACAATGAAATAATCGATGTTCTTCAGCGTCCAATCACTTCACCACCTCCATATTCCACAAGCTATGATTCACTACATACTCTTCGTATCCATTTGATACCTGAAGGTGAATTGGTTATTGATATTAGCTCAGACGAGGAAGAGGACTTCCGACGTAAGACTACTACAAGACAACCTTCCCCCCATCAGATACGCGAGATAGGGGTTGAGGATTCCAATCAGAGATCTTATGACACTCTTGTAGTTAATGACAATGACACAATTTGGGGTAGCCACAACCCCATACCTCGCTTGTACGATATATTTGGGCCAGCCCGATCTAGGGAATGTCCCTCTGTACCCCGTAATATAGGTGCACCATTGGGTCCTGTGAGACAGGATCTAGAGGAGACCGTTATGGATATAGAGGTCAGGAGTGCCCCTCGTTACTTTTCACATACTGTAGAGAGCTTTGTCGAGCGGGGTCTCGTTCGTTCCACTTGGCCCGACGAAGAAGCTCTATAGCAGGCCCGAGTTTGGCGGACCGATTTTCCCCAAGGTCTAGGAGGCGTAGGTTATATGGGGTTAAATCAGTCTAGTGATGCCAACATTCGTGTCTTTTTCCACGCTTATCCGGTTATTTCTCTTGCCAACGAAGAAGACCCGGATAGTGGCGATGATAGAATACTTGATTCTCCATAAGAGTTTGAAGATGGCGCCACTTCAGCCATGGACGAACTGCGTGAGATAAACTTAGGCACTAAGTCAGATCCTAGGCCTATTTTTCATAGTGCCCTACTATCTGATTCAGAGACTTAAGAATACATCAAGTTACTATCAGAGTTTAGAGACTATTTTGCCTGGAACTACACCGAGATGCCTGGTCTAAATCCAAAGGTAGCAGTCCATAAGTTAGCCATTAAGCCTGACGTAGTCCCTGTTAAACAAGCACCTCGTAGGATGAGGTTGAAAATTAAACAACAGGTGATCGCTGAAACCAAGAAGCTTATAGAAGCTGGTTTCATTAGGGAAGAGAAGTACCCCACTTGGCTTGCCAATATTGTTCCAGTCCAGAAGAAGAGCAGACAGATACGAATTTGTATCGACTTCCGTGATTTGAATAAGACATGTCCTAAGGATGATTTTTCTCTTCCCATTCCTGAGCTTATGGTGGATATAGCATCATCTCATAGCATCTTCTCATTCATGGATGATTTATCTGGTTACAATCAGATAAAAATGGACCCCGATGATGAGAAGTTTACTGCTTTTCGGACACCTATAAGTGTCTTTTGTTACATGGTGATGCCATTCGGTCTCAAGAACGTCGGGGCCACCTATCAACGTGCCATGACTGTCATCTTCGATAAGATGATACATGAGCAAGTTGAGTGCTATGTGGATGATTTGGTCGTCAAAAGTAAGGTCCGCAAAGATCACCTCAGAGATCTACGAATCATTTTTGAACGCCTGTGCAAGTTTGATTTAAAGATGAATCCTTTAAAATGCACATTTAGAGTCAATGCAGAAATGTTCTTTGGGTTCATAAATCGCTACCGTGACATTGAGATAGATCTCTCTATGATCAAGGCCATAGTAGATTTAAAATCCCCTAAGAGTTTTACCCAGTTGAGGTCCTTTCAGGGTAAACTAGCTTTCTTGCGGAGATTTATCTCCAATCTTTCCGGTAGGTGTCATCCTTTCTCTGCACTAGTGAAGAAGGATGCCCGATTCCACTGGGATGAGAGTTGTCAAGAGGCCTTTGAGAGTATAAAGCGCTACCTGATGAACCCCCCTGTTTTAGCTGCACCTATCCCGGGTAGGCCAATGATTCTCTACACTACGGCCCTAGATGAGTCTTTAGGTGCACTGTTGGCTCAAGAGAATGAGGAAGGCAAGGAGAATGCCTTGTACTACCTCAGCAGGCAATTGATACCTGCAGAGCTTAAGTACCCAGCGATAAAAAAGTAATGTTTAGCATTGATCTTCGCGGTACAGAAGCTTAGGCATTATATGCTATCACATAAGATCAATCTAATCTCTCGAGTCAACCCATTGCAGTACTTGATGACCCGTCCGACCCTTTCAGGTCGTCTAGCACGATGGTCTATGATACTACTGCAATTTGATATTACTTTTGTTCCTCAGCGGGCCGTCAAAGGACAGGCTCTAGCTGACTTTTTGGCCGATCACCCGATCCCTGCTGATTCCCCACTCAACGATGAGCTACCTGATGAATTCATCATGAGTGTGGATGAACAGGAGTCCCCTACTTGGGAGTTTTATTTTGACGGTGTGTCATCCATTAAAGCTTCAAGTCCATATGAAACTCCTACAGTTAGGATAGGATTAGGCCTGATTTTTGTGTCTCCTGATGGTCATACTTTACGGTACTCCTATAGTTTATCATAATCTTGTACCAATAATGAAGCTGAGTACGAAGCTCTGATTTTGGGGCTAGAGTTGGCCATTCAAATGAGTCTTATACGGGTGAAGATCTTTGGAGACTCCCAACTGATAATCAATCAAGTATCAGGAGTCTGTAAAATACTTAAGCCTGAGCTTATTCCATATCATAATAAAGCAATGGAGCTCCTGAGCTTAATACCAGAAGTAACTTTGGCCAAGGTCCCTAGATCTGAAAATGAAAAAGCAGATGCATTGGCCAAGTTAGCAAAAGAATTAGCTGACGCTACTTGAAATCCAGTGTCTATTATTGTCCATTATCGTCAAGCTTTGTGCCCCGTGAACTTGTCTTCTCCCAATCAGACCCTTGCAGTGTTTGCTGTAGATGAGGAGTCAGATTGGAGAGAGCCCTTCATAGAGTATTTAAAACATGGTAGGCTTCCAGATGATAAGTCTCTCGCTGCTCAAATTAGAAAGAGAGCCTTATCGTTCGCCTATGTAAATGAAACTCTGTATCGACGCTCTTTTGACCAAATGTGGTTAAGATGCCTCAGTAAAGAAGAGGCTAGTCGAGTCATGAGTGAGATACATGAAGGGCTTTGTGGTGCCCATCAATCTGGACCTAAAATGAAAGGCAGAATTAAACGCCTTGGCTACTACTGGCCGACTATGATCCACGATTGCATGGTGCACGCTAAGAGATGCCACCAATGTCAGATTCATGGCACGGTGATTCACCAACCCCATAATCAGTTGCACCCTACTGTTTCTTCTTGGCCATTTGAGGGCTGGGGCACAGATGTGGTGGGTCCTATAGACCCTCCTTCCTCTAAGGGTCATAGATTCATTTTAGCTTCCACTGATTACTTCTCTAAATGGGCAGAGGCTGTCCCACTTAAGGAAGTTAAATCAAAAGATGTGATGCGCTTCTTTCGCGATAACGTTGTTTATCGCTTTGGTGTTCCGCGCCGTATAATCTCAGATAACGACTCGTCCTTTAGAAGCAACAAAATTGCCAGATTTTCCCGCCGCCATAACATTAATTGACGATACTCGTCAATTTACTACCCTAAAGCCAATAGCTTGACAGAGGCATTTAATAAGACTCTTGTGCAACTAATAAGGAAAATCCTTGTTGCAAATAAAAAAGAATGGCATGATAAGTTACCTGAAGTATTATGGGCATATAAGACTACCTACCGTACTCCTACTCAGTCCACCCCATATGTTTTAGCTTTTGGGGCTGAAGCAGTCCTCCCACTTGAGGTCGAGCTCCCCTCACTGCGTGTCGCAGTTAGTTACAATCTATCTGAGGAAGATAATGCCCGACTAAGATTGGAAGAGCTAGATGGTTTAGATGAGCTTCGCATTATCAATACCTTAAGCTAAGCCAGGCCCGAATGATACGACACTACGAGCGCCTTGTTAGACCCCATACTTTCCGGGTAGACGAGTTAGTTCTTGTTTTGCGTAGGCCTATCATCTCACACCGTCGGTGAGGTGGTAAGTTTGAGCTTGTTTGGGAAGGCCCCTTCGCTATAGAGCAAGTTTATGAAGGTGGTGCCTACCTACTTGTTGATGCAAATGGCGTTCACCCAATGCCTGTCATCAACGGATAGTACTTGAAAAAGTATTATGCTTGAGTCTAGTACTTCACAGGGGAGCCTCCCTACCGCCTGTAGATATCCCTCTGTATATGTAGCTCCTAAAAGGATTCCTTTTACTTTTCAGCAGTCTGCGTGGCCACGAACGATTTGTTCTCTACCACGCGACGTTGCTTAGAAGAGTATGAAGCTATCCTTAGAGGTGATACACTAATATGCCGTAGGGATATTTTGTACTTTTGTTTGTGCGCACCAATCACTTTGGTGCTATCACATAGAATTTTTAGTTTGTTCTCCCCTTTGTAGGGCTTAGTCTCCCAGTTTCACCTATCACCCCAGGTGTGGTCTGAAATATCAAAACCAGTAGTTTGAGTCTAATTTTTGAGAGGTGATATTGGGTCCACACCACCCCATGACAGTCAAGTATGGTGATGGAGATCCACTACCCCTTGTTGAGTTTCTTTTCCTATCAGTCATGATCTGATAGATGTAACCCCTAATCCATTCATATGAGTTGGATGTGATCAAGGATGTTAGAGTCATGGGTTTAGACTCTTTTTGAGAAAGGATACATGGTCCACACCATCCCATGCTAGCCAAATATGGTAGTGTTGATCCTCTATCCTGATGATGATTTTAGTTGTACATTAATTTCTATACAATTGTGCACCCCAGTTCATTCACATAAGATGAATATGGTCTAGGTTATCAAAATCATCCAATACCCCCAATTTAAAAATTCATGTGTGATAAAGGAGGGGTGCTCTTAGTAGATCAAAACCGGTTGCCCTTGTTGCAGGAGGAACCCGGTAAAACTCTCCAAAAGCACAAATTTTTAAGTTCTGTTCATGTGGCGAATATGATCGGGGCTCATAAAAAAAAAAGTATACATAAGAGGGAAGCTCGTAGGAGAATAAAAACCCGGTTGCCCTTATCACAGAAGTAACCCGGTAAATTCTTTAAGAGTTCAAATTCCCTAAAAATTTCTCTTTCTCCTCCCTTGAGAGTATTTTGACGATCTCTTCAAGGTCGAGTTCCCACTTAGTTGGTCGATTAATTTATATGATTTTAAATGCATTCCTTCGTTAGTGATGTAGTACATTATGTTTTAAGATGTAACCATCACTATTTTTTGGGCTTAGGTCTTTCTGAGAAGAGATTGCCCCATGCTGCCCTCTTTTGGCAGTCTACCTCCCATTCATGAACTACTCTGAGCTGCCAGAGTAGTCCTTTGAATGTGGCAGTATTACCCTCATTTCGCACAGGGTCCTACCTGATTAGGGTAGGTGTTATCACTGTGGTCTTATGATAATCATAGATCTCACTCATGATTATCAGATTAGGTGTCAGGTGTGCTCCCTTGTCACCTCAGAGTTGTGTTGTGATGTAGTACATCTGTTCTCAGGTGTTAACACCACAGTTTCAGGAGCTCCGGTTTTCCATTTAAAGGCCGACTCCTTGGCATCTTTCACCAGCTTACTTTAGCATTCGTTCCATACTCTTAGCAGCTAGAGTAGCCCTACGGATGTTGTTTGGTTGTTTTTTTTTCTCACTTCCTACAGGGTCCTATCCAATCAGAGTAGGTGTTACCACTGTGACCCTTCTGATATTTTATCAATCCTATTCATGATGATTATCCTCAGATAGTGAGTGTGTCCCCTTACTATCTAGAGTTGATTCTTTGTAGTGATGTAGTATACCTTGCCTCGAATATTAATATCACTACTCTGAGAACTTTAATTTTCTAGTAGAAGATTAGTTCTTTTACCCTTTTCTTTGACCCATCTTACCATTCATATAGTAGGCTCAATTGCCATATCAGTCTTATGAATGTGTTCAGGTCACTTTCACTTCCCATAGGGTCCCATTAGTTTATGTGGGTGTTACCACTGTGAGATTTTACTTACTCAGAGTTGTTTCCCTTAGTGGAGAGGATGCTTCCTCGCTACTTTGACTCTTTTTTCTCTTACTTGGTGATATGGGGCGTCGTGCCTTAGGTGCCACCGTCACCTCTTTCTTAAGCTTTGATTATATGATACAGAGTCAGCTCTTCTAGCTACTTTACCACTTCTTCCCCCATTGAGATCCGACTCCTAGCTGCTGGAGAGGACCTTTGGATGTTTTATCCTTTGGATGTTTTGATACTCTTTCTGTAATATCTCGTTCCCTTATTGTTCCTCTCTGAACTGGATTTTCCTCCCAGAATCGGCCAGGATGACGTTGAGATCGTCCAGGCCGATCAGTGCATTAAAAACAGCTGATTTCTGGAGTGTTCTGGAATGATTTCTGGACAGGATCGTCCAGGACGATATTGAGATCGTCCGGGACGATCGGCACTGTTCACAATACCGTCCTGATCATCGCCCTGGGAATGGTCCAGGACGATCAGAATTGGTCTGATCGTCCCAGGACGATCGGGCGATCGGCCAGGCCGATATGAATATGATATAAGGAAATGAGCTCGTTTTGAGGAGAGAGAAATTCATTTTATAAAATCAGATATTTTGAGGAGAGAGAAAGAGAAAGGGAAAAAGAGAAAAAGCTTGGTTTTGGAGGCCGCGGAGCGCTTTTCGTCCGACGCTGCTGTTGGAGAAAGTGTAGATCTCGTGGTAAGGACTCCGAACCCTATTTCTGTTTTCAGAGATATTATGTTTTGATCGAGTTATGCACTGTTTTGTGTTTTCGTAGTCTACTTTTGGACATGATTTTGATTTGACACAACTTTCACCGCACAACTTTTAGTATGTTATAGATATGACTATTGTACACGATTTGACTGTATTCTACGAAGATTTTATCGGTCGGAATTGATTCTATGCGATTTTAATCGAATAGAAAATTATCAGGACATGATTTGATTTGGATTCTTTACATTGATAGTCTTGTATTGATGCCGTGGATATTCGTTGGTAATTTGGAGGAATTCGGAATTTTTATCTTTTTGCAGGATTTTTGTGTAAATTTGACCGACTACCGTTACTCTGCCCGATTTTCGTATGATTTCTGATTTGGCTGAAACTGATAGATTGAATCGATATGCATATGATTATTGATATGATTGCTTTAATATTGATTATTGATTGATTGTTACTGAAAGACAAGTGGGAACCTGGTTGAATGTTGGTTGGAGATAGAACTTGACCTGTACAGGATGGTGGGCCGACGGGCTTTCCTTTAAATCATATATCACAGATCATCGATATAACGATTGGGAGTTATAAGGAGTTTTATATGCTGACGGGCGAAAAGAGTGACGACTCTTCTTGATCGAAACCAACATGCGGATATCTACAATAATAATATGGATTTCTACAACAGCACCATTGATAATGACTAGTGTTTGTGCTTGTCGAGTAAGACCATTGTATGGATTTTCTGATATGCATTGATTTATTGATTATCCATTGATTTATTGATTTGATTGGATTTACTGTATCGTACGATTTTATTGATTTCATCGATTGATTACCGAGCATTGATACGACTGAGCATTGATTCTACTGGACATTGATATGGACATGGATAGATATAGATATTGCATTGATAGCATGGATATGGACATCGTATAGATTCATTGATATTACTGGCTATAGATTTTATAGATTCGTCATCGCTACTGTTTCTGCACCGTATTGACTGCTTTATAGATTCATTGTTTCGTATTGCTTTAAAGATTGATTTCATTGTATAGATTGTATTGATTCGACAGCATCGATTTGATTGACGGATATTGATTGATTGAGTTGATTTATCGATTTGCCTGCCGCTGCATTGACTGGTTTTATTGACTATTGATTTCCGGATTGCATAGACTCATTGACTGATACGGATTGATAGATTGACATGCATATTGATAGCATCGCCGTGCTTTGATTTCAGTTGTAGGCTTTGGTGACCTGCTGGGCTTTGTAAGCTCATTATATGTGGTTAATATTTTCAGGTCCGAGCAAGGCAACTGGAATGGAGTTCGATCAGAATGTCAGACGAATTCTTTCACTATTGATATCTGGGGCATCACACTTTCCACTTCTCATAGGGTCCCCATTAGTTGGTATGAGTTTACCACAGTAGCCCCCTTGGAGATTGTTTTTACTAGGCTTAGTCCTACCTTCTGTAGTAGAGGTGCTCCATCGCTACTTCAGTTCTCTTTACTCCTTTGGAATGAGATTACCCTTTCACGTCCTCCATTGAGGGTGTATCTCTTCCAGCTTTATTTGGGAGACATCATTCTGATGTCTTTCTCCCCTTTTGCGTAGGGTTAGGGCTCTTTAAGAGATCTCGACAGCATTTGGATACTCATGACCACGACGATTTGTCCTCTACCATATGGTTACCAGAGTGCTAGCTTGAGATCCCTTAAGTAACTCTACCTTTAAAATTTTTACATATACCTTTCCTTTTTTTTCTTTTATCCTAGTGCAGGCATATGCGCTTGGTGGATATTAGGTCTCTGGTTGAGGGAGCCCGACAGAGTCCCTGGGAGGCATTCCTCACCACCCTTTCCTCTTCACATCATTGCTGGCATATGCGCCAGATGATTGTGTTGAGTGTTTTTGTCTTTATTCTACTATAGGCATATGCTCCAAGTAGAGACTCTGCCACCGGCACATACACCGGGCAGAGGTGACCTTTCGTTATCTTTTATCCTAGTGCAGGCATATGCGCCTGGTGGATATTAGGTCTCTGATTGAGGGAGCCCGACAGAGTCCCTAGGAGGCATTTCTCACCACCCTTTCCTCTTCACATCATTGCTGACATATGCGCCAGATGATTGTGTTGAGTGTTTTGTCTTTATTCTACTGTAGGCATATGCGCCAAGTAGAGACTCTGCCACTGGCACATACACCGGGCAGAGGTGACCTTTCTTTTCCTTTTATCCTAGTGCAGGCATATGCGCCTGGTGAATATTAAGTTTTTCTAGTTGAGAAAACCCGACAGAGTTCCTGCGAGGCTTTACTCAACACTTTTTCCTCCTCATATCATTGCAGGCATATGCGTCGGGTGATTATGTTGAGTGTTTTTTTTTTCTTTACCCTATTATAGGCATATGTGGGTAGGGACTCTGCTGCAGGCACATACACCGAGCAGAGATGACTCTTTCCTCTCCACATCATTGCTGGCATATGCGCCAGATGACTATGTTGAGTGTTCTTCCGTTACACTTCTTTTGGCATATGCGCCAAATAGAGACCCTGCTGCAGGCACATACACCAGGCAGAGGTTTTCTTTTCCTTTTGTCCTACTGCAGGCATATGCGCCGAGTGGACATCGACTTACTTGGTAGAGAGGGCCTGACAGAGCACCTGCTAGGAACTCCTCGCCACCCTATTCCTCTGAGTGTCTTGTTCCGATTAGGCAGACACTAGGCTTTGTGATTCCTTTGTTTGCTGATCCGATTTGGTCAGGTAGATACTGAGTCACCCCAATCCATTGCTATCAGATGGGCAGGAGGATATGAGATCCTTTCACCTTCTATTCTGCTGATTCGATATAGCCATACAAATAGTTGGTATGCTTTTGCTACTTTACTTTTGGTTCTTCTCTTGGCTCTGCCCTTACTATATGGTAAGGCCAGAGGAGAATATCTCTACCTTTTCCACCCTTGAGGTGATCTTTACCTTTGGTTCTCTTCTTGGCTCTACCCTTTTCGGAGAGTAAGGCCAGAAGAAGACCCTACTACCAGTTCACCATTGTGGTGATACTTGACTTGTGCACTGCTGTTGTTTTTTCTTCTTTCCTAGACTCCGCCCTCGTTATGGGGCAAGGCCAGGAGAAGAATCTCTTTTTTTTTTCACCATCCTTTTGATATTCTTTCCCTTATGCTTTTCACTCTACTTTTTGTGGCTTAGTCGGTCAACGCCAACACGAACGGTTCACTAGTTGTTCACCACTATTGTTGAGGGTCCGTTTGTTGACCTCAATTTTGCCCGGATGTGGCATGGTGGCTTGAGTTGACCAAGTCAACCTTTAACTTGGTCAACCCAAGACTTAATGGGTCAAAATTGACCCATTAGGCCTTTTTAGAGCCCAAATCGAATCCAAACCCTTTCATGGCTCAAACCCCTCATCCCCTTGACCTATTTGACTAGGTTGACCAGGTCAATGGTTGACGTGGTCAACCTAAGTCTTAAATAGGTCATAATGACCTATTTAGAGGGAATTAATGCCTATTTAATTTCCTAATCAATGTCCATTGCTTAAAATTCAAAACCCACGGCCAAATAGGCGGGATTTCCCTCCCAATGAACTCTAGATTCGATCCAAGCCGTTGACGGTAGGGCTAGGGGGTTTAAATATCAAATATTTTGTCTAATTATAGACTTTTTTTCTCTTGCTCTCTCTCTAGACCGTCTCAACACTTGAGATTTCGTGTGAGAGCTCCAGAGAGGTTCTTCCACCTTCTCCAATCGAAACCCGATGGCCAAGGCGTCGCCGGCGGCGAGATCCCGGCGAACCCGAGGGGAAATCTCTTCCAAGGCTCATATCGATCGATCGAGGCCTTTTCGGAGCTCGACGTCAACTAGGATCTTCTTCGTGGTTCATCCCCGAGTTCAACAAACCAAAGATCTCCCCAATCCATCCATTGGATTGAGGTAAAACCTAAACCCTAGGTTAGATCACTTAGAGTTAAATAAGTTTGTACATAGTGTATTATATTCCGTAAGAATTATCCCCCATGATTTATGTTCATGTTCATGACTTGTGTTTAAAATTTCGTGCAATTTGATGGAGTATCGAGAGAGAATTAGTCGAAATAGTGATTTAGGGTTCGGGTTTGGCTGTTCGTCCGTCTGAGCTGGATCACAACCGTTGATCTTGTGATCAACGGTTGAAATCAAGCCGTTCCACGGTTTCGAGCTAACCGCGGATCCGATCCCGCGGCTATCACTCCCGTCCGGCCGCTTCACGGCCGTTGATCTAAAACCGCGGAAGATCCAACGGCTATGGACCCTCGCCTACGTGGTTAATGAGCTCGGCGCTGATTCCCGCGCCGCGACAATCATTACCAATGATTGCGCGGCGGTGCAATCATTGGTAATGATTGCCCGAAACCGCGGAACGAACCGGATCGCGTCCCGCCGCCGTTTTATTTAATTAAAATCACTTTAAAAACTATTTTAAAACCTTATTTTCTTCAAAAAATTCATAGAAAATCCATTTTTTGTCCGATTTTCACGTACAATACCTCGTTTAATTCGTATTTTCATTCTCTACATAGTAAAAAAAAATTTTTTATGAATATGATTTGTAAATTTTAAATTATTTCAAAAATAGCAAAAAGTATTATTTTAAAAATATTATTTTAATTATTTTATTACTATTATATTATAATAATATTATTTTTAATTATAATATTAATAATTACATTATGCTAAATCTTTTTGTTCCTGTTTTGTATTTTTACTGTTTAATTATTATATTTACTTAAATATAAAAAAAGGGTATTTTCTAATAATTAAATATTATTCTAATTATGTTATTAGTGAAATTATTTAAAATTATTATTAATAATTCAAATATTACTATTATTATGTATTTTTAAATTAATTTAAATTCCAGAACTATTAAAGTATTATTTTATGCTATTCTTGATAATTATTTTTAAATATTATTTATTTTTAATTATTTTTAAACCCATTTATGATATTTAGACTTCCAAAATTCGTAACTTCATCGTTTTAAATCGGATTTTGACGCACAACACCTCGATTTGAATGTATTTGAATTCTGCACATTCTGGAGCTAGTTTTACTTAAAATATTTGGATCTGTATGCAGTTATGTTGAAAACAGCCAATAGCACTATTTTAAAACTATTTAGTTATTGTCTTTAAACTTTGAAATTGCGTAACTTTCTCGTTTTAGGTCAGATTTTGATACACAACACCTTGTTTTGGGTGTATCTGGAATTCTGTACAGTTTGAAATCACTTTTGGGTGAAAATTCTGTTTAGATTTTTTGATATGTCCAAAACAGTAAAACAACACTATTTTAAAATATTCTTTTATTATGTTTAAACTTCGAAAATTCATATCTTCGTCGTTTCAAATCGGATTTCGATGTGCAACCCCTCGTTCTTTTTAGAAAGACGAGCTTTATGTTTTGAAACTATTTTCAGTCACTGATTTTGGCTGTATGAATAGATTTCTGTTGTGATCCTATTATTTGGGTAATTTGATATTTATATATTAATATAATAATTATTTTCAAGATACAAACTATTTTCAAACTATTTTGAAGCCTCAATTGGGTGTTCAGTGGGTCTCCCATATACCTATTTACTATAATTTGACTTATTTTTAATTATCTTAATTTCCAAAATTTATATATATGTATTTAAGTATTTTAAAACTATTTTGAAACTATTTATATATTAAATCTCTTAATTCCGGGAGATCCGCTATTTCATGAAATTTTAGACGTGGGTTCTAGATATAAAAAGCAATCATGGGGGAGAGGATTAGTGGGTGATTGGGTCATAATCATTTACTAATCCCTTCATTAATTAGGTGTCTGTACTTTCTTATTATTCGTAGATTGCATGTGTAGGTCGCACCACGAGCACTTAGCTTAGGCTCTCCTAGATCTAAGGACTTGGTGTGTTTATTTTATTTTTTTACTTCTATGCATTTATTACCTTGAGGGTTAGACAAAACATCACTTTAAATCCATATGACGTAGTGACACCTTAAGGACAATAATTAAGGACCCGTCTAGCGAACTTAGAAATTTTCTAAGAGCTATGATAGATCACTGATTGACACCAAAACCTCAAAATTTAAACTTAGAGACACCATAAACCTCCTAGAATTTTCTATGAATTTTTAGGAGTCTTTAGGCCCCTCAATTAACCAACCATAATTAACCCGCTAAATAAGGCCCCGAGACCTTCCGAAAATTACAATAAATACATTTTAGGTTAGAAAATTACCCATAATACCTCAAACTGACTAGAATCTGATTATTAACCTTAGATAAATAGGGCTTCCTAGTTTTACTTCAGTTTGACCCCTAATTTGACCATAGGTGGAAATTACTATTTTGCCCCTAATAAATCATTAAAAATTATTCAAAATTCTAAAATTTTTCCAAATACTTGGGAACACTTTCTTAGGTCATTCCTGACTTTTGGGAGTGATTGCAATTATTTTGGAGAGTATTTGAATCAAAACAATAAAAACAGCCTTTTATTAGGAAATTTAAAAAATTCCCTTAATTATCCGATCTTTAGAAACCCATAACTAATTGTTCCAAATTAGGCAAACTCACTTACATTGGACTCTAATTGGGGTCTAGTATTTATTAAAAATCTTAGGTTTCTAGGAACTGGTCTAGATTAGAAAGTCAACTTTTTGGTCAACCGTAGTTCATTTAGGGCCCAAAACTTAGAAAATTCATAACTTTCCATAGGAAACTTCAATTTTAGTGTACTACCTGGCTAACTACTCGTATTAAGGTCTAGTATTTTCCTAAGGTGATAGGAGACCCAGACTTAGCCTTTTTCCCATAGTAACATTTTGGACCCTTAATCTAGTTCCTAGGAGGACCCGGAACTTTCTAAAATTGGCTAATACAATTCTAACTTCAAATATCATCATCCTAAGTTCCTAAAATTGATCAACAAACTATACTAACTAAAATGGACTCTAATCCATTAATATTTGAATTTCAATTAAAATTTTTCTTTTCTACCCCACAATAAACCCAAACTTCAGGTAATTTTAACTAATTATCCCACTTAGGATCTATCCAAACCACACACATAGAATTGTTTGCTATTGCACCACTTCTAGATCTAGGTTAGGCCGCTGGGCTTTACTTTTCTGCTGTGTGCCGGAGCTTTCGTGGATTTCATTGCATGTTGCTTGAAAAATGATTGGTGTGTTTGCTTACTTTTTCTGCACTCTGGATGTGAGCGCTAGATTTACCCTTAGGTTAGGAGCGCCATATATATACATATATTGTTCTTCCGTGCAGGTGGCCATGCTCAAGCTAATAAAAAGAGGGGAGCAATGTCATAATTTCTAATAACGTTTTGTGCAGGTGCTTGCTCAGCTCCCCCTAAATAAAATGAGAGCTAAATTAATTATAACTGCACAGGTGGAGCACTTAGCCCTCATAATTAAGAGCATGGCTTGGCATTGGGTCAATGGTCTTAGCACTTTTATTTTCATATAAACTGCTTGAGATTTTTATTAGGATAACATTGCATGTGATTTAGAATTTACTGCTTTTCAATAAATGTAAATTTGTATGTAATAATTGTTAAGAGTTGTGAAAACAACCTTTTAGTTGGAATATTCTTATCCAGCTTGGATTCTAAAAGAAGAAGGCATCCCTAAGGAGAGAGTCTTCTTCCATTTGGAAGATCGAGCTTGATGACTTTAGATATCCAAAGAGAAAAGGCAATACCCCCATACTGGGGGAATTGTCTCTTCGTTTGGATATTCAAGCCACGACGAATCCAAGGAGTCCAAGGAGGAGAGACCCAAGAAGTTTAGGGAGAAGATATCAAGAGACTAAATATTTGAAGACCCAATATCCCACTCAAAGTTGTTGGCGTCTGTCATAGGCTTAGAAATCCGGGTTGTTGGTAGTGGTGCCCGGCCACTTTATTTTTCTACAAATTCTGGTTGTAATAAGGGCAGTTTGCCTATGGACGTTTAGATGATTTATTTTGGGATTTATATTGATGTGCTTTCCTGGTTGTGCAGTAGAAATTGTCTATTTTTCTTAGGTTTCTTTTCTTGCCCGCCAATTTTATTTTCGCCTGGATTTTCGTTAGGCTCTCTAAGGAGTATAAAACTTTTCTACTCATAACTAACTCTTAAAATTTTAAGTTCTAAATAACATAGAAACTTAACGAACCTAGGGAACTGCAGGAATCGTTCGGGGTCGCATGCATATTACTGCATATTATCTCTCCTTCTAATAAGACATCTCCCTACCTACAGGTAGAGTCCGGATAATCTGGCCTATGAGGATGAAGTGTCAGACCTAGGGAGACTCAGTCTTTTCTAAAAAAAATTATTTTATATTAAGCCTGTTTTTAAAATCTAAAGCATTCATGAGCTGACATTCAACTAACATGCATTACATTAGTAACCAACTAATTAAAATTTAATTGCATTAGCTAGGGGCATTCACCCAACATAAGTCCAGGACCACTTAAGAAATTCTCTAGATGTCGGTCCTGTTTCCAATAAACTATACCTCCCACCCATCTTTCATAATTGACCTGATAGCATGGTTTTGAAGCGACTAGGTGGTTAGCTGGCTCCCCCAATCCAGGTCGGGATAAGTCCAGGTTTTGCACTGCATTAGCTAGGACACGGGTCTTAGTGTTTCATAGAGCACTAAGCCCAATCTAGATTTAGGATTTGAGGCTACTACATTTGGTCTCGTAGTATGCCTTAAATAGTAGGTAGGTCCCTTCCTTCCAGGGACTATAAATCCTACTTATCCGCGTCACAGGATGACGCCACCTTCCATCTCTTCTCTCACGCATGTGATTGAGTGTTTGATTTTCTTTTTCCAATTTCTCTCTAGTGCCCTAGAGCCTCCGAATGCTGGTATGAGACACGCATGTTGATTCAGCCCTTCTGACATGTCTTCCTTTTGGATAGAATTTCCTAATCTATACCCTTATACCGATCCCATTTTAGGAGAGGATAATATATGATCCTTAATCGAGAGTTTTCTCAGGCTCCGGCCGGGGATGTAATTAACCATGGGGGCTTACGCCCGTGGGAAACTCGGTCCCACATCTACTAAACCCCATTCGAACTCTTGCATCGGGTGGGGGAAACTCGTGACTAGGTCGTGTATATTACTACCCATCAGGGTATGTTGGTGAAAGCCTCTATCCTCAATGGTTAGTCGTATGCATGATCCAATCTGTCACTTCCAATCGACCCGTTTGCGCGGTGCTCTTTCGGAAGTCCACAGTGTCGAAGGCCAGTGGTTTAGTAAAGATGTTACCCAATTGATTTTCAGTTGTCACATGGTGTAACTCAATGTCTCCCTTAGTCACATGATCTCTAATGAAGTGATGTCTAATGTCAATGTGCTTAGTCCTTAAATGTTGGATAGGATTCTTAAATATGCATATGACACTAGTATTGTCACAAAAGATTGAGATGGTGCTTACAGGTAATCCTAAATCCAATACCTGTTGTTTCAACCAAAGGACTTGGGCCACACAACTTCCAAGAGCGATGTACTCAGCTTCAATAGTGGAAAGTGCAATAGAGTTTTGCTTCCTACTAGACCAAGATGTCAAAGTTTATCTAATGAATTGACAAATTCCTGAAGTACTTTTTCTATCTACCTTGCATCCTGCAAAATCAGAGTCAGAAAATCCAATAATATCAAAAGAAGTACTTTGTCTAGGGTACCAAATCCCTAATTCTTGTATTCCCAAAAGGTATCTAAAAATTCTCTTAACAACAGTCTTGTGAGACTCCTTAGGGTCAGCTTGAAATCTAGCACAAAGGCAAACACTAAACATGATATCAGGTCATCTCGCAATCAAGTAAAGTAAAGATCCAATCATGCCTCTCTGCTTCTTCTGATCAACAGACTTACCACTTGGGTCCTTATCCAATAGAGCACTAGAAGTCATGGGAGTGTTAATTGGCTTGACTTTATCCATCTCATAATTCTTCAAAATGTCATTTATGTATTTTGTTTGATTTAAAAAGGTTCCATCCTTCAATTGTTTTATGTTAAACCCCAAAAAATAGGACAACTCTCTCATCAAACTCATCTCAAACTCTCTACTCATTGTTTTAGAAAAATCATCACACAATTTCTTATTAGAGGATCCAAAGAGTATATCATCAACATAAATCTGAACAATAAGTAAATCATCTCCAACTCTCCTAAGAAAAAGGGTGGTGTCTACGCTCCCTTTGACAAACTCCCTCTCTTGTAAGAATGTGCTAATAACACTCTAATGGCTTCCAATCTAGCTATAGGGGCAAAAGTCTCTTTAAAGTCTATCCCTTCTATTTGATTGTACCCCTTAGCCACCAATCTTGCTTTATTCCTAACCACCACTCCTGAATCATTCACCTTGTTCTTAAAGACCCACTTTGTCCCAACTACACTTTATCCCTTAGGTCTTTCAACAAGCTCCCAAACATCGTTTCTAACAAATTGATTCAATTCTTCTTGCATTGCTAAAATTTAAAACTCATCAGTAAGGGATTGGTTAATGGTGGTGGGTTCAGTCATTGAGATAAAGGCAGAGTGGTTCACCTCCTTCCTAAGTCCATGTCTAGTCTTAACTCCACTAGAAGGGTCTCCAAAGATCAAATTCTTGGGGTGACTTATAGAGTATCTCCAATCTCTAGGCAAAGTGTGTGAAGGTCCAACCCTTTCATTCAAATCAAAATTTTCTACTCCTTGGGTGACTTCTCCTACTCCTTCATTACTTTGGTGTTCTACTCCCTTCCCCAAATTTTCTTCTCCACTAGTAATCTCTCCAATCTCATCATCATTCTCAACTCCATGTTTCTTAGGATTAGACTCATAAAATACTATATGGGTTGTCTCTTCCTCCATTAAAGTTCTCTTGTTAAACACCCTAAAAGACTTCCCAACACTAGAATATCCCAAGAATACTCCTTCATCAGATTTAGGATCAAATTTTCCCAAGTGAGGCTTCCCATTGTTGTGAATAAAAACCTTACAACCAAAGACATGAAGGTGGGAAAGATTGGGTGTCCCACCCTTAAGGATCTCATAGGGTGTCTTTTCTAATTTGACTCTAACATTCACCCTATTCAACACATAACAAGCTGTGTTAACCGCTTCAGCCCAAAAAATATTTTGGAAGTGAATACTCAGCAAGCATGGCTCTAGCGGCTTCCACCAATGTCCGGTTCTTCCTTTCAGCTACCCCATTCTGCTGAGGGATCCTAGAAGCTGAAAAATTGTGGCTAATCCCATTGTCCTCATAGAAATCTCCAAATCTTTCATTCTTAAACTCTCCCCCATGATCACTATGGATGGTCAAAATCTCACAACCTAACTTTTTCTGAATCCAAGTAGAAAATATTTTAAACTCCTCAAAAGACTCATTTTTATGTGAAAGAAATCTAGTCCAAGTGAACCTCGAGTAGTCATCAACAATCACAAATCCATAGAATTTCCCTTCTAGGCTGGCAGTGCTAATGGGTCCAAACAAATCCATGTGAAGGACTTCTAAATGTCTAGAGGTGCTAATGTCCTTAATGGGGTGAAAGGTGGAGTGGACTTGCTTTCCTAGTTGACAGGCATCATAAAGGTGGTCTTTTGAAAACTTGAGTTTGGGGATACCTCTAACTAGGTCTTTTTGGGTCACTTTCCAAAAGATTTTCATACTTGCATGACAAAGTCTCCAGTGCCACAACCATGAATCATCAATCACTGTTTTTAAGCAAAATGAAGCATCACATTCAATGCTATTTAAATCAAACATATAGACGTTGTTGATCCTCTTTCCCTGCAAAATAGTATTGTTACTAAAACTTACAATGCATGAATTTGCAAAGAATTACACGATGAAGTCTTTGTCACAGAGTTGACTGATGTTGAGTAAGTTGTGCCTCAATCCATCTATAAGCAAAACATTTTTAATCATAAGGTTCTTAGAATTACCAATTATACCTGCGCCTACCACCTTCTTGGCGGTGTTGTCTCCAAGAGTAATCTTGCCTCCAGTCATGGATTCTAGTACAACAAACTGGTTGGCATCACCAGTCATATGTCGAGAGCATCCACTGTCCATGTACCACATACTCTCACGAGGCCTTTTGTGAGAGCCCTCCTGCAAAATTATTAAATGTTAGATTTAGAAACCCAAGCAGGCTTGGGTTCCTTCTTATGAAGAGTAGAATGCAATGCATGTGTGGTATGCTGTGGATCATGCACCTTAGGTCTCCACACCCAATGTATACTATGGCGTATTGTGCAAGTATGTGAGATGTGTCCTAGCATGTCACATGAAAAACATCTAACTCCAAGAAAAGAATTTCTTAAGTGGTTTGAGTTATAATGCCTCTTCCTAGGTTTTGACAATTGATCAAAAGTAGGTATCATTCTAATTTTCTTACATGTTTCTAATTCATTTTGAATCTTCAAATTTGTGCTTTTTAAGACCTCATTTTTAATCCTCAAATTTTTCTCCATCTCTTTAGACTTCTTAAAATCAGATTCAAGTGATGTGTGTGAAACTTTTAATGCATCATGCTTTTCAACTAATTCACAAAGATTTTTATTTAACTCATCAAATTCATCAAGTAAAGTCATATGATTTGAATCAATCATTTGATGGTCTTTAGTCAAAATTTCATGCTCTTTTTGTAGGTTCAAAAATTCTAATTTCAAGCTAGCATGTGTTTTCTTTAATTTTCTATATTATACATGAATTTTTTTTGAAACTTTAAGAAGTTGATCGTAGGAAAGTTCACATACCTCTTCTTGATCAGGATTATCGTCTACCATCAAGCACAATTTTGATGTCTCATCTTCCGGTTCCGTCTCCGATGAGTCTGATGACGAATCCGCCCAAAATGCTTTTTGTACTCTCATCTTGTCATTCCTTAGCTTAGGTTTATCCTCACCCTTTCCTTTGCTTGCGTGATCTTTAAGTGTCGGACAATCAGTTCTCACATGTCTTGGTTTCCTATATTTATAACAAACAACATCAGAAGATCCTTTAATATGTTTATGATCCTTACTTTTTTCTCCAATTTTAATGATGTTTTTATTTCTTTCTTAGAAAGCTTTTGAATTGTCTTGTGATGAAGACAACTTCATCGCTTTCAGACCCGAAAGATTCAAAATCCAATTTGTGTGTCTTTAGCGCAACTGTTTTCTCCTTCTTCTTCTCACCTGCATAAAGATTTCTTTGATTCACCCATTGCTCATAAGTAATGAGTGAGCCAAGTAAGTTATCAATAGAATAAGTGTTCAAATCCTTAGATTCAGTGATTGCAGTGATTTTAGCATCATATGACGAAGGCAAGCATCTCAAAATTTTATTTACTTTTTCGTAGTTTGAAAGTTCTTTGCATGCAGTGAAGTAATTATCTGAGTAAACCTAGTATACATGTCAGAAATTGATTCATGAGATTTCATACAAAAAAGTTCGTATTCATGCAAGAGAAAATTCAAACAGGATTGTTTAACTTCATTAGTACCTTCATAGGTGATACATAATTTATCCCAAATTTCTTTACCCGTTTTGCAAGTGGAGACACGCATATAATCCTCAGATTTTAAAGCACAGAAAAAATAGTTTAAACATTTTGCATTCAATTGAGTTAAGTCTCGTTCATCGAAAGTCCATTTAGTAAAAATAACTTCAGTTTTAACACCATTAATTTCACGAGAAGGTGGAGAATAACCTTCTTTGATAAGCATATACATGTCATAATGATTATAGAAACGATTTACCGAGAATGTTTGTTTATCTCGTTATTAATCTAAAAGTACCGAGTTTTACCGATATGGTTAACATTTCTGGGTGTTTTTAAAACTCGGTACACATTCTAAAACTCGGTACAAATCGGTATTCGGTATTTGGTTTAGTTCCATTTTCTCGGTATATGATTATTAAAACTCGGTACACATTCTAAAACTAGGTACTAATCAGTATTCGGTATTTGGTTTTGTTACATTTTCTCGGTATATGATGATTAAAACTCCGTAGACGTCCTTACTGATTGATAAAAGTTGGTAAACGTCCTTACTTATTGATAAAACGCGGTACACCTTTCGTAGGGATGTTTGGTTTTCCTTAGTAAATCGAGCACAGTCATAAACGACGTGTATTTAGGGTTTAGGGTTTGGTTTTACCGGATTACTCGGTACTCGGTATTTGGTACTCTGTAATCATTACTCGGCACTCGGTACATGGTACGAGGTATTCGGTACTCGGTACTCGGTATTAGGTACTCGGTATTAGGTACTCGGTACATGATACTCGATACAACTCGGTATTGCTTGTCAAAACTCGGTATTTTAATAGTATTTGTTATTCTTCGGTACATTTAACTCGGTATTCAAAATTCGGTATTAGGTACTCGGTACTCGGTACACTGATTTATTTCACGTAGTTTTTCATGGAATATCTCTGTAAAACTATTTTTTTCTTACTATTTACATTTTATTATGCAGGGATATACCCCCAAGGTTCATTTCAGATGTCGGACATCAGGATTTAGGGAAGTTTGTAATGAATTGGTTGAGAAATTTGGTGATCAGTTTGTCAGTAGCCTAAGTGAGCTACAAATTAACCAGTTTCTATTACTACCTCGCTTCCCACAAAATGTTCCTATGGTTTATATGTTATTGTCAACGTGGGATAACGAATCAGAAAGTTTTGTTATTAATAGCCGGAGTCTACCTTTCACTTCTGAAGAAATAGCGTTGATTATTAGCTTACCGGATAGAGGTATTAAATTTGAGCCTGGGACTGATACAATAGCTGGTAAAACAGCAAATGACATAAGGCATGACATTCTGAAATTGGAGTCCTCAACGCCTATGGAGATTGTTAGGGAACAATTTATTGTTTACCTATTGTCCAATATTTTCTTTCCAATGGCCAACTTCCGAGTGCAATCAACAATATTGGACGTAGCAAAAAATGTTGAGCTGTTCAGAGCATACAATTAGCCCCAATCCATTCGGGATTTTCTTGTTATGGAATTTAATACAATAGCAAAAAAAAAATCAAAAGGACAATCATTGGGATATGTTAATGGATTTGTTATGATAATAATTGTGAGTAATTCTTACACATATTTTATTTTTTTTTGTTTATTTCAATGTTTTCATAGGTTCTATATTTCATATACTGATTTATATTGTTTTATTTTATGTTTTAGATTTGGTTTTTTGAGCATACAAAGTTCCACCCAGTAGTGGATAATTTGGCTCGCCCCCGTCTACTTCGTTGGGATGCAAAATTTAATTATAGAATTAAAGATGTTGATAATTTACTAAAAAGCCTTCAGGATTCTGAGGTACAATTCTCATCTGCATTAATTTAACTTTATTTTGTAAATATAAATTTTGGGTATTTATAAAAGATTTGCTCCAGATATTGACAGATTTACAAGATATAACAGATAATGAGAAGACTTTAATTCAAACTAATAATCCAGCAAATGTTTTGGATATAACACCACTGAGTAATGTACATATATCTAGCAGCAAGACAACTCCATCTTCATCTCCAAAAAGTCCAAACCCAACTGTTTCCCCTATTCAAACACCAGCGGAAACTGAATGTCCAATGGAACAGCCTTTGAAGAGTGATCCTACAGTTCCTATTGTTAGTCCTACTAAATGTCGAAGTCCCATTGATTCTCCTGTACGAACAGAATTTAGAGAAGAAAGTGATTCACAATGTGGTGTACCTGATGAAACAAATTTGAAGATTATTAATCAATCCGTATATAAACTGATAACACAGCATGAATATATGGTTAAAAAAATTTCAGCACTCGAAATGGATAAAATTCTGCTGCAAAAACGGGTGGAAGTATTGGACAATGAAGTATTTCAGTTAAAATCTGATAACAACGAAAAAATTTTGTGGTATATATAAGATATTAAGTTATCATTTTCCACAATATTTCACGTCCGAGAAAATCGGTTCTCCGGTACAATCAAGTTCAAGAATAGAGTCTAACAAAAATTTTGATGAAGTATCAAAAACTGTAGAGAAAATTGTTGATGAATTAGTTGGTCAGAAAGAAACATCATAATATGAGGAATTTCCTTTCCCTTCATCAGGAACTGGAGGAATTGCTAGAAGAGTACATCGGAGGGAAGACAGGAAAAGGAAAAGAGTAAAAACTCCATTCACAACTGGTGATAGGAAGAAGAAGAAGACTCAATTACCAGCGGAAGCTGAAATACATAGTAAGAAGGAAACCTCAGTTACTACAAGAAAACCGGTCACGCGTGCTGCAACAAGACTGAAAGAGAACTTAACTGATAGTAAAAAAGCAACTGCTCCTAAGGATGAACCTATGAAAATTGCTCCTTCTGCTCCACCAGTTGAAAAAGAAAAAACTGCAATTTTGAATGTTGAGGATTCCAAATATGTAGAGCGTGCGGCCAAGGAATTTTTGGACTACCCAGGAAGATTATTACTTATTGAAGAGAGGAGGAATACAATTGATAACTTTCTAAAGAAGTACACAAAAAAGTACGTATTCTACTTAACAATACCGAGTTGTACCGAGAAATAAAAAACTCGGTACAACTTGGTATTTCACTTTTTTCAGTTATTTTTTCCATAAATGAATGTCAAGTACTTAGTTTTATTCACAAAACTGTAAAATACCGAGAAATAAAAAACTCGGTACAACTCGGTATTTCACTTTTTCAGTTACTTTTTCCATATATGAATGTCAAATACTTAATTTTATTCACAAAACTGTATAATACCGACAAATAAAAAACTCGGTACAACTCTGCATTGCTATTATTGTATTGAATACCGAGTTGTACCGAGAAATAAAAAACTCGGTATAACTCGGTATACCACTTTTTTTAGCAACTTTTTCCATATATGAATGTCAAGTAGTTAATTTTATTTTCAAAAATGTTTAATACCGAGAAATTAAAAACTCGGTACAACTCGGTATTGATATTATTGTACTGAATACCGAGTTGTACCGATAAATAAATACTCGGTATAACTCGGTATTTAACTTTTATTACATTTTTTTCATACATAAATGGCAAATTATACAGGGAGGATACCATCTTCGCAAGTGGAAATGCAATTATTTTTAGAAGCCAAATTGACGAATTGTTGTTATGCGAAGAGCTTGACATCAACCATATTGACACTTTTGCATATCTTTTATCTGAGAAAAACAGAATGGTTCTAGGACTGAATCAACCTTTTCTATATGTATCGGCTTTTCATTGGGTTAGTAATCATTTCTAGTTAAGGTACATTGAAGATCATTAACTGTATATCATTAATTGATTGAATGGTTTTTTTACCAGGGTTATTATATTTCAAATAAAGAGGAGAAAACAACATCATTTGCTGCTAATATAACCAAAGATGCTGTTAAGGATGCGAACATTATGTTTGTTCCCATCATAAACGAAAAACATTGGACGTTACTGGTTGCAAACTTGAAGAACAGAAGATGGGATTTTATGGATTCATTACCCAAAGCAACGCACAAGTCTATTACTCCGGAAGTGGTATAAACTTAGAGTTACATTTGCTTTAATATTTTTTATTGAAGGTAATTGTAATAATTTTATTACCTTTCCAGATATCTCATTTATACCATGATGCAGAAGATGTGTAACGCCCCAGGCATCCATAGTGAAAGGATTCGTCAGACATTCTGATCGAACTCCATTCCAGTTGCCTTGCTCGGACCTGAAATTGTCAACCACATATAATGAGCTTAAATAGCCCAGCAGGTCACCAAAGTCTACAACTGAAATCAAAGCACGGTACTGCTATCAATATGCATGTTAGTCAATCAAATTCATAATAGTCAATGGTCAATGAGTCTATGCAGCGGAAATTAAATCAGTAGTAAATGCAGTACGGAAATCAATAGTCGATGAAATCAATGGTCGATGAAATCAAGTCTATACAGTGGCAGGTGAATCGATAAATCCACTCAATCAATACATGTCAATCTCGAAGAAATCCGTACACAGTTGAAAATCAATCGATCCATCAAATCAGTCAATCCGTCCGTCAAATCAATCCGTCAAATCAAATCTATACTATCAAGTCGATAAAATCAATCGGAAAGCAATACGATATATCAACAGTAGTAAGTCAAATCAATGCTGAATCAATAGTATCAATGAGTCTGTGAATCTATGCCGTCCATATCTATATCAATGTCAATAATCAATAATCAATAGTATCAATGCTCAATGATCAATCAATGAAATCAATGAATCCGTACGATAGTAAATCAATTCGATAAATCCAATCAATATCAATAAATCAATCAGAAATCAATAAATCGATGCATATCAGGAAATCCATACAATGTTCTTACTCGACAAGCACAAACACTAGCTATGATCAACCAGATTAACTGGCTATTATCAATAGTGCTGTTGTAAAATCCATATTGCTGTCGTAGATATCCGCACGTTGGTTCTATCAAGAAGAGTCGTCACTCTTTTGCCCGTCAGCCGCCCGTCGGCATATAAAACTTCTTATAACTCCCAATCGTTATATCGATGATCTATGGTCTATGATTTAAAGGAAAGCCCGTCGGCCCACCATCCTGTACAGGTCAATCAATCTCCAACCAACGTTCAACCAGGTTTCCACTTGTCTTTCAGTATTCAATAGTCAATTCAATAGTCAATATAAGAACAATGTAGATCAATCATATCAACATTCATATGCATATCTATTCAATTCAACAATCTCAGAAAAATCGGAAATCGTACGAAATTCGGCAGCGTAACGGCAGTCTATCAAATTTACACAAAAATCCTACAAAATCATAATTCACCAAATTACAATAGAATGTTCACGACAATAATATAAGACTATTATTCTACTGAATCAATATCAAATAACATCCTGATATTTTTCTATTCAATTAAAATCGCGTAGAACCAATTCCGACCGGTAAAATCATCGTAGAAAATACTCAAATCGTGTACAATATTCATATCTATAACATATTAAAAATTGTGCGGTGAAAGTTGTGTCAATACAAAACGGGGTCCAAAATTCGACTACGAAAATACAAAACAGTGCACAACTCGATCAAAAATCAATATCTCTGAAAACAGAAATAGGATTCGGAGTCCTTACCGCGAGATAAACAAATTCTCCAACTGCGTCGTCGGACGAAAAGCGCTCCGCGGGCTCCAAAACCAAGCTTCCTTCTTCTCTTCCTTCTCTTTCTCTCTCCTGCCTTATCTCTCTCTCCAAAATGAATCCAAAATATCTAAAATCCGATATTTATCAACCCTGATCGTCCTGGACGATCCAAAATTCATCCCGGGCGACTTGCTCTCTGGACAAATTTCGTACAGACGGATCGTCCCGACTGCTCCAGGTTCGTACAAACAAAAATGACAGATTTCTTCACAAATTTCTTCAGTTCGTCCAGTACTAAATCCAGTTCGTACAGACGAACTGCACTAAAAAAAATCAGCTTTTTTTTTTAAGGGTTTTACAATCTACCCACCTTAAAAAAAATGTCGTCATCGACATTTCCCTTAAGGGATCGAATGCAAAATCGATACAAAGCAAATCCATCCAATCAAATTTCAAATCAAAATCAAATCGAATCAAAATCAAAATCAAAACTCGTCGGAATCCATACAAACAAAACACACAATGCAATCAATCACATGTCAATATGCATGATCAAATGTCAATATCAATCGGTTAGTCAAATCAATCTTACCAGTAGAAGCTTCTGGTCGTTGTTGATCCTCACGATGCTGTAAACTCTGTAGACTGTAGATACGTGGCACCACTGGAGGAAGTGTAGGAGGTCGTGGCGCAACTGTCTCCCTCTGATCTCTGACAGTCCTATCATCCATCCGGTTCCCTGATCTCTCACTGTAAGCCCTCGAGCCAACAGTCCTCTGCTGTCCTGTACCCGTGCCAGAATCAGTCCTTCCACCCAGTCCTTTCTGAGGACAATCTGCTGCTCTGTGCCCTTGCTGTCCACAGTGAAAACATTGCCCCGTCAACAGATAGCACCGACCTGCATGTCGTCTACCACAGTGAATGCACACTCCAGAACTACCAGACGATACTACCGATGCAGATCGCGATGCAGATCCCTTCGAGCCTTCGTACCTGCTTCTTTTCTCTCTATCTCTGTCTCTAACAGAATCATCTCATCGTACCTCATCTCTCCTCCTCCTGGTATCCTCGTACCTCGATACCGGTGTCGCCAAATCAATCTCTATCAATCTGGCCCGCTCTACTAGCTCAGAAAACTCATGGATCCGAAAGGGTACAAGTGGGTGTCTCAGCTCTCTGTTCAATCCGTGCAGGAATCTATAGCACTTCTCTTCAGTAGTAGAAATCAGATGAGCAGCATACCTCGCAAGTGCAGTAAATTCGGCCTCGTACTACATCACTGACTTGCGGCCTTGTTCTAATCTCATAAAAGCTTCCTGCATCTATCGCTGAGCTGACGGTGGTACAAACCACATCCTGAACACTGCAGTGAACTCATCCCAGGTGATCTCAGCATTAGTCTTCCCCTGGAATTTCTCTCTCTACTGTCCGATCCACCATCTCTCCGCCTCACCCTCAAACATGAACACAGCCAATGGTACCTTTCGATTTCCAGGACACTGCATGCTGTCAAAAATCTTTTCCACCCTCATGATCCAATCCTCAGCAGCCTAGGGTCCCACAGCCCCTTTGAACAACGGAGGCTTCAGTTTATGAAACATCTGCAAGTGTCTGTCTGCCTCTTCTTCTTTGCTCCCACTCATCTTGCTCTGCGCATCACCCATAACATGTACTATCGCAGTAGCCAACTGCATCATACTCTCTGAATGTACTGGAGCTACGCTGTGTTGCTCATTTGGTATACTTGATTCTGCTGGAGGATCCATATCTTTTCACCTGCACAATTCAGAACAAATGATACACACATGCAACGATGTATGCCAATGATGCTCTTAAAGCAACCCAATCTACCCAATTCTCAATCCAAACCTACAACTCTGGTAATAATCCATTCTTCCAATAACACTGCTCTGATACCAACTGTAATGCCCCAGGCATCCATAGTGAAAGGATTCGTCAGACATTCTGATCGAACTCCATTCCAGTTGCCTTGCTCGGACCTGAAATTGTTAACCACATATAATGAGCTTAAATAGCCCAGCAGGTCACCAAAGTCTACAACTGAAATCAAAGCACGGTACTGCTATCAATATGCATGTCAGTCAATCAAATCCATAACAGTCAATGGTCAATGAGTCTATGCAGCGGAAATCAAATCAGTAGTCAATGCAGTACGGAAATCAATAGTCGATGAAATCAATGGTCGATGAAATCAAGTCTATACAGCGGCAGGTAAATCGATAAATCCACTCAATCAATACATGTCAATCTCGAAGAAATCCGTACACAGTTGAAAATCAATCGATCCATCAAATCAGTCAATCCGTCCGTCAAATCAATCCGTCAAATCAAATATATACTATCAAGTCGATAAAATCAATCGGAAAGCAATACGATATATCAACAGTAGCAAGTCAAATCAATGCTGAATCAATAGTATCAATGAGTCTGTGAATCTATGCCGTCCATATCCATATCAATGTCAATAATCAATAATCAATAGTATCAATGCTCAATGATCAATCAATGAAATCAATGAATCCGTACGATAGTAAATCAATTCGATAAATCCAATCAATATCAATAAATCAATCAGAAATCAATAAATCGATGCATATCAAGAAATCCATACAATGGTCTTACTCGACAAGCACAAACACTAGCTATGATCAACCAGATTAACTGGCTATTATCAATAGTGCTGTTGTAGAATCCATATTGCTGTCGTAGATATCCGCACGTTGGTTCTATCAAGAAGAGTCGTCACTCTTTTGCCCGTCGGCCGCCCGTCGGCATATAAAACTCCTTATAACTCCCAATCGTTATATCGATGATCTATGGTTTATGATTTAAAGGAAAGCCCGTCGGCCCACCATCTTGTACAGGTCAATCAATCTCCAACCAACGTTCAACCAGGTTTCCACTTGTCTTTCAGTATTCAATAGTCAATTCAATAGTCAATATAAGAACAATGTAGATCAATCATATCAACATTCATATGCATATCTATTCAATTCAACAATCTCAGAAAAATCAGAAATCGTACGAAATTCGGCAGCGTAACGGCAGTCTATCAAATTTACACAAAAATCCTACAAAATCACAATTCACCAAATTACAATAGAATGTTCACGACAATAATATAAGACTATTATTCTACTGAATCAATATCAAATAACATTCTGATATTTTTCTATTCAATTAAAATCGCGTAGAACCAATTCCGACCGGTAAAATCATCGTAGAAAATACTCAAATCGTGTACAATATTCATATCTATAACATATTAAAAATTGTGCGGTGAAAGTTGTGTCAATACAAAACGGGGTCCAAAATTCGACTACGAAAACACAAAACAGTGCACAACTCGATCAAAAATCAATATCTCTGAAAACAGAAATAGGATTCGGAGTCCTTACCGCGAGATAAACAAATTCTCCAACTGCGTCGTCAGACGAAAAGCGCTCCGCGGGATCCAAAACCAAGCTTCCTTCTTCTCTTCCTTCTCTTTCTCTCTCCTGCCTTATCTCTCTCTCCAAAATGAATCCAAAATATCTAAAATCCGATATTTATCAACCCTGATCGTCCTGGACGATCCAAAATTCGTCCCGGGCGACTTGCTCTCTGGACAAATTTCGTACAGACGGATCGTCCCGACTGCTCCAGGTTCGTACAGACGAAAATGACAGATTTCTTCACAAATTTCTTCAGTTCGTCCAGTACTAAATCCAGTTCGTACAGACGAACTGCACTAAAAAAAATCAGCTTTTTTTTTTTTTTAAGGGCTTTACAAGATGCTTTTGAGGATGATATAATTACATGGCCGATCCAATCTATCCCAAATTTGCCAAACCAAGATAACAGTGTTGATTGTGGAATATTTATCTGTAAATATATGGAACAAGTTATAAAAAAAATGTTACTGATTGGGACATCCATAAGAACTGGCAAAGTGATATGGCCTTATTTAGGGCAGAATTTGCTTATGCCATTTTTTGTAGTACAATAAAATAAATTTATACTTTTTTGCATATGTTTTTTATTTGTGTTTTGTTTATTTTGATGAGTTTATAACTTGCAGTAATACCGAGTATGAAATGCTAGTATCGAATAATACCTTGTTATTCTGAAATCTTGATCACACTTACATAAAGGATGACTGACTTCCTGATTCTGCAGGTGTAAAATAAATTGTTGGATTAGGATTTTGCACGGCTGGTTTCACTTTTTTGGCCTTCCTCTTCTCCCAATGATCCTTTAATCTAGCATTTGAAACTCCCTTAGGCCGGCGCTTTGCAGGATCTCTAATTGTTTTGTGGAGCCCTTCAGTTGCCGATTTATTGCTTTTTCCTTCCATAATGTTTTGAACATTTAATGCCAATGCACTCATACCATCTATCATACATTGTTCTGCATCCTCATTACCTTGAGCTTCACTGCTAATTTGATAAGCAAATCGGCAAACATAATTTCTAAAAATCATGTTTCGGGAACCTTGATTCAATGTGCACAAACTCGGTATTGTAAGCTGGACATTCAATCCACTATAAAGATCGTTCCTAGCAGTTGCTGACCATCTTGGACATAAGTATTTCTGAGGTATATTAGTAACATCCAACTGACTCATCACTCTCATGCAATGAGAACACAGGATTCCCATCATCTCGAACTTTCCGCAGCTGCATTTTATAGTTCCTTCAGCTGAACTAAACAAAACAGTCCACTTGTGTGAATCAAAAGTCGGGTTTATGTTTTTCACGGAAAATGTTGATGAGTCTGGTGAAGAGTGATCAATGCGTAGTCCACCTAAACCATTCAAAAACTCCTCTTCAAAAAATGAATATAACTTTCTTGAATAAAATTTTGCTGCTTGGTTTAGTATCGGACTTCTTTTCATGTAAGGTTGTATCTTACTTTGAGAACATTTAAAATTTTCATCTCGTTCATTCCGACGCCAACTATTTATAAGTTTCTCCAATCCAAGGAAACATTCGGTTAGAGAACTTGTAGCCTTTGAAATACCATGGCAAACAAAATTTGTAGACTAACTACGTTGTGTAGACAATATTCCAAGATTAAAGCAATCTTTGTTGAAAGCTGTAGACCACATATCCCGTATTTTGTACAAATCATTTAACCACTGATGGTTGTGTAAGTCTCCTTCGCTAATCATCTCATTGCACAAACTATCAAATTCCTCCGATGAATCACACTTGTTGAAGCAACTATAAAAAAGGCCTTTAACTTTGTTGTTACTATTAAAACACCAAACTTTCGAAGGCGCCTTCTTGTGTATATGCCATTGGCACAACCGATGTCTTGTATTAGGGAATACAAACTCTATTGCCCTTGCCATTGCTTGATCCTGATAAGTGAATATAGTAATTGGATGTTTATTATCCATAATTCTTAAAAAGGTTTGAAATAACCAACAGAATGAATCAATAGTTTCATCAGATAGAAATGTCATCCATAATATAATGTTTTGCCAATGATTATTGACTCCAATAATAGGGGCACATACTAAATTATATTTGTTCAAACGGTAGCTAGTATCAAAAATTATTACATCCCCGAAGCAGTCATAATCCACTCTCCCCAAACCATCTACCCAAAAAAAGTTTACCAACCTGTCTTCATCGTCAGTTTGCACATCTCATGCAAATAGATTGTCTTCAGCACACCTGTTTTTGAACAATTTGATTAGCGAATTGCAGTCCCCATTCTCAATTTTTGCTCTTCTCTCCTTTTGAATATAGTTGTATGCATATCTCTTGGTAAAACCAAGATTTTCTACTCCTCCAACCTCCTCAGATAGATAGGAAAATGCATTTATTGTTCTTATTCCCGCATTTGCCATTGATTTTAGAACAGTTGCATTCTCTTCAGTGATGTGCCTAGATGATCTCAACAAATGTTGATCATCCGGTTTTGCCAATTCATGGTTGTGTGTTTCTACCGAATTTTTGGCCGTCCATATCCCTTCTTCACTAACAAAAAATCTCACCATAGCAGGGCATCCAGTTCTTGTAGTTGATTTTCTAAATTTAACCTTCTGTATATTTTCTGTTTCCTTCTTGAATCCAGATTTTGAACACACAAAAATCTTTGTTTTCAACTTCCTGGTACCAGGCCAGTATGAAAGATGTTCTTTCCGAATACTGAAGCCATGCTTATGTGCATATTCGCAATATTTAACATATGCTTCCTTCTCAGATTTGTAAACCCCCTATTAAAATAAATTATATTATACATTAAAACAATGGAAAAATTCTATTATAAATAAATGAAAATCTCGGTACAGGTTCAATACCGAGTTATAAAAAACTCGGTACAAATTTATGGTATTTCAATTCTAGGTGTATATAAGTCATAATTAACGTAAATCTAACGAAAACTTATAAATACCGAGTTTTAAATACGAATACCGAGATATTAAAAGTTATAAAAAAACTCGGTACAAGTTTTACATAAGTACAATATCTGTACAGAAATCAATTTCAAGTAATAGAAATAAAAATCTAGTTATGTATAATACATAAATGACGTAAAAAATATTTTAAAAAACCTAGTACCGAGATGTACTTATAAATACCGAGAAATACCGAGTTGTCATAAAACTCGGTATTTCTTCTTCATAGCTATAAAAAACAAATTGAGGCAATATAAACAAATATCGAGCAGTACCAACTTATAAAAAATCAAGTAACATTTAACTAACGATCAATACCGAGTTATCTAAAGGTTAGATAAAAACAAATATGAGAAGATCAAACGACGATGGATGACAGCTTACTTGTAAAAAATAGGAAAAATCGTCATCCAAAGTATAAGTGCCAAATGTTTCGTCGAAATCGTCTAACTCTTCCAAAGTAGGAGTTCCCAGAGTAGCTTCCTTCGAATCCATGTAGTGGAAAGCTATGCGAAAGTTTCGAAAACCCTAAACACTGTATAACGTTCTGTGTACAGTGAAGATAATCGGCCAGTAGTTTATATACCCGCGTCTTATAAAATTTTCCCGCCCATTTAAGGAAAAAAATAATCGTCAAATATCCAAAACACCGCGGGTTTGGGTCGGGTCGTCGGGCTGCTACGTGGCGTAAAATTAATGGTGGCCGAACCTATAAAACCATTCGGTTAGAGGACGTAATAATTGTTCTGGACAGCGTACAGTACACCAAAACAAACAACAGGACACGTGTCATAAAATCATCTCACTTATCCATTTGAAATAGATTTTTTTACAGCCGTTCCAATGAAAAAAAAAAACAAATTATCTGCATGGATAAAATCTTTTTAACATTTTCTTCGGCAGCAAGGAACCGGCCAGAATAATAAAATAAAAAAATAAATCTGATAGCCAACAACAGAAAAAAAAAATGTAAATGTCACAAAAATTAATTATATTTATATATTTAATATATAGATTTTATATTTTTTTCGAGAATATTTAAAAATTTAAATTATATAAAAATATAATAATTATATATACTTATTTTAAAATTAATATTAATTGTATTTTTAATAAAAATTTAATATTAATATGTAAAATCCTAATAAAAAAAAGTTACCTCAAAGGTATGAATTGATAATATGATTTAGTTCATTTCAGTCCTACAAATTTCAGAATTTTCAGACATCAGCGGCAATATTTAAAAAGAAAAAAATATTTACAGAACAGACGAAATCTGATGCAGCGCTCATGGATATATCCGGTCACACAACAGAATTAAGCCTAAAAAAAGTGAAAAAATAGAGGAAAAAAAAAGGAAATTAGGAGAAAAAAAGGTCCTTATTTCCGCTGAAAACCCTAGCTAACCCTCAGAGCGGAGGCCTTGAGGACGAAGATCCTGCAAAGGGGGTTCAGATCAGTGAATCCGCAACCTCAGATCCGAGATCGTCAGCCTTCGACATCGCGGAGAGACGGCTCGGCTGGGGATGAAACGATGCTCGGCGGCGCTGCTGGTGCGACGAAGGCCGGATCAGAGCGGTAAGAGCGCGTTTCACCCACTCGCCCTCCACTGCCCCGATCCGGACCAACGAGTTGGTCATCGCCGACCGCCTGGCATTCAACCGGTTCGACGGAGAAGAAGCGGCGTGTGGGCGGCGGGAGGATGAAGAACCTTTGTGGAGGCTGCAGCGGAAGGATCCAGGGTGTGTGGTGGGCGAGCACATGCAGGTCTTCCTCCGCGTGGCGGCGGAGGAGATCGGGCCGCGCTTGGCGGCGATGGGGTCGACTGAGCGTCCGGAAGAGGATCCGACAAGATTAACGCGCGTAGGGGAGTCAGAGCGTTTGTGGAAGAAGTCGGCGGAGCGGGAGGAGAAGGCGGAGGTCGGTGAAACCGCGAAGGCGGAGGTCGGTGAAACCGCGAAGGCGGAGGTGGATGAAGAAGCGAAGGCGGAGTTGCCGGTAGTGGGTGAGGAGTAGCGCCCGCATCCTCCGACGCGGTCGCCGGAGAAGAACCGGGTAGACGGCGAGATGGGGTATGCGAAGCCGCCGGATCCGTGGAGTCTCAGACCGCTGGATCTGGTTCTTGAAGTTGCAGCCATGGGAATTTGGATTCAGTACACAGAAAGTCGCTTACTTCGGAAGAAGAAATCAGAGTTGATTCAGTTGGACTTTTGTCAAACCTAGCTTAAGTCTGGGCGCAGTATTTATAGCGAAATTTGAGGGTGGTTAGATGCCGTAAATAAAGTGCAGTCCAGGGGTACTCTTTATTTAGACCAGACATGGGTTAGTTTAACCATAGTTTGAAATTTTTAAATAAGTGAACCGAGCTGTAGGGGCTGATGCTTAGAGGATAAGGGGAATTTATTTCCACCTGTTATATTTCACCTTTCACGTCACCCGCCATAATACAAACATTTGTGAGGCCCAGCTTGGTGGTGGGATTGGGGGCGGCACGGGAAATTTTTTTACTCCAAAATATTACGGCCAAACCGTGGGCTGGGAGCTAGCTGCGGCCACTAGATTGCATAACGGTCAAGCTATGTGCGCCACGTATGGGCTATGGTGGAGTTTGCCATTTTTATAGTAATAATCCCAAAAAAATATTTTAGAAAATTTAGGAAATTAGATTTTAGGAGATGGGTCTGATTTTTTTCTTTTCTTAATTGTGTTTAGCATGACGTAAATTTAATATAAAAACATGAATTAAAATCTAAATTTAAAATTATTATAAAATAAATTTTTTTAGTATAAAAAAGTAAAAATATTAAATTTAAATTTATTGGCGGATAACATTTTATAGATAAGAAATAAGAGAATAAAACGAGAGATGAGAAGAGAATGTAGGAGAAAAACTGAATGAAGATTTATCAGTTGTGACATAATCATGGCCTAATAAAATATTTTCATAAAATGAAGATTTATTAGTTGTGACATGATCGAGCAATTATTAGGTCCTTTCACTGGATGTAGAGGAAGGTTCGGTTTTAGGCAAAAATAGGTCAAAAAGAACAAATACCGAGTTTTTTGAAAAACTCGGTATTTTTTCAAAAAACTCGGTATTTGCACTTTTTTAGGCAAAACCGAACCTTCCTCTAGGTCCTTGCACTGGACCAAATAAAAGTTCTTCTAATCATGTTAGATATGCATTAGTGATTTTCAAATAAGGAGTGACTATGCATGAAATCATTGGCTGACTTCATTCGAGCTTGTTCAATTCTAGTGAATAACTTTGTCGGGTGTCTTGGACAATCTTGCCTAAGTGGCCTTTGGGGTTGAATATATTGGTGAATTACTTTTGTAATTTTGAACTACCCTAGTTAGTCAAATGAAACGCTAATTTTCTAATTTATTACTCTGATCATACAGTACAAAATTAGGTTTATACTCTTCAATTATTTAAACCCTCATTCAAATCAGATTGTATGATATTTGGTCATGCAATACGATCAACTATTTTAAATTAAGGATCATCTAGGATGAATCAGATTTAATCTAGGGAAGTCTTCATTTAATCAAATTGCATGACTTAAATCGTACAGTATTATATCCAATTAAGATTTGATCATGATTTGATTTCTTGATCAATGGACAAATTGTACAACATTCTTTTAATAATCCTACATAATGAAATATATTGTATAGTATG
The DNA here is from genome assembly GCA_016618105.1 of Dendrobium huoshanense. Classification (NCBI taxonomy): domain Eukaryota; kingdom Viridiplantae; phylum Streptophyta; class Magnoliopsida; order Asparagales; family Orchidaceae; genus Dendrobium; species Dendrobium huoshanense. The sequence continues at coordinate 36,698,012 of CM028344.1, forward strand.
ATTATGTCAAAATTTAAGTTTTGAATTTGCCTAATTTAAGTAACAATTTTTGAAGTTCAATGAAAATACTTGTTTTATGAAAATATTTGATCATCTTATAAGATTATAAGTCATAAATTATGATTAGTTATTTTGAAAATTAATTTAATTTAATATTAATTTATTTTTAAAATATTTAATCATACAGTATTATTTAATAAAGAAAATCAACTGTTTAAGTTTCTCCTCCCTTCTTATGTATTTGTACTTTCTTTAGTTTATTTAAAGGCTTGTATTGCCATTTGTGTAGCTATTTGTTGCCTATAATTAGAGGCTATATGTTGTAATATTATATGATTAAGAAATAAAGAGTTTGAGTTTTGATGCTCTCCCTCTCCCAAGAAGCTCAAGAAGGAAGTGCTTCCTCTTATTAAAGATCCTAAAAATATACCCAATACAAACTGACTCAAGAAGAAGTAAAATTACATACTCTTTTATTACAGCTTGTGATTAGACTCATTGCATCATTTCTTGAGTTATTTTCTCTGGCTTGGCTCGATGTATGTTGTACTTGAAATATTATTAGCACACAAAATAAATTATATATAAAATGCAAATAATCATAAATGATCAAACCAATAATATTTGTAATCGTTAAAACACTAGGTCGAGCTCATGGGTTTCAATAAATTTATTTTACAAGGAGATAACAAGAAGCTTTTGAAGACTAGTCACATTTAGGTTTTGGTTCATGTTTTGATCCTTTGTTGTTGTGCATAATCACTAGTTGATAAAGGTAGTATTAGGAGGGCTTGATGGGTGTTTTGTGGTGGAGGTTTTGTTAAATGAAGGGTAATGTTGGCTCTCATTAAGAATGGTTGCATAAGAGACAACTGGTTTGTTGGGTGATTTGGTGAAACATGAAGAGACAACTTGCTACCATGCCAGAGAAAAAGAGAAGAGAAAGGGAAGAGAAGAGAGGAGAGAGAAAGGAAGAGAAAGGATGTGATGGCCAAAGTTCAGATTTTATTCGTCGGGATAGTTAGGGGTTTCTTAGAGCACGAGGTAGATTTTTGAACCCCTATCTCTGATTTTAATTCTATTGGTTTTTAAAAAAGTTATGTATAAAATGTATTTTTTTCCAAATTTTATAATGTTTTCAACAAATAACTTTTGATATGTTGTATGCTTTATCTCTAACATTTTAACTATACAAAATCAAAATTCCATTGGTTGATTTTTCATATGTAAATAATATTGTATATGAAATGATTGAGGCTTGTCTCGTAATTATAATAATTATATAAAAGTCTTAAAATGTTCATATGAATATCTCTCTGAAGTTGAATTTTGAACAAGAAAAATTCAATGTGTATAATGTTATACATATAATGTGGCTTCTTACATTCAATTCTTACATTATTTTAGTACTTTATTGAATTTATAATTGAATTATTGTTACAATTGTATTTGCATTATTCATAGCATGTTTTTTGGAGGTGTTCTGATATGCGGATAAGTGCATTATCTAAAATGTTTAAAGGGTGGTCCTACATGTTATAGTCTTGCCCCATCTTCCTAGTGTGGATGATGGAGGGATTCTAACCCCACTTGCTAAAAGTGAGTGTGAGAGTTTATGGAGCACTATTATGATCTGATTTTGGACCCACTTGCTAGATACATATGTGGGAGGTTAAAGGAAGGCATATGTGAAAAAGGATTTATAATTATGTATCAAGACATATGCATTTTATCATTGTACCGTATATAGTAATATTTTTATAAATTAAGCATAAATAATATCCCAAACTCAATGTTAATAATCCCCAAAATTCTAAATGAATCCTAATGAAATGTGAGTGTCATGTGCAAATGAATCTTTGATACTAAATATTATATGATGATAACAAGTATTTTGTGTGATACATCTAAACTCTCTTTGCAAGTGGCTTCGAAAGTATTAAATAAGAACTTTAAAATCAAGTAAATTATGAAACTCTAGAAAATTTTGCTATGTTGATACTTTTTTTATCTTATATAATTCATTGTCTTTATTTTAATTAATTAACAACTATGTTTGATATCTGTGATGGGTTTGGGAAAAAAAAGTATACTGAGTTGGTTATGCCCATTCTATGATATTTTTTGATATTTTTCTGAAAGGTAAAGGCCAAGCAAAATAGAAAGGTATGAATATATGATTTTCTTAGTCTAAGTGATCGAAGTATTACTCTGCAACCCAAGTTTTACATTTTGCATTCTGATGAAACGCAACATGTTGTGTTTCTTTTATTATTTTGATTATATATTTGCTCTTGTTATTTTTGTTGATGGTTGAGTTATTAAAGCAAATGTTTATGACTTCAATAATTCCATTAGATCTTAGGGCATCATATATGCTTCCATAATTTTTTAATGAACATTAACAAAGATTCATAGAATGACCTTTTCTTGATGGATTAACCATTCAGAGAAAGTTCATACTCCTTAGAACCTTGGCTGGTGATATAGGTAATCAGAAGAGGAATCCTTCCAGCAAGCAGCGAATAGAACAGTAAAATAGAGCAATGAATGCTTAGCAGCAAATAGATAGTATATTTTTTCTTTTTTATCAAAATTCCAAAACAGTACAACTATTTGTATAAGGGCTAGAGACTAGTAAAATCAAAGCATAACAAAAAGCTACATAGTACTAGCATGAACTAAAATGGAAATGTAAGTAGTGGAGGGTTAACTACAAAGCAATAATAAGACTAAAGAATAATTGAAAGGTATAATACTCCCTTCGGCTAAAATACTCCCTGTAGCTTAAGATGTTCAACATCAGAAATCCCCCGCCAGTGAAGAGTTTTCTATCTCAGCAGAAATGGATGTTTGTGCTTCGTCGGAGGGATAGTAAGGGTGAATGTCAGCCACATTAAAGGAAGAAGCTATACCAAATTTTGGAGGAAAGTATATAACGTATGCGTTATCATTGATCTTTTGCAAGATGGGGAATGGGCCAACTTTGCAACGACCCAATTTGGAATAGGTGCCCATGGGTAATCATTCACGACAAAGGTGAACCATAACTAGTTCATATTGACCCTGATTTTGTCAAACTCTTGGTCAAAGGGTTGTTGACCTCATTTTTGTATGAGGTCACTCTTAACTCCTTCCTAAGTCCTAGATCTTAGGATCTTCCTAGATCCTAGCCCTTAGGCTCAATTCAAATCTTAATTCAATCCAAACCCAGAATTCTCAGGCTAAAGACTTAGGTCCTAAAGCCCTTTCTAGGTGATTTTTCCACCACCTTGAAACTCAATCAATTGACATCTGATTCAAGGTCTGTCAATTGCATATTGATATGACATTTCTCTAATGTCAACCCTCCAAATTTGAGCTCATTTGGAGAACACTAACCCTGTAAACGTAATCCAAATCCAAAGGCTGTAAAACCTTCAAATATTTATAGCCCATTCCACTGGACATTCCACCTAATGGAATTTGACCTTTGAGCCTTACTCAAACCCTCTGATCGCCTTTAATACCTTAATATTGATTTGTCAAACAATAGTCTGCATTTTTTTAGACTCAATTTGACCTAGAATTGACTTAGGGGCAAAATGACCAACTTGCCCTTTTAAGGATTTTTGGACTCATTGGCCCAAACTTGATTTGATTTGATCATCAATCTTTGAAACCCATCTCAAATGATTTCAAATGACCTCTTAAACCTCTTTGACTCAACTCCAACCTTAGATCAATTGGGTTGACCAAGTCAACCCATTTTGACCCTAATACCCTTTAGAGTCAAAATTGTCATTTTGGCCCAAATGACCTTTCTACATCTTGATGTCTCACCCATTAAACTCATATGACCAAATAGGTTTCAAATGACCCAACTCTTGGCCCTAGGTCAACTTGGTTGACCAAGTCAACTCAGTTGACCAAATGATCTATACACCTTCATTCCATTTGAACTTTTTGATCAAGGCTATTCCAATTTCATTTGAGCCCAAGGGGTGATCCCTTGAACACCCAAGAGACCCATCTTGGAGACCCGAGCTTTGGGCTCACTTGGGTTAGCCATTTGACTTGACCCAAGTGACCAAAGAGAGGTTTCCCTTGAGCCATCTCTCAACCTTAATCAAATTGAATCCAAATCAAGGTGACATTGGGTTTTCCTTGACCCAATGCACCTCCCTTGACCAGCCCAGCTATTGGGTCCACTTGGGTCAAGAGTTAGGCTAACCCAAAGTGTCCAAAACCACTTGGGATTGAGCCAATTCTTGACCTAAGTCAAATTGAACTTTACCAACACTTCCATTAGGTCCCCCATGACCTAATACATCTCCCTTGACCAGCACAGCCCTTGGGCTCACTTGGGTCAAGAGTTAGGCTAGCCTAAAGTGCCCAAAACCACTTGGGGTTGAGCCAATTCTTGCCTTAAGCCAAATTGAACATGATCAACACCACTAATAGGTGGCCCTAGGTCCTATACACCTTCCCCAGCCAGCCCATGCTATGGGTTAACTTGGGTTAGGTATTGGGCTAGCTCAAAGTAGCCAAAACCATATGAACCCGAGCCTACTTTAAACCCAGATCAAATTGAACCCAATTGCCACTTGCATTGGGTGCACCAGACCCAGACCCATCTCCCACATCAAGCCTAGGGTTTGGCCTGACCTGGGTTGAGCTCAATTCGACCCGAACCGAGCAGGTTTGGGTCCAACCGAGCCACCAGAACAAATGGGACCTCCCCAGGCCCAATTGAGCTCACACTCGATTCTAGCATGTCTCCATCATCCTTTCCAGGTCAACCCGACCCAAACACCGGCCGGCGGCGGTCGGAACCAATGGAGAACAAGCTCCGGTGGTCCCCCCAGGCCGATCCTGACTGAAAGCTTTCCAAAGGCTGTGGCTCGCCGGCTCGACGCTCACGAGCCATCAGGGATGATGTACCATGCCACCTAGCGCCAATCCGCAGCCCCTCCAGCTCAATCCCGGCCGTCCAAGCTCGCGGCATGTGGCTGAATAGGGTTGTGCTCCCCATAGGCCATCATTCAATTTTTAATTTTGGATTCAAGGATCATGGTTTGACCCTTAAATCCAAATTGAAATTTTGACATATCCAATGGGATTTAGGGTTTGATTTTTTGTGTGAAGATGATGTGTAGGATAGGGAGTATAGAGCTTTTGATTTTTCCCTAATCCAAGCTTAGGATAGCTCCCTAAGATTTTTTTAAGGTTACTTAGAGTTCACCTTAGGTGGCTTGGTTAGCCACCTTAGGGTATTCCACTTGAGCCCAAATTTGGTGGGTTTAGGCTTTGGGATCAAGTGATGCCATGGCCCAAATTTCATTAGGTTTGGAGCTCATTTGGTTTACCAAATAGGAGCCATAGTATTCCCCCTTAGAATTGGCCTTTTAACCCTAATAAATTTCTAATAAATCACCATTAAATCCTAAAATTCCTTAAAATGCCTATAATTGACCCTAATTGATCTATTAATCAGTGAAAAATCAAATCCTATTAGTTTAGCTTTATAATTTGTGTTAATTTAATTTTAATTAAAATCAATGTTTAATCAATTTTAATTAATTAAAATTATTAAAAAAATCCCAAAAAATCTTTAAACACTTGATGATGTCTCCTTAGATCATTTTTTATCTTTGGAGTTGATTTCAAGAAGTTTGGGACTCATTTGGGATCAAATCATTAAAATGACCCTTAATTGAACCAATTAAATAATTCCAATAAATACCCAAACTTCCAAAATTCATAACTAATTGTAGAAAATTCCAAATCAATCAAACTCAGGGGCTATTGTTTCTAATTAAAATATAGTATTTTACAAAAAATTTCAAACCCCCAAAATTTGGTCAAAGTAAAAAAGTCAACATTTTGGTCAACTATAGGTCAAAATTGGGTTAAAACGTCTAAAAATCATATCGTTTCATAGAAAACTCCAAATTGAATGTACCACATGCCTAACAACTCATAATAAAGTCTAGTATTTATTTAAAATCTGAAACCTTCAAATTTTTCTCTAATTCTAAAAATCAAATTTTGACCCTTTAATTAACACATCCGGATAATTTCCCAAAACCCGTTAATTCTCTGAAACTCCAGAATTTTCTAAGTAGGTTAATAAAATTCTCAACCATTACTTTAAAATCAGTAACCAACTCCCCTTGATATTAATCCACTCCTTTAATTCCAACTAACTTAAAATAACTTAATCAACCCCGATTGCTACTAGGTAACCCATGCCTACGAGGCTATTAACTTAGCCCCAAGGAAGGTGAAATAAACTTCATGGCCTCAGTGTGAAACAAAGATAGTAATCAATTAACCCTTAAAATATATTTAAATAAAATTCTTAATGTATTAATATTTAAATTCTAACATAAACTCCCCTTAAACCTTAACAAACTCAGAATTTTAAACAACTTTAACCATTCACCCACCTTAGGATCTACCCCTGTCACACGACCTTCTATGCACACTTTAGATGATGTGATAGGATAACCAACTTTAGATCTAGGTTAGGCCGGTATTTACTTTACTGCTGTGTGCTGGATTTTTCGTAGTTTTCACTGCATGTTGTGGATGAAATTACTTTGCTGTGTCTGTTTACTTTTTACTGCACTCTGTGGATGGTTGATGTGTTTGGCGACTAAGTAACCCTTAGGTTAGGTACGATCTGGATGTTCACATAATTTTCTGCAGGTGGTCACGCTCATGCAGTGCAATAAAAAGGAGGGCTAAGTTAATAAAAAAAATTAATTATTAAAAATACTTGCACATGTGCTTCAGCTGCTAAAGCCCCCAAATAAAAAAAGAGTGGCTAATGTGTTTTACTTTCTTTTCTGCACAAATATAACTGCTCGAGAATAATTTCTTTTTATTTATTAACTGCTTAGGATAACCCTGCAGGTGAGTAGATTTTATTATCATACAAATATAATTTGTGTAATTGTTAAGTGTTGTAAAAGTTAGTTTTGAGTTGAGATACATATGTCCAAAGCTTGGACTCCGAAGAGAAAAGGATGCCCCTTAGGGGAGTACTCCTTTTCTATTTGGAGATCCAAATTTGGACCATACTCATTCCCTACCCAAAGAGGAGAGAGTGACCTTCCCCTTAAAGGAAGTGCCCTCTTATCCATTTGGGTAGTCCGAAGGATCCAAGAAGCCTGAAGGAAAGAAGCCCGGAGGAGAACAAGACTGAAGACTTGAAGACTGAGAGTATCCCACTCAAAACAACTTGCGTCATTATTAGGTTTAGAATTCGGGTTGTTGTCAGTGGTGCCGACCACTTTATTTTCTGCAAAATTCTGATTTGTAATAAGCAAGACAACTTTGCCTATGGACATTTATTAATTAATTCATTTATATTTGATGTGTTGAATTGATTTCATTTAGGATTGCCTGCTTTTCTTAATTTTTTGGTGTTTGTGTGCCGCTTTTGTTTTTGCCTGAACTCATGAGACTCATGAAGGTGTGAAAGTTTTATACTCATAATCTTAAAGTTTAAAATTTTAGTGAGTCTAAATAACATAGAAAGATAATGAATCTAGGGAATTAGCCGGGGATTGACCCCGGGGTCGCATGCATATTTCTACATTACTCTTTCCTTATTTTAGACCATTCCCCGCCTGCAGGTAAAGTCGAGATAGTCTGACCTATGAGGACGAGGTGCCGGATCTGGGGAAGTCCAGTCTTCTAAAAAATTATTTTTTAAGCCTGTTTTTAAAATTTCAAGCATACTTGATTTGAGGTTGTTAACCAGCATACATTGCATTAGAAATACAAAGAAAGAGTCAAAATTTTAATTACATAGTCCTTTCTGCACCAAACATAAGTCAAAGGGGCCAATTAGGAAAATCTCTAAATGTCGGCCCAACTCTCCAAAACCTTAAATACAACGTCCCTACCACTCTTTCATAAAAGACCGGACTCATCTCTTTTAAATCAATTAGGTAAGTCCAGGTTCTGCACTGCATTAGTTAGGATCGGACGACTGTGGTCCAGTGTCCAAATTAGATTTAGGATCCGGGGCAGATCTTTGATTATAAGACCCCGAATTTTGGGAATATAGTCCCAAATTTCTAATAAAATGCTCAACTCTAATTAAAGCTTTATTTCAATCCTAAAACATAAAGCCCAACACTTAGATTAAGTTGGGACACTTCTGGATGGTTCCAGAATCTCAAAGTGTCACGTACCTCTCCTCCCTTAACTCTGTTAATAACTGTTCAACCTTGATCCATTCCCTTTTAATTTTTCAAACTTCATCTCTTTTTTATATCACTCATAGGAAATCTAACAAAATTCCGTCATTATTCTAATCGAGAGTTTTCGTAGGGGACTCTATCTACACGATATAATTAACTATGAGGGCTTGCGCTCGTAGGAGATTTGGAACCACACACGCACCTGATTTTAAAATTGATTTTTCAAAATCTTATTAGATTTCTTTGGGAAAAGGTCAAAAAATAACCGTCGTTATTACATTAGAAGGATTATCATTGAATGATGTTATCTCTCTTCGGGGAGATACATCCTTCTTTGATAAGGCTTTGGATGTGAATTCGACGATCGTACTTCTTGAATATTATAATTGGATATTTAGTTGAACTTCACTTTGTTCCCTCGGGGTCATACGAAGTTCTCTTTAGAATCCGGTCATGATATTCAATATGAGTTTCATAATTCTAAGTCTGAACACCGTTATGAAATTTTATTTTCATCATTCGGGGTGATATAATTTCTTTAACGGGTTGATTCGACTTTAGAATTAGAATTAAGTCTCAATTTTAAAATTTTCAAAGAAAACTAATATTTTTCAAAACCTGTTTTCCAAAATTCCACCAATAAAACAAGGGTTGACTTGGTCAAATTGACCAGGCCAGGCCCCAAGACCCCTCCCAATCAACTTAGTGGGTCAAATTAAGTCTGTTGAGCCCAGACCCAAACCCTGGGTTAATCTAGTTGACCAGGTCAACTTGGGTTGACCCAAATTGACATAAATCACTATTATTTGATTTCAAACCTAATCTATGGCTTCTAGACTCAACCTCTCAACTCCCTTATATTTCATGGGTCAGACCAAGTTCATTTAGCTCAGACCCAAGTTTTGGGTCAACCTGGTTGGCCAAATCAACCCAAGTTGACCCATTGAGTCCTAATGAGTCTAAAATCAATTTCAAACCTTCTTTGACCCAAACCCCTGCCCCATTGGACCTCTTTGGCTAGGTTGACCAAGTCAACCCTTAACTTGGTCAACCCAAATCTCTCTTTGGTCAAAACTACCCATTTAAGTCGATTTAAACCTTCTTAATGCATTAATTCCATGGCTATTGCTCCCTTGGTCAAAGGCCCAGCTAAATCACTTTTATTTCTCCCCTAATTAACTCTAGATATGATCTAGGCCATCCATCCAAGACCTAGGTATATAAATAGAGATATTTATGATTTATTAGAGGGCTTTTTGCTATTTTCTTCCTCATAAGAGTCCCCAAGCTAGAGATTTTTCTTGGGTGAGCTCCTTGGACTTCTCCACACCTTTCTCCACATAAACCCGACTGTCTCAAGCCGCCGACGAAGAGTTTTCGACGACCTGAAAGCCCAAAGCTTCCAAGTCTCCTACACGAAGATCCAAGGCATTTCAAGGCTCGATCTCAACTAGGAACTTGTACGAGGACATTCTATAAGCTCAACCGTGCCAAGAATTCAAAGATCCAAAGGTGAATACTCCTTAAAACCCTTATATTATGTTAAACACTTAGATCTAATTAGCATTTTATGAAGCGTGTTTTATGCCAAAATTTTATACCCCATGAATGCTCTTCATGAGTAAAACATATGTTTCAAATTTCATATGATTTGGTCCATTCCATCACACGAAAACTTCAAAAAAAACATTTTAGGGTTTCAAGATAACGTGGTTTCGGGTCATGCAAGATCTGGACCGTTAATCCTTTGATCAGCGGTGCATATCTCGCCATACCACGGGTGCTTTCATGCCATGGAATGCTCCCGATGTCTGGATCTTATTATGATGCCAACTCGATCGCCCATTCAAAACTACGGGAGGTCAAACAGTCATAATGGGATGCTGACTCGGTTAAGTTAAAACTGCGTGGGTCAGGTCGCTGTACAAATCATGCTGCAATGATTGCACGACGGCGCAATCATTGCCCATGAATGTCGTTGTGTCCCATGTCGTTGGTGGTCGTGTATTTTTTATTTAGATTAATTTAAATAATCTTTTAATATTTTTTTAATTAATTTCAATCCAATAACTATTAACGGGTAGTAATTATATTTTAATCAAAAAAATGCATGTAATACATCGAATTGATCGTATTTTTGTTATCTTGAATTTAGAAATAATTTTAATTAAAATTATTAAGTATATTTTAAGTTATACTGATTATTAAATATTAGCTATTTTTAAATTAATAATTAGTTTAAATGATAATTTTTTTTTTATAAAATATTAAAAATCTTATTATTATTATTTTCATTACTATTACTATAATAAAATTATTATTATTATTATTATATTATTATGAATTTTATTATTTTTAAATTGTTATTATTATATTATTTCTTTTTTTATCTTTATTATTATTATTATTATTATTATTATTATATTACTATTATTATTATTATTATTAAAAATAGAAATTTATTTTAAAAAAGTGGTTAGTTTCAAATTATTTAGTTTTAAGATTATGTTATTATTATTTTTAGTAATTTTTAACTAGCTAAATAGTTAATTATTTAATTAGTAACTAATTAATTTAAAATTTAATCTTTCTTCAAAATTACAAAAAATTATTATTTTTTTAAATTATCATAATTTAGAATTTTTAATCTTGAATTTAATTTGATTTAAGAATTATTTTTTATTATTAATTATTTTAAATTATTTTAAAAATCCTTTAATTACTTTAAACTTTGGAAATTCATTATAATTTCATTTTAAATTAGATTTTGACATATGATACATTGAAGTTTTTAGAAAATTCTGAGTTTTGTTTCAAAAATATTTTTAGCTACCAAAACCTACTTTTTCATTATTATGTTCATGTTATTTAATTACTTAATTATTTAATAGTTATTTCAAAAATTATTACATTAATTATTTTGAACTTACAAATTATTTTCAAAATATTTTGAAGCCTTCTTGGTTGGCCAGTGGATCTCTCACCTATTTATGTATTTATTTAAATTGAACTACATTTAATTACATTATTTTCCAAAATTACTATATTTATGGGTATTTAAACATTTTAAAATTACCTACATTATTAAATCCTTAATTTTAGAAGATCCATTTGAGAAAATTTTAAACTTTGATTGTGCTTTTGAATAGTATTCATGGGGGAGGTGAATTAGTGAGTGATTGAGATCCAATCATTCACTTATCACACCGTTAAATGCACTTATTCGTTATTTTATTATGTTTTTCATGCATAGTACACATGAGCACCTAGCCTAGGCCCTCCTATATCTTAGGATTGATGTGTTTACTATTTTTATGCATTTACCTTAAGGGTTAGTCAAAAACTCAATTTTCAACACATTCAACGTAACAACACCCTAAGGACAATAATTAAGGACTCGTCTAGCGAACTTAAAAAAATTATAGAAGCTAAGATAGATTCTTGATTTACTTGAAACTCTCAACATTTAAACTTAGTGATATTATAAATCTCTCATAATTTTTTAGGAGCCTTTAGACTCCTTTATTAACAAACCATAATTTACCTGTTAATTAGGGCCCAAAACTTCAGAAAATTCTAATAAATCTATTTCAACTCAAAAAATTATCTATAATAGCTCAAACTATTCAAATTTGAGCTCTTAACCTTAGATAATAAGGTCCCCTAAGTTGGACTTAAATTTGAGCCTTAATTAAACTTTAACTAAAATTACCTTTTTACCTTAATTAATTAATTAAAAATTATTAAAAATTCTAAATCTTCACCAAACATTTGGGAACACTTCTTTAGATCATTCCTAACCTTTGGGATTGATTCCAATTAGTTTGGTGCTGATTTAGATTAAAACCATAAAATCGCCTCTTAATTAAATAATTTCAATAATTCTCTAATTGCCCGGAAACTTCTAAAATTCATAACTTGACCTAAAAAACTCTAAATACAGCAAACTCAAAGCCTAATTACTTCCCTTAAGGCCTAATATTTTATTAAACATCTAAAACCCCCATGCCTAGCTTGTTTCCTATTGTGACCTTTTGGGCCCCCTTAGTCTAACACATAGGAAGACTCGGGTCTTTTCAAAATTGGCTAAGATAACTTGAAATTCAAAGATCACTATCCTAAGAATTAAAATGGACCCACAAATTAAATTAACTAAAATGGATCCTAATTTATTAATACTTGAACTTTAATCAAAGTTTCATTTTCAGTCCTTCAATAAATATGAATTTTAGGCAATTTGAACTAACTACCCTACCTAAGACTTATCCCAAAGCCACACAAGCCTATTACATACACATATATGTGCTAGGGCACCACTTATAGTTCTAGGATTAGAGTCAGTATTTAGTTTTTTCTACTTTCTTTTCTGCTTTATATGATATTATTATGTGTGTCACTTATGATTGCTTGATTTGTTTTGAATTGACTTGTTGTAATTATTGTGATGTTTTATTACTATATTTTTTTGCTTATGATATAATGTGTGCGTTAGACTACCTATGGGCTAGGGCTGCTTTTATATTAATCCAATCTTATGCAGGTGGACACGCTCATGCAGTACTAAAATAAAGGGGGCCATAATTATTAATGCTTTAAAACTAATGCTATTTTATGTAGATGCTCTAGAGACTGCTTATCCCTCTTTAAAATTCAAGAGCATGGCTAAGCATGTATACCTTTTATACACAAATATTATAACTGCTTGTGATTTTTTATTAGGATAACCATGCAGGAGTTTGAGTCTAGATTTTTTATTTTCAAATATAATATAATTTATTATACATTGAGTTGTGAAAGTCTTTAAAAGTATAGCATTTCAAATATAAAGTAACCAAAGAGAATAAGAAAGGCTATTTATAGGGAATTTCTTAGTCATTTGTGTATCCTTCTAGAGGATGAACCATACGGTGCTCGAAGAAGATGATCCAAAAGGAAATGATCTGGAGAAGGATGATCCACCTAAAAATGAAGACTTGAAGATGAAATGCACCGCTTTTAAGACTTGCTTTATTTATTAGGATTAGAATCTAGGTTATTATCGGTAGGGCCTGACCATCATTACTTTTATGCAGACCTTGGATTGTACTTATGTGGCATTTTCCATGGAATTTAGACTTTACTTTTTATGGTCTATTTTTATTGATGTGTTTATTTTGTTTGTGCAGTAGAACTTGCACATTTTTTTTAGGTTTCTTTCTTGCATATGTGTGACCTAATTTTTGTTAGGCTCTTTATGATAAAAATATTTTCTACTCATAATTAAAAATTTATATTTTAAGAATTAAATAACATATAAACCTAATGAGTTAGGAAACTACTAGAATCGTCTAGGGGCACATGCATACTATTGCATTCTTCTCTCTCTCCTTCTAATAAGATACATTCCCGCCTTCGGGTAGAGTCTAGATAATCTTGCCTATAAGGATGAAGTGCCGGACCTGGGGAGGGCCAGTCTTTTTTAAAAATTATTTTTATATAGGTTTTTTTTTTAAATCTTATACATACATGATTTGGACCTATAAACTAGCATACATTGCATTAAAAACTAATTAATTAAAAAATTAATTGCATTAACTCTATAAGCATTCACCATATATAAGTCCGGGACCAACTAGAAAACTCTCTAGACGTTGGACTTACTTTTAAAAATTGAACTACCTATAGATCTTTCATAAAGACTAGACTCATGGATTTTACGTGCCTATGTGGTTAGCTGGCATCCCTTTTCAGGCAGGGTATAAGCCCAGATGCATTAGCTAGGGCACGGGTGTTAGTGTTGGGTGTACACTAAACCCACCTTAAATTTAGGATTCGAGGCTACTACACCGGGTGTCTCATAGTATGCCTAAATGGTGGGTAAGTTTTTTCTCTTCATGGACTATAAATCCTACTTATCCGCGTCACATATATGGCACCACTTCCATCATTTCTTTTTGTATGCTAAGAGTGTTTGAGTTTCTTTCTCTCCTCAACTACCTTAGTCCCTCTGGATGCTATCTGGAAAGAATAATATTAGATCCTTAATCAAGAGTTTTCTCGGGCCCTAGGCTCGAGATATAATTAACCACAGGAGCATGCGCCCGTGGAAAACAAAACTGCACCTTCAAATAAACCCCACTCGAATTGATATATCGGGTGGGGAAATCCGTTGTTACGATCAGGTTGGATATATTACTACCCATCAGGGTGCACTGGCAAGAGCCGCTATCCTCAATGGTTAGTCATATGCACGATTTAATCTGCCCTCCCATTAGCCTATTTGCGAGGAGCGCAGAGGCCTACGATCATCTCTATCCCTCGGGGTGGTGCGATCATACACCCTCTACACTCTGCAGTCAATGGTGTCCTTTCGGAGGTCAACAATTCACCCGGATTAAAGAGTCTCTCCAGGCAATGTGAATCAGCGACCAACTTTTAATTTTTGTTAGAAGAAAGCAACTTGAGCCTTATGTTTTGTAGCATTTGAGAAAATTGATCAACCAATTGAGCTGCTTGCCGGTTGTGACATTTGGGCAGAATAGCAACATTAACCGTGTGATTAGGTACCTTAGTGTAAACAATATGAAAAGGAGAAGTACCTATCGATCGGTTTGACATGCTGTTGTAGGCGAACTCTGCTTGACTTAATAGCTCATCCCAAAGTATGGGTTGTTCTTGCACTAAACATCGCAAAATGTTCCCCAAAGTGCGGTTCACTACTTCGGTCTGCCCATCCATTTGCGGGTGGTAAGCGGAGCTTAAATTAACATCAATTTTGAGCCTCATCCACAATTCATGCAAAAAATGACTAATAAATTTAACATCCATGTCAGAAATCATACTGCATGGATTGCCATGTAAACAGACAATCTCATTAAAAAATAAGCGGGCAATGTTAAGGGCGTCGAATGTTTTTTTGCAAGCAATAAAGTGTGCCATTTTAGAAAATCTATCTAATACCACAATGATGGAATAATTACCTCGCTTTGTCCTAGGAAGCCCGAGGACAAAATCAAGACTAAGATCTTCCCAAATCATCTTTCAATACCTTTATAAGCTTTGCACACCAGGCACCATTCGACAAAGTGAGCAACAACTTTTCACAATTGCGGTAAAAAAAATGTAACTGTAGCTGCTCGAGTGTATTCTCTTGGCCCACATGGGCGGCAAGGCCTCCACAATGGATTTCTTGAATAATCTATTGATGCCATGATGAATCTGGAATACAAAGAGCATTTTGTTTTAATAAATATCCATGTCAAATGGAGTATTGCCCTACATAATTTTTTTCCAAGCATTCAGCCCACATTTTTTAGAAGTCTTTGTCGAACTCATAGAGGTCCTGAAGGCATTGGAGGCCTGTAATTTCTGTATTAAGTTGAGTTAGGAGATTAAACTTCCTGCTCAGGGCATCAGCGACTCTGTTTCCGATCCAGACTTGTGTTTGAGAATGAAAGTAAATCTTTGTAAGAATAAGATCCATCATATTTGCATTCTGTTGAGTTTTTTTTATTGTTGATATACTGCAATGCCTTATAATCACTGTGTAAAATAAAATTTTATTGCAAGAGATAGTGCTCCTATTTCTTGAAGGCACGCACAAACATCTCTTGATCATAAACACTCCATTTATGGCGAGCGAGGCAGAGCTTTTCACTAAAATACTCTATAGGTCTATTTTGCTGCATCAAGACGGCGCCAATCCCAGTTGCGGAGGCATCTGTTTTAACAGTGAATGGTTTTTTTAAAGTTTGGAAGTGCAAGTACTGGGGCCAAAGAAAGTGCAGCCTTGACAGCTTTGAAACTGGTATGTTGATCCTCCTCCTAAGAGAATTGTTTGGACTTCAAACACTCGGTTAAAGGTGTAGCCAGGATGCTGAAACCTTTTATGAAATGTCGATAAATGTTTGCCAGCCCATGTAAACTCCTTACGTCGAAGAACGATTGAGGAGTTGGCCACTCATAAATGGACTTAATCTTTTGCGAATCAACATGTTCACCACCTGTAGTGATAATAAAACCCAAAAAATACACAATATTGGTAGTAAATTCACACTTGGGTAAGTTGAGATACAACTTATTGGATTTTAGAATTTCAAAAACTTGCTGTAGATGTTGTAATTGAGTGGTCAAAGACGAACTGAAGATCAAGATGTTGTTGAAATAGATGATGCATGTCTTGTTTAGACATGGTTTTAGAATCTCATTCATAAGCCTCATGAAAGTTGATGGGGAATTACACACTGAAATTACTAAACGACAAGAGGGGGGGGTGAATTGTAAAAACTTCTTAATAATAAACTTAACCCTAAACAAGAGTTCTAATTTTTTTGTTGTTTTTGAAACTTTAAAACAGATATTTATGCAATTTTTCTTTCACAAAATTTCACATGCAATAGATATGACAAATTTAAAATGCAAGCAAAAAGTAAACAACAATAAGAAAAGAACACACCAAGAATTTTATAGTGGTTCGGTCAAAATATGACCTACGTCCACTCCCCGGAGTCCTCCACTCCGGGATTTTCACTATCAAAATAGTTCTCCTTTTGCCCCCCTCGGCAAGGCGGAGAAGCCTGTACAAACCTCCCTTTCACCAACCGGCGTGGCGGAATACCAAACTCTATTTTCACCCTCTTGGCGATGGCAGAGAACCTTCTCGTTTTTCTCCCTCCTGGAGAAGGCAGAGAACCTCGAGGTAACGGATGTAGACGAGCCTTTCCCTTGGAGATCCTTCCTCAAATCCTTCTCGGGCCACAGAAGGAGCAAGATGCAGCAAGCTTGGAGCAACCGTGTGATCTCCCTCACACCTCTTCTCCCTCACAACGCTCACCTCCTCCTTCCTCTCTCAACCCTCAAGAATTTCTCTAGAGTTTTCTCCCTTGGAATCCCTCTCTAACCACGTTCACCCCCTCTGTAATTCTTACCCAAAAAGAGTTGATTGACATCTAAAAACGGGCTCCAAAAACCTCTGATTTCAAAATTAGCCGTTACTGTTCGTACAGTACGATTCAACATCGTACAGTACGATCTTCACAAACAGCCGTCGTCCTGGTATGAAGATGTACGAACAGTACAAAAATCAATCGTACTGTATGATATAATATCGTACGGTACGATCCAACGAGATACTATTCGTACAGGACGATGGTCTGGACGATCGGATGTCGTCTCTGTTCATCGTATGGTACGCTTACTATCGTACAGTACGATGTTCAAATTTTCATTAGGCCTGTATTACATGCACTAATCACGGGTTAATTTAAGTAAGTATTAAAAACGGATCGTACAGTACGAACCTGTTCGTACAGTACGAACGGCGCAAAAACACTTACTTAAACTAAGTCACGGCTAGGGTTTTGAATCTGAACATATCGTACAGTATGAAAGACTTCGTATAGTACGATCTATTCGCAGAATTGTCCACATAGCTTGGATCGTACAGTACGAAATAAAATCGTACAGTACGATCTACATAGAAGAATTTTAGTTATAATTTGCAGTTAAAAAAGAACTCTCCCCCTGTGTGTGTGCATGGTTGCTCTTACTCTTACGCATATTGTGGCCAGACTCAATAAAGTAAAAATACAATAAATGAAAAAATACATTGTTTGACTCATACTCCTAATCTACCCGGTCTTGAGTCTTCCTTTCTTCCTGAGTCACTTGTGATCTTCCTGAAATGTTAGTGCTCAAGGAAAATAACAAATAAAATAATAATCAATGAAACGCAGTTCCAAAACACTCATTATTTGGCATCATCAAAATCTCAAACTCGGGGTCATGGGTTGCAACAATCTCCCCCTTTTTGATGATGTCAAATAATTTGTTGCAAGTAAGAAAGAAAATCATTTCTTTTGAAAAACATTTCTTTTGTTGTTTTTTTTTTGTTTTTTTTTTTTAAATTAAACACAAGAAAAAAAAAGGTACTACAATACTACAAGTAAGTACGAAACAAAAGATAATGCATTTAGATGACTAGGCATTAAAACATTACAACAAACTTCTCCCCCTTTTGACAGCACAAAAAGGAAGAGCAACTAAAAGCAAAAAGTAAGAGAAGAAAACAAACAGAAACTACAATGCAAACATAAACAAACTAAGCAGACGGGTCCTGATCTGGTGGAGGTGGAGGTGATCAGGAGAAGACCTAAAGAGATTTTTTTTTTTTTTATGCATTTATATCTATGACACCTAATCTAGTCCTCAAGGTGCTAAAGGTGTCAAAAGCTAATGGTTTTGTGAATATGTCTGCCAATTGATCTCCTGTAGCGATATGATGTAATTCTATATCTCCCTTAGCGACGTGATCTCTAATGAAATGATGTCTAATGTCTATGTGTTTCGTTCGAGAGTGTTGAATTGGATTCTTAGAGATACAAATTGCACTTGTGTTGTCACACATGATCGAGATGGTTCCAACAGGTAGTCCAAGATCAAGAATTTGTTGTTTTAACCATAGTACTTGTGCAACACAACTTCCTACCGCAATGTATTCTGCCTCGGCTGTGGAAAGTGCTACTGAGTTTTGCTTCCTACTGGACCAAGAAACTAATGATTGTCCGATGAATTGGCAGGTACCAGAGGTGCTCTTTCTATCTATCCTACATCCTGCGAAGTCAGAATCTGAGTACCCTAGGATTTCAAAGGAAGTGCTGTGTCTGGGATACCAAATTCCTAAGTTTGGGGTGCCTAGTAGATATCTAAGAATTCTTTTGACAGCAGTTAAGTGAGACTCTTTAGGATCGGCTTGGAAACGGGCACAAAGGCACACACTAAACATTATGTCCGGTCTACTGGCAGTCAAGTAAAGTAGGGATCCAATCATTCCTCTATATTTTTTCTGATCTACTGATTTTACACTAGGATCCTTATCTAATTGGATTGTCGAACTCATTGGGGTGTTCATGGGTTTTGCACTATCCATTTCATATTTCTTTAAAATATCCTTAATATACTTTGATTGGCTAAGAAAGGTTCCATTATCCATTTGTTTTACACTAAAGCCAAGAAAGTAATTAAGCTCTCTCATCATGCTCATTTCAAACTCATTACTCATTGTTTTTGAAAATTCATCGCATAAGTTTTTATCCGAAGATCCAAACAAGATGTCATCTACATATATTTGAACAATGAGAATTTCTTCTTTGACCTTTTGTAAAAAGAGTGTAGTATCTACACTACCCTTTTGAAATCCTCTATCCAAAAGAAATGAGCTAAGTCTTTCATACCATGCTCTAGGTGCTTGCTTTAATCCATATAGTGCCTTTTTTAATTTGAATACATGGTTTGGAAATTGTGAGTTTTCAAATCCGGGGGGTTGCTCAACGTAGACATCTTCCTTAATTACCCCATTCAAAAATGCACTCTTTACATCCATTTGATATAACTTAAAGTTCTTGAAGCAAGCAAAAGCTAAGAGCACTCTTATGGCTTCTAGTCTAGCAACCGGGGCAAAGGTTTCTTCAAAGTCTATTCCCTCAATCTGGTTGTACCCCTTAGCTACTAGCCTTGCTTTATTCCTTATTATTGTTCCTGAATCATTCACCTTATTCTTAAAGACCCATTTTGTTCCAACAACACTTTGCTCTTTAGGTCTCTTAACTAACTCCCAAACATCATTCCTTGTGAATTTGTTCAGCTCTTCTTGCATTGCTAGAATCCAGAATTCATCTCCTAAGGCTTGATCTATACTTGTAGGTTCTATCATAGAGATGAAAGCTGAGTGACTAACCTCCTTCCTAAGTCCATGCCTAGTCCTTACACCTTCTGAAGGGTCTCCTAAAATTAACTCTTTAGGATGACTAGAAGAATATCTCCATTCTCTAGGCAAATCTTCCTGAGGTTCGACCCTTTCTCTTAAGGTCATCGTCTCTACTCCTTGAATTGCCTCTATTTCATCATCTTCAATTTTAGATTCTGAGGGCTTACCTGATTCATCAAATACCACATGGGTGGATTCTTCTACTACAAGGGTTCTCTTATTAAAAATCCTATAGGCCTTACCTACAGAAGAATAACCTAAGAAGACACCCTCATCAGACTTGGGATCGAATTTTCCTAAGGGATGTTTATCATTATTTAAGATGAAGCACTTACACCCAAAGACATGTAAATGTGAAAGGTTTGGTGTCCTACCCTTAAGGAGTTCATATGGAGTTTTATTCAGCTTCGATCTAATGTTTACTCTGTTCAAAACATAACAGGCTGTGTTGACTGCTTCTGCCCAAAAGTATCTAGGAAGGGTATACTCCGCTAGCAATGCCCTAGCAGCTTCTACCAAAGTTCTATTCTTCCTTTCTGCTATGCCATTCTTTTGGGGTGTTCTAGGAGCTGAGAAATTGTGCTCTATTCCTATCTCTTGACAGAATGACTCAATTCTATCATTTTGGAACTCTCCACCATGATCACTATGGATTGTTGATATTTCACAACCTAATTTTCGTTGAATCCATGTGGAGAAAACTTTAAATTTCTCAAAAGACTCATTCTTGTGTGCTAAGAATCTTACCCAAGTAAATCTAGTGAAGTCATCTACAATCACAAATCCATAATTCTTTCCACCTAGACTGGCTGTACTAACGGGTCCAAATAAGTCCATGTGTAGAATTTCTAGTGGCCTAGAGGTGATCACGTCTCTAATTGAGTGAAAGGATGATTTGACTTGTTTTCCTTGTTGGCAAGCATCACATAAGTGATCCTTGGTGAATTCTAACTTAGGTACACCTCTGACTAGATTTTTCTGAGTGATATTTCTAAGAGTTTTCATGCTAGCATGGCATAGTCTCCTATGCCATAGCCACGAGTCATCAACTATTGTTTTCAAGCAAAATGATTTTGAACTATCAACGCAATCAAGGTCTAACATGTAAACATTGTTAATTCGTTTTCCTTCTAAAATAATTTCATCAAATAAACTAATCAGGCATCTATCAGTAAAAAACTTAACATCAAAACCTTTATCACACAGTTGACTAATGCTAAGTAAGTTATGCTTTAAACCATCAACTAATAAAACATTTTTAATTATAAAATTCTTAGCATTACCAACAATACCTGAGCCTATCACCTTCCTGGTAGTGTTGTCTCCCAATGTTACTTTGCCTCCAGTTTTGGTCTCCAATAGGATGAACTTCTTCATATCTCCAGTCATGTGTCGCGAGCAGCCACTATCCAGGTACCACATGCTCTCACTAGGTCTTTTGTGAGAGCATCCCTACAATTTCATTCAAAGATTAGATTTGGGAACCCAAGTGAGTTTGGGTTCCTCCTTATGCTTGCATGAATGAGATGTATGCATGTTATGCTGTGATGGATGCAGTTTAGGTCTCCATACTAAGTGTGTCCTACGGTGAATTGTGCATGTGCGGGCTATGTGACCTAACATGCCACAAGAGAAGCACCTAACACCAGGAAATGGATTTACTAATCTATGAGTATGGTGGTGCCTCTTCCTAAGGTTTTGAAATGCATGCTGTGTTGGGGGTTTTCTAGGATGGCCTACTGTGAGTGATGCAATTTCATTTTCTAATTCTTTTATCTTTTCACTATAAGTTTTATTTTGAGCTGTCAATCCATCAACTTCTATCAATAGCAAGTGCTCACTATGATCTACTTCTAATGCAAGTGCAGTTAGTTTTTCAAACTCTACATCTAGTTCAATATGTGATGTTTTCAAGGATTCATGCGCTTCACTTAGTTCAATATGCTTCTTATTTAATGCATCATACTCATCAAGAAGTAACATGTGATCTTTATCTAAATCAGAATTTTCTTTAACTAAGTTAGCATGCTCAATTTGTAAGGAACTAAATTCAATATTAAGTTTAGCATGCATTTTCTTCAGTTTCCTATACGAGTCATGAATATTCTCAGAAATAAGCAGTAATTCAGCATAAGAAAGTTTACATACCTCCTCTTGATCCAATTGATCAAGGTTATCATTAGCCATAAGACACAAATTTGTTACCTCCTCCTCTGCTTCTTCTTCTGATGATTCTGAGGCAGAGTCGGCCCAAAAAGCTTTCTGTGTCTTTGTCTTTCCTCTCTTGTATTTAACTTTGTCATCTCCTTTCTCCTTTGCTGGTTGACTCTTCAGATTAGGGCAATCGGCTCGAAGGTGACCTGGCTTCCTGCACTCAAAGCAAATTGTATCAGATGAAACCTTATTGGACCTTGAGCTCTTACCTTTATTCCAGCTGTTCTGATGACGCTTTTGTTTTCTCTTCAGGAAATTTTTGAACTGTCGGGTCATCAGTGCTATCTCATCATCTTCCTCCCCTGCAGAGCTTTCACTTTCTGAGTTGCTAGCTTTTAATGCCACCGTCCGCTTCTTTTTCTTTTCACCTGCATCACTTTGCCTTTGGCTCACTCCTTGCTCATATGCAATGAGTGACCCAAGGAGGTTATCAATAGAATAAACATTAAGATCTTTAGACTCAGTGATAGCAGTTATCTTAGCATCATAGGAACTAGGTAGGCATCTAAGAATTTTATTCACTTTCTCAGAATTTGAAATTTCTCTACCTAATGCATGCAAGGATGTCACAATTTGGGTGAACCTAGTGTACATGTCAGAAATTGTTTTGCTAGGTTTCATACGGAATAATTCATAATCATGCAGTAGAATGTTAAGCCTAGACTGTTTTACTTCGTTTGTTCCTTCGTATGTAATGCACAGTCTATCCCAAATCTCCTTACCAGAAACACAAGTAGATACTCTCATATTGTCCTCAGATTTCAATGCACAAAAAAAGCAGTTTAAGCACTTAGCATTCAGTTGGGCTAACTCCCTATCCTTATTGCTCCATTCAATAAAAAGTACAGAAGTTTTCAAACCATTAACAATCTTAAACGGTGCAACATATCCATCATTTACTAACATCCACATGCGGTAATCTATAGATTGCAAAAATGTAGACATTCTAATTTTCCAGAAATCAAACGGAATGTTATCAAAAAGTGGTGGACGAGTTATTGAATAACCCTCCGCAGTGTTACGATTACCAAAGTTCGACATGATCGTTTTTTCAAGGTTTTCTAAAACACTATTTTGAAAAACAAGCTCTGATACCAATTGAAATTACTAAACGACAAGAGGGGGGGTGAATTGTAAAAACTTCTTAATAATAAACTTAACCCTAAACAAGAGTTCTAATTTTTTTGTTGTTTTTGAAACTTTAAAACAGAGATTTATGCAATTTTTCTTTCACAAAATTTCACATGCAATAGATATGACAAATTTAAAATGCAAGCAAAAAGTAAACAACAATAAGGAAAGAACACACCAAGAATTTTATAGTGGTTCGGTCAAAATATGACCTACGTCCACTCCCCGGAGTCCTCCACTCCGGGATTTTCACTATCAAAATAGTTCTCCTTTTGCCCCCCTCGGCAAGGCGGAGAAGCCTGTACAAACCTCCCTTTCACCAACCGGCGTGGCGGAATACCAAACTCTATTTTCACCCTCTTGGCGACGGCAGAGAACCTTCTCGTTTTTCTCCCTCCTGGAGAAGGCAGAGAACCTCGAGGTAACGGATGTAGACGAGCCTTTCCCTTGGAGATCCTTCCTCAAATCCTTCTCGGGCCATAGGAGGAGCAAGATGCAGCAAGCTTGGAGCAACCGTGTGATCTCCCTCACACCTCTTCTCCCTCACAACGCTCACCTCCTCCTTCCTCTCTCAACCCTCAAGAATTTCTCTAGAGTTTTCTCCCTTGGAATCCCTCTCTAACCACGTTCACCCCCTCTGTAATTCTTACCCAAAAAGAGTTGATTGACATCTAAAAACGGGCTCCAAAAACCTCTGATTTCAAAATTAGCCGTTACTGTTCGTACAGTACGATTCAACATCGTACAGTACGATCTTCACAAACAGCCGTCGTCCTGGTACGAAGATGTACGAACAATACAAAAATCAATCATACTGTACGATATAATATCGTACGGTACGATCCAACGAGATACTATTCGTACAGGACGATGGTCTGGACGATCGGATGTCGTCTCTGTTCATCGTATGGTACGATTACTATCGTACAGTACGATGTTCAAATTTTCATTAGGCCTGTATTACATGCACTAATCACGGTTAATTTAAGTAAGTATTAAAAATGGATCGTACAGTACGAACATGTTCGTACAGTACGAACGGCGCAAAAACACTTACTTAAACTAAGTCACAGCTAGGGTTTTGGATCTGAACATATCGTACAGTACGAAAGACTTCGTACAGTACGATCTATTCGCAGAATTGTTCACATAGCTTGGATCGTACAGTACGAAATAAAATCGTACAGTACGATCTACAGAGAAGAATTTTAGTTATAATTTGCAGTTAAAAAAGAACTCTCCCCCTGTGTGTGTGCATGGTTGCTCTTACTCTTACGCATATTGTGGCCAGACTCAATAAAGTAAAACTACAATAAATGAAAAAATACATTGTTTGACTCATACTCCTAATCTACCCGGTCTTGAGTCTTCTTTTCTTCCTGAGTCACTTGTGATCTTCCTAAAATGTTAGTGCTCAAGGAAAATAACAAATAAAATAATAATCAATGAAACGCAGTTCCAAAACACTCATTATTTGGCATCATCAAAATCTCAAACTCGGGGTCATGGGTTGCAACACACACCCCAAAAGGCATAACTCGCCGCTCTTATAGACCTTGATGAGTTTTGAAAGCGGTCTTCCATTCGTCGCCGAGTCGGAGACGGATTTGATGATATCCGCTACGAAGGTCAAGTTTTGAAAAAACAATCGCTCCTGAAAGTTTCTCCAACAACTCGTCAATTTTGGGCACAAGAAATTTTAATTTGACCATAATTTTGTTGATGGCTTTGCTATCCATACACATACGCCAAGTCCCATCCTTGTTGGGTACTAGTAATGCAGGAACTGCACACATATCGAGGCTTGGTTGTATTAATTGCTTCTCCAATAAATCATCTACGAGCTCTTGAAGTGTGGCATGATCTTTAGGACTCAAATGGTAGTGTGGCATATTCAGAAGTGTAGCTTCTGGTATCAAATCAATTTGGTGTTGAAGAGCTCGGAGAGGTGGTAACGTTGCTGGTAAAGTTGCGGGTGCTATATCAGCAAAACGATCAAGCAATTGTTGCACCTCGGTGGCGACTTCACTGTGATATTTTGTGGAAGCATGCTTTCTGACAAGAAACGAGGTTGACGTCTCATGACTGGATTGAATGAGAGCTGATCCATTTGCATCACATATAGTTTGCCACTAGTTGACCCACTATTTTCAGTAACATACGTCGTCAATTTGAGGCCCCTTCCTTTCCAATCAAAGGAATATGATTTGGACCTACCATCATAGATATAACCAACATCAAACTGCCATGGACTTCTCAAGATAATATGACACACATCCATATCAAGAATGTTACATAAAACTTCGCATACATAATGCTTACCAATAGAAAATGTGATTCGACACATTTCAAAAACTGTGATATACGTTCCTTCTTTCACCCAACTGATTTTGTATGGATTAGGATTTTTGTAGTCTTGAGTTATAGGGCTTGTACAACTGAACGTGCAATGACATTTTATGTGCACCTACTGTTAATTAGTAAATGACATACTTTCCCATTGATAGTGCATTAGATTTTGAAGACATAGTTTCTTTGGAAAGTGGGCTTTTGTCAAGGTGCCAATAACATTTTTTCCATAATATAGACCAATGGTTCACCAACATACGGCGTAACTTCTTCCACCACTGGATTTGGCTCTTTATCTTCAACTGGTTCCTCTTCCCCCTAAACTACGGTGAGGTGTAATTGTGGCTGATTTGGATATTCATTTGATTTGTGGCTCAATTGAAAACATCGGAAGCACTTGATTGTAGAGGGCCGAGCATAAGGGTTCTCCCGCATTGGTACCTGCAGTTTCGGTTGCACTCTTATGTCTTCAAGTGGTCTCGTCAATGGCCTAGGTTGAGAATTATGAGATGAATTCATTGGAGCTTGTTGACTGGTTGTAACCTTACTAACCGGTGTAGCAGGTTTAACAATGTCAGCATTATAATCGGCATATGACCTCCTGGACGACTGATGTTTGTACCCCCGAGATAATTGCATTTTAACCTTCAAAGAGAAATTAACTGCCTGCGATAGAGACCAAACCAAATTCAGTTTGAGTTTGTCTTGAATGACATACTTAAGGTCTCCAATGTAGCGAGCAACAATTTGAGTGGAGTTCTCATTGAGATTATTTTGAGCATTGAGGTGATTAAATTCTTCTGTGTATTCATTCACAGTCTGCATCCTTTGAGTGCAGTGTTGATACCTAAGGTGCAACATCTGTTCATAATTCGTGGGTAGGAAATGGGAGTGAAGGAGTTGCTTCATTCGATGCCAATTACAAACCAGACCACTTCCTTTTCTCCTGCGAATTTGTAGAAGTTGTAACTGTAAGACCTCGTTCCTTTGCTGTAGCTGCTGGAAAGTGATTTTTCCTCCCAGGATCGGCCAGGACGAAGTTTGGATCGTCCAGGCCGATCAGTGCATTGAATAGCTGTTTTCTGGAATGCTTTCTGGAATGATTTCTGGACGAAATCGTCCAGGCCGATCGAGGTATCGTCCCGGGACGATTAGTGGATGGCACAAGTCAGTGAGTAGGGGTTTTTATCGCCTATGAACAGTATTGATCGTCCTGAAAAATCGTCCCAGGACGATATGAATTTGGTCTGATCGTCCAGGACGATCGAGACGATCGGCCGGGCCGATATGAGCATTACTTAAGGAAATGAGCTCGTTTTGAAGAGAGAGAAAAACATTTTTTTAAAACCAAAATATCTGAGGAGAGAGAAAGAGAAGGAAAGCAAAGGAAGAAGTTCGATTTCGAGTTCCGCGGAGCGATTTTCGTCGTTCGTTGCTGTTGGATATTGTGTTTGTCTCGCTGTAAGGATTCCAAACCCTACTTCTGTTTTCGAAGATTTCGAGGTTTTGTAAAATGGTGCTCAGATTTGTGTTTTTGTAAGTGATTTTCGTACCTGATTTGGTACTGGCGAAGATTTCACCGCGTAACTTTTGGTATGCTGTAGATATGATTATTCTGCACGTTTTGATTATTTTCTGGAAGATTTCGTCCGGTTCGTTTTGGTTTTGCGGGGTTTTATTTTGACTGCAAATTATTATGATGTCCGAATTGGTTTGAGCAGTAGAAGAATAGTCTTATAATGTTACTGTGCACGTTCTGTATTAATTTGGTGGATTATGATTTTTGGAGATTTTTTTGTGTAAATTTGACCGACTACTGTTACTCTGCCCGATTTTCGTATGATTTCTGATTTTCCCGGAATTGATAGATTGAATTGATTTGCCTATGACTATTGATATGATCGTTCTCGATTTCTTTACTATTGCTTATTGCATCGATTATTGCATTGATTGATTGTTACTGAAAGACAAGTGGGAACCTGGTTGAACGTTGGTTGAAGATTGATCGATACCTGTACAGGATGGTGGGCCGACGGGCTTTCCTTTAAATCATAGACCATAGATCATCGATATAACGATTGAGAGTTATAAGGAGTTTAATATGCCGACGGGCGGCCGACGGGCAAAAGAGTGACGACTCTTCTTGATAGAACCAACGTGCGGATAACTACAACAGCATCATTGAACGAACTACAACAGCATCATTGATCATTGATAATAGCTAGTGTTTGTGCTTGTCGAGTAAGACCATTGTATGGATTTTCGTATATGCATTGATTTATCGATTTCCGACTGATTCATTGATATTGATTGGATTTATCGAATTGACTTACTATTGCACGGATTCATTGATTTCATTGAATGATCATTGAGCATTGATACTACTTGACTATTGATCATTGATATTGATATGGACATAGACGGCATAGATACATAGATTCATTGATACTATTGATCCTGCATTGATTCGACTTGTTACTGTATAGATTTATCGTATTGTCCTTCTGATTGATTGGATCGACTTGATAGTATAGATTGGATTCGATTGATTGATTGATTTGAAGGATTTAATTGATTTCATTGATTTATCGTATTGTTCTTCCGATTTGATTTATCGTATTGCTTTTCCGATTGATGTTAGCGACTTGATTGATTCATAGATACCGGCACCGATATTGATATGGATTCTACGTATTGATTCATAGAGACTGACACTGATATTGATACATTGAGTCGTCGTACCGGTTCTCGATCGACTGATTGATTGAATGGATTATTGTCGTATGGATTTGATTTATCGTAGAATTGATTTCTATTGACCTGATGATTTCATTGTATAGATTTGTTTTCAATTGCTAGGTTGATTTATTGAGTTGATTCGATTGTTCGATGGATTCCCTTACTGATAGAAATAATTGACTGAAAAGTGCTTTATGGATTGGATAGATGATATAGATTCGACGAATTGATTAGACGATACGATTGATTGAACTGACAGTATTGATTGATAGACATTGCTACGATGATTGGATATTGACTAGGAGCACTTACCGACTTGGTTGCTGAGGCGTATTGATTTATCGATGTTTTATCGCCGTGTTGATTATTGACTATTGATTTCCGTACTGCACTGACTACTGATTTGATTTCCGCTGTTCAGACTTGATTTCATTGACGATGGATTTCCGTATTGCATTGATTCATTGATCATGTTCGACTGATTGATTTGACTTGATTTGATTAACCTGCATATTGTTTTTAGTGTCGTGCTTTGATTTCAGTTGTAGGCTTTGGTGTCCTGCTGGGCTTTGTAAGCTCATTATATGTGGTTAATATTTCAGGTGCAGGATCTCCAGTTTGAAGATCCTTCTGTCGAGTTCAGCATTTTGTTTTGCAGCCTTTGGTAGGCTTTCTTTTGTAGCCGGTGTGGCTAGTGTAGATATTTCTTTTGGACTCTTTTGTCACTTCTCTGTTTGTACTATATGTGAATTATAGTATCTGCTGTAGTTTCTTTTTTGTAATGTAATTATCTCTGGCTCTGGATATATGTTGGTATGGATTGATATGAATAGCAGTTGAAGAAAAAAAAAAAAAGAAAAGAGCGATCAGATGAATCCTTTCGCTACACGGATCTTGGGCCATTACAATTGGTATCAGAGCGAGTGTAGTGAAAAGGATTTGATTATATCCAGAGTTGATAATTGCATTATTTGATTTGATTTATTTTGTTTTACGTATTTGATTTCCGCGATTTTGATTGGAACGATTTGTATTGATCAGGCAAATGGATCCGAAAGGCAAAAAGATTGAGTCTGAGCCTGCTGCTAACCTCCCTCTCACATCTGAAAATATGAATAAATTTGCTGATATGGTTGCTCAGATGGTGAGTGACAAGCTAGCGAAACGCTCTGGGCGTAGCAAGAAGAGTGGGGAAGGTAGCAAAGCAAGAATTAATGTTTGTACGTTTTGTGGAAAGAGACACTCGGGACAGTGTTATCGAAGAACAGGGCAATGCTTCCGATGTGGTGCACATGGACATAGAATGACTGAGTGCCCGAGTTCTGAACTTAGGCAAGGACCTGTTCCGACTGTTCAGACTGAAAATGTACAAGCCATGATGGAAGATGTTCCTTCCGTGCCTGCTAGTGAGACTGGTACGAGTTTAGTTTATTGTTTATTTTGATGTGTTTTGTTCGATTTTCCGATAGATCGGATTTGTTTTGCTTTGTTTGTTTTGTTTTGTTCTGGACACGTTAGGGAAATGTCGGGACGACATTTTTCTAAGGTGGGGAGATTGTAAGACCTCGTTCCTTTGCTGTAGCTGCTGGAAAGTGATTTTTCCTCCCAGGATCGGCCAGGACGAAGTTTGGATCGTCCAGGCCGATCAGTGCATTGAATAGCTGTTTTCTGGAATGCTTTCTGGAATGATTTCTGGACGAAATCGTCCAGGCCGATCGAGGTATCGTCCCGGGACGATTAGTGGATGGCACAAGTCAGTGAGTAGGGGTTTTTATCGCCTATGAACAGTATTGATCGTCCTGAAAAATCGTCCCAGGACGATATGAATTTGGTCTGATCGTCCAGGACGATCGAGACGATCGGCCGGGCCGATATGAGCATTACTTAAGGAAATGAGCTCGTTTTGAAGAGAGAGAAAAACATTTTTTTAAAACCAAAATATCTGAGGAGAGAGAAAGAGAAGGAAAGCAAAGGAAGAAGTTCGATTTCGAGGTCCGCGGAGCGATTTTCGTCGTTCGTTGCTGTTGGATATTGTGTTTGTCTCGCTGTAAGGATTCCAAACCCTACTTCTGTTTTCGAAGATTTCGAGGTTTTGTAAAATGGTGCTCAGATTTGTGTTTTTGTAAGTGATTTTCGTACCTGATTTGGTACTGGCGAAGATTTCACCGCGTAACTTTTGGTATGCTGTAGATATGATTATTCTGCACGTTTTGATTATTTTCTGGAAGATTTCGTCCGGTTCGTTTTGGTTTTGCGGGGTTTTATTTTGACTGCAAATTATTATGATGTCCGAATTGGTTTGAGCAGTAGAAGAATAGTCTTATAATGTTACTGTGCACGTTCTGTATTAATTTGGTGGATTATGATTTTTGGAGATTTTTTTGTGTAAATTTGACCGACTACTGTTACTCTGCCCGATTTTCGTATGATTTCTGATTTTCCCGGAATTGATAGATTGAATTGATTTGCCTATGACTATTGATATGATCGTTCTCGATTTCTTTACTATTGCTTATTGCATCGATTATTGCATTGATTGATTGTTACTGAAAGACAAGTGGGAACCTGGTTGAACGTTGGTTGAAGATTGATCGATACCTGTACAGGATGGTGGGCCGACGGGCTTTCCTTTAAATCATAGACCATAGATCATCGATATAACGATTGGGAGTTATAAGGAGTTTAATATGCCGACGGGCGGCCGACGGGCAAAAGAGTGACGACTCTTCTTGATAGAACCAACGTGCGGATAACTACAACAGCATCATTGAACGAACTACAACAGCATCATTGATCATTGATAATAGCTAGTGTTTGTGCTTGTCGAGTAAGACCATTGTATGGATTTTCGTATATGCATTGATTTATCGATTTCCGACTGATTCATTGATATTGATTGGATTTATCGAATTGACTTACTATTGCACGGATTCATTGATTTCATTGAATGATCATTGAGCATTGATACTACTTGACTATTGATCATTGATATTGATATGGACATAGACGGCATAGATACATAGATTCATTGATACTATTGATCCTGCATTGATTCGACTTGTTACTGTATAGATTTATCGTATTGTCCTTCTGATTGATTGGATCGACTTGATAGTATAGATTGGATTCGATTGATTGATTGATTTGAAGGATTTAATTGATTTCATTGATTTATCGTATTGTTCTTCCGATTTGATTTATCGTATTGCTTTTCCGATTGATGTTAGCGACTTGATTGATTCATAGATACCGGCACCGATATTGATATGGATTCTACGTATTGATTCATAGAGACTGACACTGATATTGATACATTGAGTCGTCGTACCGGTTCTCGATCGACTGATTGATTGAATGGATTATTGTCGTATGGATTTGATTTATCGTAGAATTGATTTCTATTGACCTGATGATTTCATTGTATAGATTTGTTTTCAATTGCTAGGTTGATTTATTGAGTTGATTCGATTGTTCGATGGATTCCCTTACTGATAGAAATAATTGACTGAAAAGTGCTTTATGGATTGGATAGATGATATAGATTCGACGAATTGATTAGACGATACGATTGATTGAACTGACAGTATTGATTGATAGACATTGCTACGATGATTGGATATTGACTAGGAGCACTTACCGACTTGGTTGCTGAGGCGTATTGATTTATCGATGTTTTATCGCCGTGTTGATTATTGACTATTGATTTCCGTACTGCACTGACTACTGATTTGATTTCCGCTGTTCAGACTTGATTTCATTGACGATGGATTTCCGTATTGCATTGATTCATTGATCATGTTCGACTGATTGATTTGACTTGATTTGATTAACCTGCATATTGTTTTTAGTGTCGTGCTTTGATTTCAGTTGTAGGCTTTGGTGTCCTGCTGGGCTTTGTAAGCTCATTATATGTGGTTAATATTTCAGGTGCAGGATCTCCAGTTTGAAGATCCTTCTGTCGAGTTCAGCATTTTGTTTTGCAGCCTTTGGTAGGCTTTCTTTTGTAGCCGGTGTGGCTAGTGTAGATATTTCTTTTGGACTCTTTTGTCACTTCTCTGTTTGTACTATATGTGAATTATAGTATCTGCTGTAGTTTCTTTTTTGTAATGTAATTATCTCTGGCTCTGGATATATGTTGGTATGGATTGATATGAATAGCAGTTGAAGAAAAAAAAAAAAGAAAAGAGCGATCAGATGAATCCTTTCGCTACACGGATCTTGGGTCATTACAGTAACCACCATGTGCTTGCTCCCCCCTTTAATCGACAAGAAACATATTTCAATTTTTTCTCCGATTTGATTTCCATATATTCAAAAAATATTTCGACCAACCTCTCCCATTCCAAGTAATCCTCAATATGCGAGGCTATCAAAAAAAGGAATACCGAGTTTTATCCTAAACTCTCCTCGAGGTTGCGCATTTTGAGCTCCTCGGCTACTACGATTGAATTGAATGGGTATAGTTTCACCTTTCAAATCAGACGATATTTCCTCATTGAAATATTCAGCATCATCTTTCCCTGACTCCGTGATTTCGGAGGCTATCGGCGCACGCCTTCTATGCCCTCGATCTACGTCCCGATTGTGCGTGTCCATCACGACCTGATGTGCCCAATTTGGACGGTGTCTGCCCACTTCATTCCTCAGGGTTTGAAACCGCCGGCGCATATCAACAGAGAGCCTGAACATATCAGCAGATACCTCATCCATCCGCTTATTAAGGCTGTTGTGGGCTTCCCAAAGTGCGGCAAGACTGTGCTCGTCATCACCAGTCCCTCATCTACCACAGTCAGTCATTCCTCAATGCGCCTGGCTCTGATACCAAAAATATGATGTAGGTAATCGAGAGAGGAATGATTCCAGCAAGCAATGAATAGAACAGTAAAACAAAGCAAGGAATGCTTAGCAGCAAACAAATAGTATATTTCTTCTTTTTTGTCGAAACTCCAAAACAATACAACTATTTGTATAAAGGCTAGAGGTTAGTAAAAGCAAAGCATAATAGAAAGCTACATAGTACTAGCAACAACTAAAAGGGAAATGTAAGTATTGGAGGGTTAACTACAAAGCAATAAAAAGGCTAAAGCATAACTGAAAGGTATAATACTCCCTGTGGCTAAAATATTCCATACAGCTTAAGATGTTTCGCATCAGCTGACTTCCTCAACAGAGAATGAGACAACTTTATCTTGATGGGGAATGAAGTTCACTAGAAACTCTTTGCCCATGATGTTTTTATCAATAAGAATGGACTTCCAGTTTAAGTTTTTTGACGCGGCGATAGAGTTTTAATTGTTCGTCTTAGCGTTATACGGATATCCAGTTCACACACAGAGAACACAAGATTTTTTACGTGGAAAACCCTTGAAAGGGGAAAAACCACGGGGCCTAGCCCAGTTGAAAAGATTGCACTAGAACTTGAGTTGGTTATAATTGGCTGATTTGTCTCTAAGGACGATCAGATTACAAGTAGCAATTGTACAATAGAAGTCTGAGTGTCAAGTAATGGTCTGACAGTACTTTAGGCCTTAGATGATGATAAGGCAGAAACTTCGGGCCTTAGATGAAGGTCTGGCAAATGTGAAAATCTTCAATGATGGCCTGGCAAAGATGAGAGCTTCAAGTGAAAGACTGGCAGAGCGTAGAGCGACAGGTGATGATCCGGCGGAGCGACGGTGTTAGGTGATGATCCGGTGGAGCACAGGGTGTCAGGTGGTGGTCCGGTGGAGTGACGGCGTTAGGCGGTGGTCCGGTGGAGCACAGGGCGTCAGGTGGTAGTTCGGCGGAGTGACGGCGTTAGGCGGTGGTCCGATGGAGCACAGGGCGTCAAGTGGTGGTTCGGTGGAGCACAGGGTGTCAAGTGGTGGTTCGGTGGAGCACAGGGTGTCAAGTGGTGGTTCGGCGGAGCACAGGGCGTCATGTGGTGGTCCGGTGGAATGACGACGTTAGGCGGTGGTCCGGCGGAGCACAGGGTGTCAGGTGGTGGTCCGGCGGAGTGACGGCGTTAGGCGGTGGTCCGGCGGAGCACAGGGCGTCAGGTGGTGGTCCGGCGGAGTGACGGCGTTAGGCAGTGGTCCGGCGGAGTGACGGCGTTAGGTGGTAGTCCGGCGGTGGTCCGACGAAACTCCGGCGGTGGTCGAGGAGGCTAAGAAGTAAGAGCGATCTCCGATCTCTCTCTTTTTTCCTTAAGCTCCGGGGGGTCCTCTTTCAAGAGAAGAGGGGGCTCTATTTATAGATTTTGGGAATGACATAGCCCGTAAATAGGTGGAGGATCAAGGGTTAGTTGGGAGTGGTTGAATGGACGGTTGATCTTGAATTCTACGATCGTGCACCGTTCATTGGACATTTGAAGGTCTTAGAAATGTCGGCATTCGGCGATCTTGGGCTCGTTGGATTCGTCTCGTCGAGCCGTTCGATTCGAGTATAAGCTCGTTAAAATCGAAGACCGTTTGGTATCTCAAATTGCGGTTTGAACCTTCCAACAACGCTTCGGGTCCATGATTCGAACCCATTTGGGCTCGGATCGAGTTGAATTTGGTGTCGTTGGGTTCGTATTTCCGAGACGCTCAGTCCGACTGTAAGTTTGTTGAAATCGGAGTTCGGATGGTCTCCGAATTAATTTTTGTAGTTTCCAATTTGATTTTGCATCGAGATTCGCGCCCGACTAAGATAATTTTTTGACGACGTATCAAGGATGTTTATGAACAAATTTAAGGTTTGCTTGTTCAACAGATTGTTTGCGAAATATGTTCACGAACATAGCTTGTTTAAAGCTCGATAAGCACTAAACAAACGAACATGAACCAAACATGAACACCCTTAAATTAAATGAACCAAACTGAACACAAATAATAAAGCTCGAATCAAACACGAACCAAACATGAACAAACTAATGTTAAACAAACACAAACATGAACACTCACATACTCGGCTCGGCTCGGTTCGTTTGCAGCCCTAGGTACAGAGACACCGAGATGAGGAGAGGGATATAAATATGGTTGGAGATGTTTTCCATCTTACTTCCGGCTCATGTCTTAATTCGAACCGGTTTATTCTCCTTGCACCGGTTCTAGAACTTGATTGCTTTCCTAATCCCTAATCCGTAATCCCCAATCCCTTGAATCATATAGAAAGGAAGTAGAAGCAGGGCAAAGTTGCCGAAATTGTGCCCAGCGATGCGGACGAAATCAGATAATCCTACACCTGGCGCCGCCGCAGCGGCCACTGCGGCTACTGCGTCGTCCGATCTTGACTCTTTCGATCCTGTTCTTCTTCTCCTCCGCTTCCTCCCCTACAGCTTCCTCCGCCCGCCGCGCACCCGCCTCCGCCTTCCCTCCTCCGTTGTTCTCCCTTCCCCGATGACCGTGTTCTCCCTGCTCCTCCTCACTTACTTCGCCGTCGTCTCAGGCCTCGTATACGACGTCATCGTTGAGCCCCCCGGCATCGGTAGCACTCAGGATCCGGCCACCGGTACCGTACGGCCGATTGTCTTCCTCCCTGGCCGCGTCAATGGGCAGTACATTATCGAAGGGCTCTCTTCCGGTTTCATGTTTGTTCTCGGCGGGTTCGGCCTTATTTTTATGGATCTGGCCGTGGATCGTCATCGCGCTCGCAGTACCCGCCTCTCCTTTGCGATGTTTGGGATCTCCGCCGTGGTGATCGCGTATCTTATGACCATGCTTTTTATCCGCATTAAGATCCCAGGATACCTATGGTGAGGGGCTTTAATTTGGGGGTTTATGCTTTTCTTTTGGCTGTCTTATCATTCAAGATCTTTAATTCGGAACTGTTATTATTTTTATGTTTTGTAATCGGGAAAAAGCCGATGCATCACAGACAGTGGTGGTTTTATCTGCATCGAAGATTTAGTGATACAATCTGGATGAGATTTTTGTTCAGTGCATTGGTTTTATGAATTATTAGAATGGTACTTTGCGCATTTTACAAGGTCTTTTTAAATCTGCTGTATTTACACAACTCTCCTTGGCCTATTGGTTGTGAGCTTAGGCTTCCAATTAAAAGGTCCAAGGTTCGAGTCAATGTGTATGGGTTGTGTGTGTGAGTTTGCCTTAAATGGCCTAAATGTCCAAAAAAAAAAAAAAAATCTGCTGTATTTGTTTGTTGGAAGATGTAGATTATTAATTATTTTCTGTGTAGATCCGATGAATTCATTTGGCACTTCTGAATGCAAAATTCATCTTTTGAAATTTCTATTTTGAGAAACTGTTAAATAGCAGGTCAAGAAAGAAACTTATTGGCCTCCTAGATTACACTGAATAGCAATTCATATATCATGTCTTTTCCTCTCCCTACCTCTGTGTGTGTGTTTTATAGCTCATTCAATTGCTTGCAAATAGGATACGTTTTCCAAAATATTGATATCATTTTCACTTATTTGTGTGAAAAAACAATGAAATTTATGAAAAAATTATGACTAGGGCCAAATTTTATGAATTTAACTTAACATTTATTCGATTGATTGATGTTAGGCTCTTGTATGCATACTGCAATTTGATTCAACCAATTTGCTCTTTGGACAATTTTACATATGATTTCTTGTCATGCATATACTATTTGATCTGCTGAATTTCAGTATGATATGATTAATATAGTCATATATAATTAAAGTTTGTTGAGTCATCTAATGTTCATTTTATGAGTCATTTTCATTATATTGATGCACACTCAATGATGTATTTTATGCAAATCTTCGTATATTGATGCCCACTCAAATAGTTTTATATATACTGCACAAATCTTCTCATGAACAGTTCTTCACTATATTTCCTTTACTCATTTCTATTTAATAAGATTCGAAGGCAGCCAAGCGACCCTATTTATAGCTATTGGAGAGTTTAGGGTTCATGGCGGTTGATATGGGAGTCAAATTATTTAGGAATCTTCCTCTTATAATGACACACTTCTCCTGTCTTAGAATTCAATATTCCTTGTTCCTCGTTTGATTTTTCATAATATTTTCATAAATTGATATATAGTTTGAGGTTTTATTGTACATTTATCAAAATTCATAGAAAAATTCTAGTTCATGTTCTTTATGTTTTTATGCATGCAAACATGTATATATGTAATTTTGGCAAGTCATTTTATGTATATGCCATTTCTATTGCATTTTAATTGAATAAATATATATGCATGTGTAATGTGGTGATTCTCGGTAATTTGAGGTGATTTGCCATTGGTGACCTACATGCTATCTGGCTTGCAAAACATGCATCATGCTGGAATCGTGGTGCTTTTGATCTAGAAGTGTTCCTATGTTGTTGTTCTATGATTTTCCTCAAGCATTCTTATGTATTTTTCTTTATTTCGTATGTGTTCCTATGCAGTTTGCATATCTGCAGTTCAACCCTAACTAATTTTATACATGCTCCTACATTTATTCACAACATTGCACGTGGTTCTATGATCTACATTGATACTTTTTATTGTTATATATGCCTTCCTATTAGTATTACATATTGGAAATTTGATTGGCAAGGCTATCTAATGTTTACCATCGCTATGCATTGTTATATTTTATTTAATGTTAAATATTATTTTATATATTATTGCTATGCCTATCATATACTGTTATGTAACATTATACATTTTACCACATATTAAATATGGTGTCCTAAATATTGTTAGTGTATATGATATCCCATATGCTACATAATGTACTTGTTTTATTTTACATATGGCATGAGAGTTGCAAGTTATGTTATAGTTTTAATATGACGCCATGATTATGATAATCACAATGATGTGTGATACCATAGTATTTAACGGGAGAAGTGCATGTATGTTTTACATCCATGATATGAATTACTTATTGCCTTGTATATTTTTTTCTTCATCTGATTCTGCTATTTTATGCCATTTAAGTCATCTATTATGCATATTAATGCTATGCATTGAACTGGTGTGAACGGAACGGTAGCACATGATATGCTGTTGCTATACTTCATTTTATTAATGCGCAAATGTTATTATACTATATATTCTTAATATTACTATGCTACATACAGTAGAAATGACTTATGAATGCTATTACATTTCATACTATAACAATTGTTGTACTATATTCTATAATGTGATTGTTTTCATGATATGAATTTTATGAATGATGTTTTAGAATAATACTTGTGATAGCGGACCTTAGGTAGAAATAATAATTTAGGTGGTATATACTTTGATAGCCTTGGAGGAAGGTAAGTTGAAAAACATTTCTTTGCCGGTCTATTGATGGATAAGTGTCGATTCTTATCAGGAGTTATAAGGATGGAATGTACAGCATCATGTTTCGGATATTGCATGTACTAGGCTGACAAGCGAGTTCTACGTACTGCTCTAAACCATAATTTGACATGATATGTTGAACTATAGTATGCTTTGATTGACATAGCTCCATATGATTCATTTTATAAGCCATTTTCACCATATTGATGTCCACTAAATGAAATATTTTATTCATTTACTTTTTTCATATTTTCTTCATAAATATTCATTCTTGTCTCTCATGCTCTATTCATTTCTATTTATTTAGGGAGGGAGGGATGGATTTATGTGTCTTTCTCTCTTTATATAAGCTCTTATAGGTTTCAATGAATTGATTTATACTTTGATATTTTAATGAACTTACATCAGATTTCTCAGATAAAATTTGGGTATACCATATGTTCAGATGCACACCCTCATATATGTGCCAATTTTGGCAATGTATTTTTATGTATATTGCATTCCTATGATCTTTTAACTATGTAAATTGATGTGAATGTGAATGATGTGTGTGATTGATTCTTATTTATATTTCTTATTTAAAATTTGTTGCACCAATATTCTTGGTCATAGATGATAATGAAGTCACTCTCGTAGGAGCCCCTGTTTTCCTTATAAATTGTGTTGATATCATTGTGTTAATCAACATCACCTTGTTGGTCACCTTAGTCGTAGGAGAGAACTGCAATTACGAGGCTATGGTAAACATGTTCAGATTGGCTCTCGACTTCAAGGATAAGACCCAGAAGGAGGTCTACACCCTTTGGCTTAATGCCAACAATGTTATTTATATAATTAATAGTCTTTTGGCCTTAAGATCCATGTTAGATGACCAATTATGTTCAATACATTATGAAATGGAGAATACATTATGTTAAAAAATTACTCTGTAAGAAGGCTAAGCACCTATAGAATGGATTGTGTTGAAATTAGAAGAAGAGGAGAGGGGGGAAGGTTGCATTAAATGGTATGCATTCTCAAGAACATTCCAATATCCATGCAAACATGATTGCATGCCTCTCTTATATTGTTAGTAGAGTTCTTTTGAGCTAATTTCTTGCCATAACTCTTGTCATTCTGCACATTTACTATAGATTGATCTATGGGTTCTCTTGCATCTCTAAATTGATTAACATATCAATTTTGGGCAGTGTGTATAATTTCTTTTGGTAATACCTCATTAACTTTATTGAAATATATGAGCATCCTCTATTTTTTGCTAGATTGATTAATAATTATGATGTTAGAAACACACTTGAGAAAAAAAATTTTCCTTAATGAAGTCGCTGACTTTGCCTTTCTTAAAATCGTCGTAAGTCATCGCAACTATGTCGATTTGAATTTGCCTCATATTTGAGGCCGATATTAAGTCGCCCCTTTTCTTAGTTTATGCCTTTGATTCATCAGGCCCATTGAATTTTCTATCTAATATGATAAGGCATAATCTACTTATTCAATATATTCATGAAAATACTTTTGTTGGTTATAAAGTTGTTGTCCTTTACAAATGAGGCCCCTCGCAATGCATGTTGGTTATGTAAGGCCTATCCTGATTCACTCGCCATTACTCGGGGAATCTTTATAAGTTTCTTCTCATATACTTATTGATATGCTTAAACTCGACAAGTGACCTTGTTCATCCTAGAGTCGCATTCTAAGCTATTTCCTATGGATGATGCATGGGTTGGGATCACCTAGAAACTAAAATCTTCTCTTAGGCTAGCATGGTATAATATAAGCATTTCTTTCATTCATCCCTTGTTGTTTGTGGCCAATGGGATAACAAGTCTCACTTTAGCTCATCACACTGTTCAGTAGGACAAGTGACTATGTACATTCGAGCATGATGTTATTATTTATTATCAGTACCTTCTCCAAAATTGAACCCTATAGTAGGCCTCTATCTTACAATTAAATATTAATAGAGCATATATTTAAATGACGCATCACAAGCACAAGGGTCAGTTGATCCGATAAGTTATCATGAATCATCAAGATTAGACCTGTCAATATTTGATACGACCTGAAAACCCTACTCGAACCCAACACGGAAATTTTGGGTTCGGGTCATGTTCGGGCTAGAGTTTTCGATCCGTTTCAAAAATCGGGTTGGGTTTGGATTGACCCGCTGACCGAGCTGCCCCCCCACCGGGCGTGGCCGAGCTGCCCTGCCCCACTGACCTGAATGCCGCGTGACCACGTCGCTTCGCCACCTTTGCATCACATTTGCTGACCCCATTGTCGTGTCCAACGAATCCCGCGTGATCGCTGTCTCGTCCCACTGCCGCCCGATCCCGATTGAAGGCCTGTCGATGCCTCCGGACATCGCTGCCACGAAGCTGCTCACGGCGTTGCCGTGTCCCCCGGTCGAGTCGGGTTGACCCGAACCCGAAGCGGGTCGCGGTCGGGTCCGGAAAATTGACCCGTTTGTAAAAAGGGGTCGGGTTCGGGTTGACCCGAATCAAAGTCTGATGGTGGATAAAACATTATTGGAAATTAATTAAAAAAGAAGTGCGACCCCATCATCCATCCTTTCTCAATCTGGTGATGGGCTTATCAAATTTCATGAAAGACCTACTTATTATCCCAATTACTTTTCTAATCCTTCTCCAAATTCTACAACAGTTGCTTCAAAGACTCCACTTCTAATCAAGAAACTAATGACTGCTAAAATCATTGAATAGCCAGATAAAGGATTGTGTTACTATGTTACAATGATGATGAAAAGTACCATCTTAGCCATGCTTGTAAGGCTGAAATGGTAATCATGATCATAATTAAGGCTTGGTTTGGGACGGTTTTTTTTTATCTTCGTAAAGCTGTTTTTTTAGTACAAAAATGTTTTGAAAGCAGGGAAAAAATAGTGATTTAAAGCTATTCCAAACGAAGCCAATGACTTGATTTGAAATGACTTTTTTAATGCTTCTTAAAATAACTTTTTAGTACAAAAATTAAAAATCATATTTAAGAAGCAGTAAAAAAGTCGTCCCAATTGAAGCCTAAATTTGACGATTCCTATTTAACTAGCTAGTTTAATTTGAAAGGAAAGCTGGTTTAGGCTTCGTTTGGGACAGCCTTTTTCTTGCTTCTTAAAGTGGCTTTCTAATACAAAAATTAAAATATTTGTACTAAAAGCTGATTTAAAAAGCAGTAAGAAAGCTATCCCAAATGAAGCCTCAGTTTCGTCACTGGACTTACAACCTCTAGCTGTAAAACTATTATGGCAGTTGTAGATAGCTTATCTAATTATACTTATTTTTCTCTTTAACAAATAATTTTATTAGTTTTAAAGTAGCAAATATTTTTTGTTACTGATATTTGTAAAATTTTTATAGTGATATTCAATTTTTATGAGTAAATTATGGCGAGAATTACTATGATTATTTGGCACTAAGCCTATTTTCAAATGCATTGTGTATCTTCACTCATGATTGCTCGTCGTTGCGACAACCATTATATTAGCCACTGTAAGAGGTCACAACCCAGCTGCCCCCATCACCTCTACTATCATTCGATCCCGCCCCAGTCTCACCCTAATGCCCTATTCCTATTATTGTCCCCGCTCGCGACAACCGCCTATTATTGTCCGATGGAATAAAAAGACCAATTTTGGGTATGGTGGCGACGCCGCCAGTGGTGAATTAATCGGTCGCAACAAATGATACTAGAATGAAGCTATTATGATGTTCTTTCTTGTTAACAGGATCTCCATCTCTTTGTACTTGGCAGCATTGAGCAATATATCAAGCAAGTACTTCTCACCGTCTTCACCCACGCAGCTTTTTCATGGCCTCTTTTTCCAAAATATTTCTCTCCATCAACTCATCTAAATCATCTTGCACCTGCATAATCCCCTTTTTGAAGCCCTGCAAATCGAAACAGTGAAAAAACACAATGAAATCTGTCAAGTAGAGCGATCCCATAAGCTCTGCCACCCCTTTCACGACTTTCCTCGCCCCCTTGCTATCTCCTGCGAATGCCATTCCGGCCATCATTCCGGCGATGATGCTCGTCGTCATCCTTATGAGCTCTTTACTCATATCAACAAATTCTGCTGCGGTGGACTCTGCCGCAAGAGTTCGAAGCAGGGCACGGAGCTCACGACGGCGGATGTGAGCGAGACATTCGATAGTGCGAGTGGAGAGGAGCTCCGACATGCATAGCTTTTTCATGAAGCGCCAATAAGGTTCGTAAGGAACGAAGGCAAAGCCGGAAGAGTCGTAGGCGAAGTGGCAGTGTGGGGACAGTCGCCGTGAGAGGTCAAGAAACACATAATGTTTGACGGGCTTAAGGAGAGTGTTAGAATAGATGAAAAGAGATGTTTTAGGTGGAATATCCGTAAATATAAAAATTTGTGTTGAATATGTATTTACACTAGTTTTAAGTGTTGAATATGTATTACACACAACTCTCTTTGGCCTATTGGTTGAGAGCTTAGGCTTTCAACTAAGAGGTCTAGGGTTCGAGTCTATGTGTATGCGTTGTGTGTGTGAGTTTGACTTAAATGTCCTAAATGTCCCAAAAAAAAATATGTATTTACATTTTTTTTTACACTAAGCCAAATAATTTTAATATGTTTCAAATATATTAAGTTTAATGCGCAAATCACAAAGCCCCTTAGCCAATCCATATAAAGTAGAGATTTATTGCAGAGCCTAGATAATTCAAGTAGCGCAAATATAACTATTGTCCAACGGTCTCTACCGTTTTCCTGCTTTCTATTTGCTCACAAGATCCTTAACCGCCACACTAGATGAGCCCCCATCCGCCATTGCCGCCTCAGCTGCGAGCCTCAGTAGCTCCATCCGTCCCCTCACCTCTCTCCCCCACTCCGCCTCAACCACCCCCTTCACCCTCTCCTCCACCTCCGCCGCCTCCACCGCCCCGCTCTCATACCCCCTCATCTCCACCGCCAGCCCCTTCTCCACTAACATCAGCTTATTCATCCTCTGCTCCGCATAAAGCGGCCATGCCACCATCGCCACCCCTCCAACGATCGCCTCAAGCACCGAGTTCCACCCGCAGTGCGTCACAAATCCTCCGACTGCCCCGTGTCTTAGCACCTCTGCCTGCGGTGCCCATGACTTAACCACCATCCCTCTTTCCCCTGTCCTGTCTAGAAACCCTTCAGGTAGCAGCGCTTCAAGGTCTGGCTCGGGGGGCGCCTCCGTCAGCTTTGTGCTCTCACCTCCGCCGGGCGCTAGTGCCGCTACGGGGTTTGGAGGGCTTCTTACCACCCAGAGGAATTTTTGCTGGCTTTTTTCAAGTCCAATGGCGATCTCGTGGAGCTGCTTAGCAGGGAAGGCGCCGAGACTTCCAAAGCAGAGGAAGACGACGCTCTGTTGAGGTTGTTTGTCGAGCCAGTCGAGGCAGTCGTGGCGGATCTTTGGTTGGATGGCTATCAACGGGCCGACGCAGTGCACGGGCGGTGCCTTCTTGCCGGGGACTGCAAGGCCGCCGGCGATTGCCTGATAGGAAATACCGAGAATCACTGTTAGAAAGGAAATAACATGGAGAAAGCTTGTATCTTCATATTCTGAAATAAATTACACAATGTGTAGATAAATTAATTTATTTATTTTAAAATTAATATAATACTAATTTTAAATTAAATTTAATATTTTTTAAACTCTTCATAATATAATTTTTACTCGAATATTTTGTTATAATTTTTATTTGAATCTAAAAATATGACATGAAGTTAAATCTTTTTTGGTTCTACCTCTTCTACATATTATAGATGGAATGAAGTTAAAAAAAATTGATATAAAGGAAATAATAAAGATACCAAGGAAAAAAAGTAATGAAAAATCTCACTTTTCATATTTTTTCACCTCAAGTATAAATAATGTAGTATTTATATTAACTTCAACCTATCTATTATGTATACAACTATACATGATTTTGAAGAGTACTAATATATTATAAAAGAAATATATATATATATATATATATATATATATATATATATATATATATATATATATATATATATATATATATATATATATATATATCTTCAAGGAGCATGAATAGAAAATTTTAAAATTAAATCTAGAGCTATCTGAACTCCAATTTAAGCAAGCTTTTAAATTGAATATCTCAAAAAGATGAACCCAACGACAACAAAATCGGTCTAATTTGAATCCAATTTGACCCAAATAGAGATCCGGAAGCCTATTTGGAAGTTTCTGAACATTAATAGGTTAACCAAATGA
The DNA here is from genome assembly GCA_016618105.1 of Dendrobium huoshanense. Taxonomy (NCBI): domain Eukaryota; kingdom Viridiplantae; phylum Streptophyta; class Magnoliopsida; order Asparagales; family Orchidaceae; genus Dendrobium; species Dendrobium huoshanense. The sequence goes on from CM028344.1 coordinate 36,742,882, forward strand.
TATTTAAATATGACATGCTTATAGTCGAATCGAGTGGCTCAACGACACAAATCCAAAGAACCCAAGATCCCTAAAATTTGATATTATTAAGACACTCAAATGCTTGATAAACAATCAATGATCGAGGGATTTAATATCGACCGTCCATTGAAACACTCCTAATGTTTCCTTGATCTTCTCCCTATTTACTAGCCATGTCACTCTAAAAAAAAGCTATAAATAGACCCCTCATTATTCACAAAAGGAATAGGAAGATATGAAAAATGAAGGATCACTTTTGCTTTCTCAAGCTTGCACTGCCCGACCGCCTACTGCTACCAGAATTCCTTCCAGCTATTGTCTTTCTGACCAACATTACTCGCCGACAACCATCGTTCGACTACCGTCCTTCCAACCACCGTCACTCACTGACTACTGTCCTTTCGAATAATATTGCCTAACTACGATCCTTCCGACTATCGTCGTCTGCTGACTATGTTCCTTTCGACCACCGTCGCCTGTTTACTGTCCTTCCAACCACCGTTTCCCTACTACCATACTTCTAACCAAAATTTTCTGGCTATGATCCTTTCGACTACCATCGTCAAACTATGATCCTTTGACCACCGTCGCCAGACTATGGTTCTTCAGACCACCGTTGCTCGACTACGGTACTTTTGACCATCGTCACACAACTATAATTCTTCTAACTACCGTAGCCTGACTATGGTTATTCTAACACCTATCATCCGCCAACTACGATCCTTTTGACCACCGTTGCTCGCCAACTACTGTCCTTTCGATCACCGTCGCCAGACTACAGTCTTTGCGATTACCGTCGCCCGACTACGGTCCTTCTGACCATCATCGCCCGACTACAATCCTTTTGACCACCATCTCCCAACTATGGTCCTTCCGACCACTATCGCCCGATAACTACGACCATTTCGATCACCATTGCCTGTCGACTACTGTCCTTTCAACCACCATCGCCCGACTACGTTCCCTCCGACCATCATCGCTTGACTACTATCCTTTCGATCACTGTCACCTGATGGTCTTTTCGACCACCATAACCCGATTATAATCCTTCTGACCACTGTGGCCCGATTATCCTCGCAACCACCATCACCCGACTACAGTCCTTCCGACCAACGTCACCTGATTACGATCCTTCCAACTACCATTGTCAAACTACGTTCCTTTTAACCAATATCTCCAGCCAACTACCATCCTTTTGACCGCCATAGATAGCCAACTACGATCCCTTTAATCTCCATCATACCAATAAGTACGTTTTTCAAAGTTGTAATACTATTTGATGTAATTGCATTTGATTTTAAAGTATAATATTTGTATTTTTATTGATGTGTCAAATAACCTTATTTATTATAATGTTTAAGACTATTTTTATTTGATGCAATTCTTAGAGTAATGAAATTAAGTGTTATTAATTGTGATGATTCCATTTCATGTTATGATGCTTGTCAATTGTCATTGTGCTAACAAATTTAATGCACACCACACAAAATGGCTAAGGATATATATTATAATACTTTTTTAAGGTTATAAATATACATTAGAATTTAGTGTACCCATACACATGGGATATTCAATATAAAAATATGTAGTACAAAATACCATCAAAATACTATAAAGTTTTAATAGATAAGTTAACACATTCAATTGTATGTTTTCTTAATTTAATGATGATTTATATTTCACATATAATGATTGATGTAGCATCAAACTTAGAATACAATGTTAATGGAGGGAGGTGGTTAAGAGGTGTTGGAAGGGATCTCAATGAAGTGCTTAGAGACCATAAGGAAGGTCCATGAAAAAGGGAAGTAAGAGCAACTTTATGGTTTGAACATTCATGAGGCTATGAGAAAATATATCTTTTATTTTCAAGCAAGTATATTTTGACTCAAATGAGTTTCAGTTATGCTTTTCTAAATAAAAGAAATGGTGAGCATATTTATTAGAGCTAAAGGAGTAGAAACATGAGTAGAGCTTGTCGAACATGATAATATGTGACTTTTGGCCACTTTACAAGATTTGCATAAAAAAGAAGCAGACAAAATACATAAGGATGGATTGCTTTTAGCTATGGTGTTATTGACAAGTTGATAAGGATGGCCTACATGGGCATGCAATAGAGAGTTGGAGTTGAGGTTGGAATGAAACGCTGTGGGAGTAGAGCTTTGCTAGTGGACCCCAGATAGAGACAGTCACGGCTGCGACCACGAAAGAGAGTTCAACTGTCCGCTAGTTCCTTGATGATGAATTTAGAGGCATCAAATGAGATAGAGAAATTATTGTCGGGGGTTCGTTTGTGTATATCAAGGAGATTGTGGGATAAAGAGGGAACGTGAAGGAGATTGTGAAGAAATAGCTTACGGTGCAAGTCTGAGAGAGGTAAGATGACTTGACCACTATGGTATATGGGTAGATAGTTATTGCCAGCTATAGTGATGGAATCAGTACCTTGGTAAGGATGTAATTGTTGCAGATTGGTGGCATTTACTATCAAATGGGATGATGCGCCTGAATCGAGCACCCATTCAGTAGTTGAAGTTGGTTGATGGTTTGTAAGAAAGCCTATAGCGCTTAGGAGCTGGTTAGAATATATTGTAAATTGCATGAATGCCAACATGATGCATCCATATGTCTGGTTTGTAACAGATTGACAAGTTTGTTTCTGAGTGGTGGGAGGAATTGATTCACGCTTGGCGGGTAGTGAAGGTTTAGAGGAAGTTCCACGCCCTTGAGGAAAGCAAGACTCGTTGGGGTGGTAGGATCTTCCTTAGTTTGATCCAAATTTGGATGAATATATGGCTAGATTGTCTTTTGGAGTTGAAGTATCTTTCAGTAATTCACTTTGAATATTGATCTCGTCATTGCAGATTAAGGAGTAGAGGATGTCTATGCTAATGGGATTGAGGGAAGTCCAAATGGCTGTCCTGAATGAACTGTACGTGGGAGGTAAACCATTTAGTATGTACAAGATCATGTCTTCAGAATTATTTGAGAACCAACTGCTGCAATGTTGTCCAGCAGAGCTTTGATTTTTGTCTACTGATTCATGGTGTTATCTCCCATTTGGATGTGATGACGTTCATTCTTGAGTTGTATGACACAAGACCTATTTGTTGGTTGCAATCTTTTCTCCAGAGTAATCCATAATTCATGAGCAATATTAAGATTGAGGATATAAGGTAGAATCGAGGGAGATATGGAGAAGAGGGCAGAGACAAAGTTCTGATCAATTAGATTCCATGGATGGTAATATTAAGTAGCTGAGATGGTGTCGGTGGAGGAAGGATTGGGCTTAGAAGGGCAAGTTTAGCTACCGGTTAGATACTCTTCGACTCCATTTGCTAAAAAAATGTTTTTAGAGCTAAAGTCTCTAGATTGAATAGTTTTCATTGTTCACTTGAATGTTAACTCTGAGCTTGATGTTAGACATGAGGAATTTCAGTGGAGAAGGTATGGTGAATTCAACGAGGGAAGTAGAGAGAGAGGATCTAATCGTATGCTTCAGGGCTCTTGGCTTGCCATAACGAAGATAAGAGATAAGGGCTTTGGAGCTTAAAGCTCTGATACCAAAATAAAAGACTTGTACTATTTTTATAAATACATAGAGAAGTAGATGATTTGTTTACCCAAAAAACAAGTAGATGATTTAGTAATTAAGGTTTTCTATGTTCATTCCTCATGTGATTGCACTATTTTAGCATTCTTATATAGGAATATAAAATATTGTTGATAGTATCCCCCCCTCCCCCCAAAAAAAAAAAAAAATATGGTTGATTTGAGTGTAGTGATGTCATTAGCAGCAGGTGGTGTGTGCCACATATGTGTGTGGAGTCAGACTACTATAGTAGTAGAGGAGGAGGTCCTCTGTTGTTTGTTGTAATGATGCATGTGTGCTATATATATATATATATATATATATATATATATATATATATATATATATATATATATATATATATATATATATAATATGGTGTTTTCTTATGTAATAAACTTATAAAGATATAGTGAATGGCTATTTTATTTTATATAAAAAAATATTTCACAATACTATTCCTTTTAATTATTTAGTATATATATAATTTTTTTTAATAATACATAGTTTCAAATTTTCGTACTATTATTTTATATGTTATTTATTTAAGCTGTGTTATTTAATATTATGTATTTATCTTTATGTCACGACAGGAAAATGCCTTATTACCGTTGGAATTTTTCGGCGGATAAATATACGCCGGCAACGGCGACAGCACCACCGGCGGAAATGTTCGCCAGTGATTTACGGCGGCATTTTTGGCGGCTTATCCGTCGCTATGTTACCGGCGGCTAATACATCGGTTTTGTGCTAGTGTTATAAATAGTGGCACATAATCCACCGGTAATGACCGGCGGATTTTTCGACGTATTTGGTGTCAGCGTAACTAAAACACGACGAGATGATATAGGTGAAATTTCCGTCGATAAAATTACTGTCGGACAGTCCGCCGGAACAACGTCGTTAATTAACTTATATCGGGCGAACCCTAGGGCTACCTTCTCATTTCCTCCGTTCGACTTTGCTGCTTCGATGTTGCTCAACTTCGCTCCTCGGACGCTGTTCCTCCTTTGACACTATTCAACTTCGCTCCTTCGACCTTAGCCCGCTACAACACCACCTCAGCCCGCTACACACCACCTCAGCCCGTTACAACACCACCTCAGCCTGCTACAGAGGGTCGCATGTTGATTGAACCTGACGGTGACACGTAAGTACTAATCTTATTTCAGCCATATAAATAAAATTGAAATAATTTTTCTAACGACTAATATATTTCTTTCAGGTTTCATCCGTCAAAGTAGCCAACGCATAAAATACGGGACATAATACAGAGCAAATACGATACTCCTTATATTTCTTGGAAGAAGGTCCCGAAAAAAGTATGGGACATGTGGTTTAGAGAGTTTGAGGTTTCCTATTATATAAATTTTTTGTATTATATGTAATGTACATAAGCTAACACAATCATTTATTTTTTATTGTATGTGTTTAAATACAGAAAGAATTTTGTTGGCTGTCACAACATAATGATAAAATAAGAACAAATTTTGAGAGGCGTGGCTCGACTCGCATGCGAGACATGTTTACTAATATTAGAAAGTCAGGCCAGCGACCACTCTGGATTGGTGAGGGTGTATGGGCAGAGTTGAGCAGTGCTTGGGGTAGCCCAGATTATACCAGGAGGAGGGATCAGAATAGACTGAACAGAGCTTCTGATGTTGGGGGCTTGGGTAGTTCCCTTCATACAGGGGGTTCTGTTTCTCATACTATGCATAGAAGACGTTTGGTAAGGTAATTTAAAATATTTAATAATTTACTTTAATTAGAATACTAATATATTTTTTTCATAGAAAGAGGTGCTGGGTAGAGAACCGACTCCTGTTGAATTGCATAGTTGTACCCACAAGCGGCAGGAGGACCAGCAATGGGTTGACGAGCGAGCAAGAAAAGCTTATGGAAGTATATAAGTTTTATTTTTGTGATGTTATGTATAAAATGCTTAAATTTGTATTAACTTTCATAGGAGGAGTACACACGGATTCAAGAGAGTCAGGCTGCAGTAGGTGAAGGTTCTTCTGGTGGATCAGCAAAATATTCTGACTATCGCACTTGGTCGCAAGCGGTAGGAAGAATGCAGCACGGTAGAGTATACGGGTTAGGCTCGCAAGCCTATGCATATGTAGGGCAGACATTTAGTGGCTCCAGTTTTTCATCTAGTACCCAAGAGTCTTTATATACCCAACATATAGCTGCCCTTACAACGGAGCTAGAACAGGTAAGGAAAGCACAAGCTGATTGGCAGATGCAAATGCAATAGCAGCAGATGCATATGCAAGCTCAAATGTTAGAAGAAATGTGAAAGATGAGGGAGCATATGAGTAGTGAGAGTAGTACAACATCAGCTGAGGATGAAACTGAATCAGAGTAGATGTTATTTATCTATTTTACTGATGTGGACATCTGTTTTTATTTATTTATTTGTCATGTTTATATATTTCTTGTTTGAACATCTTGTTTATGTTTATTGTGTACTTGTTTAGTTGTTTGTTGTTTGGACATGTTAAATTACGTATTTGGTGATGTTCTTGATCAGAAGTTGATGTATAAATGCATATTATGTTGTATTTTCTTTTATGTAGGTTTAATTATAGAAATCACTTTTCAAAGAGAGGAAGGTTTTTTTCTCTTTCTGCTATAGGTTTCCGGCGGATATTCTACTAGAAACCTGTTGGTAAGACGATATCACGAGGTTTCTGGCGGACATTTGTGACGATTATTTCACCGGTACTCTCCGACGGTAGTGATCCATTGGGTTGTTTCCGTCGGATTGTCCGCCGGCGTTTCCGGCACATTCTTTCCGTTGCAAATGCTGGTGATCAAAAGTCGATGGAAGATAAGGACCAAAATGTCGCCGGGGGACATGCAAATATTCCGCCGGAAAAACCGTTGAAATACGATGGAAAAATCTTCCGACGCGTAATTTATCGTAGCAGGAATTTTCGTCGGAATTCCGCCAGAATTTTATATTTTCCTACGCATTTCAGTTTTTACCGGCGGATTAAGGCCGCCGATGACGACTACTTTTCCTGTAGTGTGTATATCGTGCAATGTTTAATAAAAAATAGTGGTCACTACTATAACTCTACAAGCTTATTCAATTGATTTCTTTTAATTTATATACATTATTTTTATTTAAAAATATAAAAATTTTAATGCCATATCTAATGCCTAACCATAATATTTTCAATAATAGACAAGTCTCATGTTCATGTCGGTCATGTCATGTCCCCATGCCCATGCCCATTCCAATGCATCCTAGGCCATCCTATAATGAAGCTAAACTCAACTAGAAGCTGTGTATAATCTCGATTAAAAAATTCCTTCAGGCTATACTAACATAGACTTAAAAATAAGGGAAACAGATAATATATGCAATTGCCTGTAGAGGCCGGGGCTCCAGCGATACGAAGGTGTTGACGATGATCCCATCAGCGTCTGGCATCCGGTTGAAGAGGGCGACAAAGCCTTTGTAAGCCTCATCGTCACGGTCCAGCATCGGAAGCGGCATGTCGCGTGCGGGGATGGGAGGAAGCCCTGGGAAGTGGAGAGGGGAGTCGCCAAGATCCTTAAAGCTTGTGGTGACCTTTGAGTGGAGAGCCGGGAGGTGGAGGAAGGCGGCGAGGCTAGCGGCGCTGCTTGTGAAGAAGATGTAGGAGGGTATAGCGAGCTCAGCTGCCACATCTAGTGCGATTGTACAGAAGAAGTCAACTATGAGTGCTCGAACAGAGGAGGATTGGGAGAGAGAGGAGAGTAAAGAAAGGAGGTGAGGGTTGGAGAGGCGGAAAAGATCGAAGGCGTGAGCCTCGTGGTGAGGAGATGCGTTATGGGGGAGGGAGACGGAAGGGAGGCGGTGGAAGGAGAGGAACGGGTGAGCAGAGGACATGCGGGTCATGAAGGTTTCTGTGGAGCTGGCGGCGCCGGTGGTGTAGGTGGAGTTGACGGTGATAACGGCGACGGCAAAGCCGTGGGTAAGAAAAAGCTTGCCGAGCTCGACCATGGAGACGAGGTGGCCCATGGCGGAAAATGGGTAGAGCACCAGAGTTTCCTTCATTTCTGATTTCGTCGGTGGAAGGGGAGGTTGGGATTGGGGAGATTGAAGACTTGGTGATTAGAAAATCCGTACTTAGGCCCTTTTTGAACATAGATAAAACTGTTTGCTATGTTTTCAGATTAAGGCTTCATTTGAGGAGATATTATTAAGTGGGAAGTTTTAATGAAAGATATTTTTGACTTTAATAAGGATATATAATAAATACATTAAAAAATAATAAAAAATATAATTAAATATTTGTTGTACACTCATAAAATCAAGACATATCGATATCTCTCTCCCATTCCGATTCCACGAAATACTATTTCTCATTTTTTTCTCATTTGAGTCAGTTTTCCACGAAATTCAGTTTTTTCACTATTATTTAAAGCAATTTTTTAGTACAAATTTTTTACAATAAAAAATCTCAAATGAAGATAACTTTTTAATTGCTTTATAAAACAGTTATTTTGTATAAAATTTTTAGTTTAAAAAATTTGAACTAAAAAAACTACTTTAAGAAGCAATAAGAAAGTCATACCAAACAAAGTCTAAGACTTCGTTTAGAACAGGACAGCTTTTGTACTGTTTTATGAAGTAGTTTTTTCAATTTAACACTAAATGTTTAAAAAATAAATTTGAAAATTTAAGTTCCACATTTAAGACTTGTTGCATACACATTTAAGACTTGTTGCATCCTAGAATATTCGTGGCAGTAGAGAAATATAGTTTAACATCTTAGCGTTGTACGAAGATTCAACATGCAATCAACTAAAAAGCAAGGGTGCAATATTTATAAGAGACCAAGATTTTTACACATAAAATATTGAAAAGGGGAAAAACCACGGGTCCTATCGCAATTTGAATGAATACACTAGTATTTGCAGTTGATTACAAATGAAGCACTTCATTGGGAGGGATGTCTTGGCTTGATGTAACACACACACACACACACACACACACACACACACATATATATATATATATATATATATATATATATATATATATATATATATATATATATATATATATATATATATATATATATATATATATATATATATATATGGTGGAAACAGGAAGAATCATTGTTGATGTGTTCATTTAGTCGGAAGAACCATAGCCAGTGGGCGACAGAGGTCATAAAGGTCGCTGCCTGGCGATGATAGTCAGAAGGATCATAGTCGGTGGAGGTCGAATGGACCGTATTTTAGCATTAGAGGTCAGAAGGACCGTAGTCGACGGGAGACGAAGGTCGGAAGGACTGTAGTCAGAAGACGATGAAGGTCCGACATTATTTGGTGGCCTTACAAAAGTCTAGCGTTAGTTGGTGGCTAGGCAAAAAAACTGGCATTAATTGGCAATCGGGTAGATGTCCAACGTCAGTTGATAGCCGACAGAAGTCTGTTGTCAGTTGGCGATCGGGCAGAAGTCCAGTGACGGGCAGAAGTCCCGCGACGGGAATAAGTCTAGTGTCGGGTAGAAATCCGACGACGGGCAGAAGTCCGACATCAGGTACAAGTCCGACGACAGAAATCGTACAACAAGAGAAAGTTTGTTGTTAAGTAGAAATTCGACGACGGTCGGTGGATTGGAAGAACTCCACCGTCAGTTCGTGGTCTGATAGAATTCCGGCGTCGGTCGGCTATCTTGCAGATCTCAGGCGTCGGTCAGTTGCTGTGTGAAAGTTTTGCGGTGGTCAAGGAGGAATCACTTCCTTTTCTTCTTTCTTAATTACTGCGCCAACTGGAGATCGGGCAAAACTCTTGCGTCGGTCGGCTGCCATGTGGAAGTTCGATGGTTGTCGAGGAGGAGTCTCTTCCTTCTCTTCATTCTCTTTTTGCTTGTGCCTCCTTCCCCCCTTTGGGGGTTCCTTTCTATGAGAAATGAGAGGTTTATTTATTGCTTTATGAGAGTGACATGGCAAGTAAATAGGAGGAATATCATGGGTAAATTTGGAGTGGTTTGAATGGATGACCGATGTTGAATCCCTTAATTGTGGACTGTTTATTGGGCATTTGAATGTCTTAATGATATCAAAATTTGGTGATCTTAGGCTCGTTGGATTCGTCTCGTCGAGCTGCTCGATTCAACTATAAGCATGTCATGTTCGAAATCCAATTGGTAATCTAAATTATGGTTTGAACCTTCCGAATATACTTCGGGTATGCGATTTGGACTCATTTGAGCTCGGATTGGGTCGAATTTGTTGTTGTTCAGTTCGTATTTTTGAGACCTTCAGTTCGACTATAAGTTTGCTGAAATCAAAGTTCAGATAGTCTCTGATTTAATTTTTGAAATTTCCAACTTAGTTTTTGCCTTGAGATTCGTTCCTGATCAAGATAATTTTTTGATGATATGTCAAAAATAATTAAAAGTAATGTCTAAGTGGGTGTTCATGGCAACTAGCTAAAGTTAGTTAATTAGAAGTTGCCAGAAAAAAACTATACTGTAGCTGTTCAAATATTTTTCTTAAAGAAATTATCATCGCTTCTTAAATCAGGTTTAATTTTTGTTATAAAAAATTATTTTATAAAGCAGTAAGAAATTCGTCTAAAACAAAACCTTACCATTGCATTTTGCCAATTTGGTTTGGGTATTTGGCTATTAAAAGCGAAGTGGCTATCTCAAAGATCATTCCCTTAGAACTTATGTGAGCAAAGTCTAAGCGGCACAGACTCCAAATATTTATTTTCTAGCATCTTCCATTGTTTTTTTTTTTTTTGGAAAATTTTGGGGCCTAAGCCCATATATTTCAAAGAAATAAAAGATTACATGTGAAAAGGTGAAAACAAGTAAAGCAACCTTGCATAAGCAAATAAAACAAGAACTTATGCAAAGTAAGAAAAAACCTCAACTATACCACCCAATTACATAGACGTAAGCAGAAAAATAAAGAAAAAGCTTCAGGTCAAAAATTGAACAAGTTCTCCATAATAAGCTTGAAGCATATAGCAAAATTCCCATGATCAGAGAAGCCCCAGGTCACGAGCATCCTAATAGCTGAAACGTCCAACCTTCCAGCCTTCCAGCCGAAGAACCTGAGAAATGAAAGCACCAAAAGCAAAAGGAGCAGCAGCCAAAAATGAACCAAGGTTCTCCAAAAAATGCTCCAGTAACTATTTCACCAGGACTCAGGTAATAAGTAACGAAATCCAGCAGACCCCCTGGTTGCCCGAAGGCCCTCCAAGGGGGAAAGAAACAGTGACACCAAAAGGAGCATCATCATTGTCCTAGTTAAATTCACCATTCCAGTAATAAGGCAACATAATACGAAGGAACCCTCTCCCCCAATCAAAAGTTTTCCAGTAAAACATCAGAATTTCTCCACCTTGATACTTTCTTAATAACCACCTTTTTAACATAATAATGAAGAGAGGAAGAGCTATGAAACTCATTTTCAAATCTCCTATAATTTCTTTCTCTCCAAGTTTGATAAATGATACAACAACCCATTAACAAATTAAAATTCATAGTGGCAGGGGAATTAGAAAATTCAGTCTCCAACCATTCGAATAATTGCAGAATAGTGGGTCTGAAAAGAAAGTTCTTAGTTCCAGGTATAATGGAGTTCAGTATAGAAAAAGAGTAGGAGCACTCGAAGAAAAGATGGTTAACATTTTCTAGAGCCGAGTAGTAGAGAGAGCAGGACTCTTGCACATAAATAGTTCTTAATCTTAAAGCATCCTGAGTTTTCAATCCCCCCACAAGAGCAAGCCAAACATAAACCGAGTGTTTCAAAATATTCTTTTTATGCCAAACAAACTTATACCAACTGCAATCAGACAGATGACTGGAGTGACCCTCAAGAAAAACTCTGAATTTAGCCTTTGCACAATCTTTCCAGAATAAACAAGCAGTAGAAGTGCCATGAATCTGAAAACTGCAGACAACAGTTTTTAAATTCATATGAATGTCATCAGACAAAAACCATCTCGTATCTGAAATGTAGTTCTTCAGTAATGGGTAAAAGAAGCAATCCAGAGAAACACCACCCACAAGATCCGCAACAGTCGAGTTATTACACCAATGATCCCAGTGCAAGGAAATGGGAGCATTAGGTGTAATAACAAACTTAAAATTTAATTTCACAATAGCAGCAGTTTTAAAGACAGAAATCCAAAATTTGCTAGCTTTGGGAGAGTGTGGACGCCAAGGGGAGATATAGTGTGCAGTTAACCAAGAAGATAAGGGAGAAGTGTAATTATACATACGGTATATCACCGAGCAGTTAAAAGCATAAATAAGAGCATTTAAAGAGGGAATGCTTAAGCTCCCTTTCAGTTTAGGCTTACAAACAGTGTCCCATTATACCATATCCAATTTTTTTATGCTAGCTATGTCTCCAAAAAATAGAAATTTGGAACAAGTTTTTCTAAAAAACTTAAAAATAGTCTTAGGCAAAATAGAACCTCTAATCCAATAGGCTATGGTATTTTGGATAGTGAACTTTAAGTACTGCAATCTCCCAGCAAGAGATAAAAGATTAGCCTTCCATCCAATAAATCTCTTATGCAAATTGTCCATCAAAGGAAAAAAGTCAACCACCATCAGCCTGTTGAAGGAAATAGGAATGCCAAGATAAGTGAACTTGGAGGTGACATTAAAGATAGAGAGGGCTTGGCACAACATGTCCTGGTTCCTTTGGTTTTTGGAGAACATAACAGAGCTTTTGTCGAAATTTATATATAAACCTGAGGCATTAGCAAACTCATTTAGAATTGAAGAAAGAATTCTACAATTGTCAATAGTTGCTTCTCCAGTAATTAAAACATCATTCGCATACAAAAGATGAGATAAATGATAGTCACCATCTTTAAAACCTTTAAAACCTCTAACCTCCAGAAGATTAGAAAAAGCATCCATAACTAAACAGAAGATATAAGGGCTTAGAGGGCAACCTTGCCTAAGACCAGCAGAAGAGGAGAAGAAGCCTTCCAATGCACCATCTATGACCACTGAAAAATTAACATTTGAAATACAAGCTTTAATCCATCTAATAAAAGGTTTAGGGAAACCTTTTGAGTCATACGAGCAAGTAAGAAATCCCTGGAAACCAAATCAAAAGCTTTTTTTATATCAATCTTGGCACAAAACATGTTACCAACCCCTCTCTTATTAACCAATGATAGAATATCATTGGCAAGAAGGATGCTATCAGTAGATATTGTAGATTTTACAAAACCTGCTTGTGTATCTTTAACAATAAGAGGCATAATCGGATTCATCCTACTAGCAATATCCTTTGCAATAATTTTGTAGAGGGTATTGCATAAAGAAATTGGCCTATAGTCCGAAATAGAAGTGGCATTGCGATGTTTGGGAATAATGGAAAGAGCAGTAGCTTTGATCCCACTAGGAAGATACCCTTTGAAGAAGAAAAATCTAATAGCATTGGATACAAGAGGTCCAATGATATGCCATCCCGTTTTGTAAAAGTGATAGTTGAATCCATCAAGACCAGGGGATGATTTAGAAGAACCTTTGAAAACAGCAGCCCTAATTTCATCATCTAAAATAGGGCTAGTAAGCAAGTTAACATAAAAATCTGGAACAGAAGACCCTTTGGGAAAAAAATCCACATTCCTACAGGAAGGAGGCAGAGGATTAAACAACTCTTGAAAGTGTCTAATAATGGATTGGAGCACCTCCCCCCTATCAGAATTATGATTACAAGAAAATAAATTTACAATAGATTTAGAGCTACCCAACGGACTTCTAATTTTAGCATAAAGAAATTTAAGATCATCCTCTCCATGATGAAGCCAGTTTAATTTTGCCCTTTGAATGATCCAACTATCCTTCATAGAAGTAACTTCAGAAATTTGCAAATTGATGTCTTTAAGATAGGCACCAAGAGAAACATCAGTATGATTAATCTGAAGCAGATCTAAGAGATTATGTTGTTTAGCATGAAGGACATCAAGCTGCACATTGATAGAATTAGAGTTTGCCCAATCATGATTTTTAATGTTACCCTTTAAATGCCTAAGAACACTACATAAATGAGATAAAGGGTTTCCAACTAAAGGCATAGAAAAAGCATTTAAAAGAAAAACCCAGTATCTATCATGCTTAGTCCAGAAGTTCTTAAACATAAAATGGTGATGAGAGGTAAAAGAGACCCCCGAATGTAAGATGATCGGAGTATGATCTGAACAGGACGGGCTTTGAAAAGAGCAAAAAGAACTAGGGAATTTCTTCACCCATTCCTCATTAATAAGAGCACGATCAAGTTTAATTAAAATAGGATTTATAGCTTGCTGATTAAACAATGTAAAGAAGTTACCCACAGAATGCAAATCCACCAGACTATTTGCAAATATAATATTGTTAAGATCTACCAGGTTGGAGTGATGCAGAGCCGAACCTCCAGATTTCTCATTTGCATACCGACAACAATTAAAGTCCCCCAAAATGGCCCAAGGGGAGTCGTAAGAGGGAGCAACCATGTTGATAGAAGACCAAAGATCTTTTCTGTCAGAAGCACCATTAGCAGCATAAACAATAGAGACCTAAAAAGGGGATTGTCTACCAACAGTAACAATCCCATTGATCAACTGCGTGGTCACAAGAGTAGGGGAGAAGGTGAGCTTAGCGGAATTTCATTTAATCCATATCATACCAGAGGAAGTGAGATTAAAATTATTGAGACTAGCTTCATTCGGGAAGAGAGAATGAGAAGAGTCAAAGAAGGGATCCAGGAGAGAAGGTGCATGAACACGGGTTTCCAGTAAACAGAGCATGTCAAGCTTAAAAGAAGAAATAAGTCGCTTATAGCTTAAATTTTTTTCAGGCTTATTGAAACCTCTAACATTCCACACTCCAATGTTAGAAAGAAACATTAGGAAGAAGTTTGAATTTGGAATTTTTTACTCTGCTTTCCCTTAGCAGATTTTTTGGAGGTTTCCACAGTTGGTTTCTTCTTGCTTTTCCTTGGTTGCTTTAGAGAACTACCAACAATATCATTACTAGTAGCCATATTGTCCTGCTGATCCATATCCGTTTGAGAGTTTAAAATCTCAAATTTTTTGGGAGAGGTGATGGCTGTAGATGGTTTGTCGATAATCTTCAACATGGAAGATGAAGAATCAGAAATTTCTTCAGTGGGGAGATTAAGATTAGGAGTACTAGCAACAATAGCATCAGTATTGGGTTCCTCATTGAGAGAGCCAGTCAAGTTAGGAAGTATATTTGACGGATTATCATTAGCCAAGGAGTTAGAGTGAGTAATAACTTTGTTGGAAGGAGGGGGAGGGGAGTGAATTTGATAGTGTAAAGGTTGCCCAATGCTATTGGTGTGGATAGGTGTGATGGGCAGAGAAGAAGGACCTACAGAAGAAGGGACAGAAGCATCTTTAGGTTTAGAATCTGTCCGTGGGGGTCTGTTGGAGGTGGGAGGTCTTGAAGGAAAGTGGTTGGCTGGTTTCTTACTGTGACTTCTACCACGAGATTTCGGAAAAGAAGTCCTAGGATCATTCTCAGTAGGTTTAGGATTCAATGGACAAGAAGAAGAATAGTGAACAAGTGATTTACAGTGTTCACAAGGAACAGGCCTCCATTCATATTGCACCTTCAACTCAACCACATCTCCGTCCAATGAAACCCTAATTTCATCAGGATATGTTGCATTGCAATCTACAAGTACAAAAATCCGAGCAAAGGTGAGCCGAGATATTTTCTCCGTGAGATGATCAGCAGCCAGAGGGATACTAATTTTGCTAGCTATTCTCGAAATACCCTCTGCGTTCCAACAGGCCAGAGGAAGATCATGTATTTTTACCCATATAAGAACTGAGGAGAAATTTTCTCTCTTTGGCTTGAACTTTGGATGTCATTTCTGAAGGACAAAGGGCTTTCCAAATATGAACCACACACCTTTTGACCATGCCATATCAAAATCTTCCACACAGGAAAATCGCAGAAGAAAAAAGCCATCGCTGAGCGAGAGAAGTTATAGAGAACCTTTAAGAGACCACGTTTTGTTGATCGCTCCCAACAAAGCTTCATAATAGGGTCTACGGCCAATTGAGTAGCCAACAAGACAAAGGCTCCAATCATCACTCCCCTTAGCTAGCTTCTCACTAGAGAAGGGGATAATGTCAGGTTCAGATGGGTGATGAGAAAAGTTGAAGACTTTAGGAGCAGTGGAGGAATCTGGAGCAAAAATTTGATTCCAGTTACGCAAAGAGGCCGGCACAGCAACATCAGTATTAGAGAGAGGGGGGAAATCAGAGGAGAGGAGAGATGACTCCATGCAAGGAAATCTTCGGCCAAGCCGGAGGGGCGGCAAAGGAAGAGAAGCTCAGCAGGGTAAAAAGGAGAGACGAAATCCTAGCATAGCAAAGCAGTGGGCACTTCTGTTAACTTTGTTCTATCTTACATTGTTATTTTAAAAGAAATTTCTTAGGAACCCCCCCCCCCCCTTTTTTTCTTCATTTTAGTAAGATATGGGAATTCGTCAAAAACTATTAGGAGCTGACAGATCGAGTGATGAACCACCTCTTAAACCTGACAAAGAAGGTAATGCTTTCAAGGGAAAAAGGTGAGAGAACAACTTGAGTTATGATTGCTTAAAGGCTGTGAAGAAAAATCTATACTTAGTGCATTATCAATATTAAATAAAATGGTGGCTGACTCAAAATAATGTGGTCAGTCATATCTGTCTACCTCTTGTATAAGTCTAGTGTTATTTGTGGAATCTGATTGTGTTGATTAATCGGATTGTTTTTTGGCCTCGAACCTCAAATTTGTTGTGCTTGCCGGGGGTTACCCCTTGCTTGGGTTTGGGTGCTTTGCAATAAATTTTTTTTTTTTGTACTATGCTCCTGTGCTGTGTACTGGAGCGTCCTAGTGTTGAATGACCAAGAGCAGAGCACTACAGTGCTTTGAATTTGGCATCGCAGCTCTGCAAGTTTAAGAGCCGTTGTCACGACCCGACCCGACGGGGACGGATCCCGCCCGAGCCGGATCGCGACGAGCGCCTTACTAAACTTGCTTATCCAGGATCTGGCTTTGGATTAGGTTACTGAACTGATCTTCCAAATTCTTAACTCAACAGAAACACACAGAACAACAGAGCTACTAAAAACATCAAATGCAGCGGAACAAAACATCTATCTTTTCATTTCCTCAAAAATAATCATCTACAGAACAATACATGGCTTTTAACAGAAAGAAAGACAGAACAGAAAAGCCATGACTGTACAAAAATCAAAAGTACAAAAGTACCTAAACTGATCAGACTCTGAAATCTAATCCTGGACTTCCTTGCCCTTCCCAGAACCTGAAAACCACCAGAAAGCAAGGGTGAGCTCAACAGCTCAGCAAAGCAACAAACCACCAATCTAAATTCTCAGAAACCAAAACCAAACTCATCAGACAGAAATCAGATCAGAAATCGGAACAGAATCGGAAATCAGAACTTATACGGACAGATATCAAATCAGAATCAGAGTCGTACAGATCATATCAGAACAGAACAAATCAACAGAGTCAGAATCAGAAATCAGAATCGTACGGATCATATCATATCATAATCATAATTTCGTACAGAACAGAACAGATACAGAAAACAGATCAGATACATATAGCTAAATGCCCTGACACTGACGGAATCTCTACGGATTCCGGCCCCTTATGCCTCCCTTCCCAGACACTGACTGAATCTCATAGGATCCAGGCCCCTTATGTCTCCCTTTGTGCTCACGGCACCAAAACAGATGTGCTTATAGCACCAGAACAGAATTCATCGGATCCGGAACAGAACAGATATCAGATTTCAGATTTGAGCTCATTTCAGATTTCCCGTTTCACTAACTGAATCTCATAGGATTCAGGCCCCTTATAACTCCCTTTTTATAGCTTATACACATAGCATTCCAATTCAGAAGAAATTCGGACATTTCAGAAATTACCCAAAAATCGGGCAGCACAACGGCAGTATACAGAATTTACACAAAATTCCTGAAAATAACAATTTACCAAATTTGCACAGAATACAGATATTAATATTTCAAAACCTTTATTCTACTGCACAGATAATTTCCAATTTCACAGAAAATTGTAGTCTACGAAAAACATCGCCGAATCAAAAATACCCGGACAAAAATCTTCAAAATATAGTCAAAACGTGCACACCCGGCACGACAACGATATACAGAAACTTACGTGGTAAAAACTGAACAAATCAAAAGATACGGACGAAAAATCGTAACGAAAATGAAATCCGGACAGAAAAATACCGCCAACCGCGACGGAACTGAAAATTGAGAAAGACGGAATGTGCCTTACCTCGAGCACAGCAATTTTCTCAACAGTCACTTCGATCGAAAACGGCTCCGCGTCTTCCCGAAATCAACTTTTCCAAATTCCTCTTTTTCTCTCTCCTCAGAGCTGAAAATCAGATATTTTATAAAATTTTCTCTCTCCTCAAAATGACTCATTTCCCTTTAAGTAATGCTCATATCGGCCCGGCCGATCGTCTCGATCGTCCTGGACAATCAGACCAATTCCCATCGTCCTGGGACGATTTTTCAGGACGATAATTACTGTTCATAGGCGATAAAAACCCCTATTCTCTGACTTGTGCCATCCACTGATCGTCCCGGGACGATACCTCGATCGGCCTGGACGATCCCTACAGGAAATCACCTGGAGCAATTCTGGGCAGAATCTGGAGCTGAATTCCACTGATCGTCCCAGGATGATCCCAGATCGTCCTGGACGATACTGGAGCAGATCGTGATATTACAATCTCCCCAACTCAGAAAAATGTCGTCCTCGACATTATCCAATCCAAACTCAGTCAAAACAAGTACGGGTACGACCGTCTCATATCAGACTCCTTTTCCCAAGTTGCTTCTCGTGCAGTCCGGTGTTTCCACTGGACTTTAACCATCGGAATCTCTTTATTTCTTAACTTGCGGACGTCGTACGCCAAAATCAACTCTGGCTCTTCCTTATACGCCAGATTCTCCTGAATCTCAACCTCGTCAGCTGATACCTTCTTCCCAGAGTCGGATACCCACTTCCTCAGAGTGGATACATGAAACACATTATGCACATCAGGCATAGAATCAGAAAGCAATAGGCGATAAGCAGCTTTTCCAATTCTTTCCAAAATCTCAAATGGTCGTTAGGTATGTTGGACCTTAAACTGAACTTGCTCACTCTTCCAAAGTCTGGAAGTAAAACGTCCATCTCGATCAGATACAATCACACGAGGCACACCGTGCAATCTGACTATCTCTTTCACATATATCTGTGCCAAGCGTTCAACTGAATCCGTCTGTCTGATCGGAAGAAAATGGGCTGACTTCGTCAATCGATCCACAACTACTCAAATGGCATCATGTCCTTGTCGTGATCGAGGAAAACCCATCGCAAAATCCATCGTTACCTCCTCCCATTTCCACTCAGGGATAGGCAACGACTGCAACAGTCCACCTGGTCGCTGATGCTCTGCCTTCACCAACTAACAGGCTTCGCATCTCGACACAAACTCCGCCACATCCTTCTTCATCCCAGGCCACCAGAACAAAAGCTTCATATCAGCGTACATCTTACCACTGCCTGGATGAACAGTGTAGCCTGAATAATGAGATTCATACAGAATCTCCCGCCTCAAATCTCCAAACACAGGTACCCACAACCTGTTCTTACAGAAAATAGCACCATAATCAGAAATTCGAAGTTCAGGAGTCTTACCAGATCCAATCTGAGCTATCAACTTCGAATAATCAGAATCTGACTTCTGGGCTTCTTGAATCCTTGCTTCCAAAGAAGACTGAATACTCATCTGAGCCAACTCCAAATCACTGGAGGAAATCACCTCCAATTGCAATCTTTCCAAATCACGAATCAGAAAGTCATCACAGGTAAGCTGAATACCTGAGAATCCAGAAGACTTCCTGCTCAAAGCATCTGCTACCACATTCGCCTTCCCAGGCTGATACTGAATAGTCAGGTCATAGTCCTTGATCAACTCGAGCCACCGCCTCTGTCTCAGATTCAAATCCTTCTGAGTAAAAATGTACTTCAGGCTATGATCAGTAAACATCTCACATGTGACGCCATACAAGTAATGACGCCAAATCTTCAAAGCAAAAACAACTGCAGCTAACTCCAAATCATGTGTCGGGTAATTCTTCTCATGTGGTTTCAACTGTCTCGAAGCATAAGCAATTACCTGACCATGCTGCATCAGAACACATCCCAGTCCTTTCAGTGAAGCATCACTGAACACCTGAAAACCTTCCGTACCTGACGGAAGTGCCAACACTGGAGCTGAAGTCAAACAATCCTTCAATCTCTGAAAACTAGCTTCACACTCCGGTGTCCAAACAAAAGGAACTGACTTCTGAGTCAGTCTCGTCAAAGGAGTCGAAATCTGTGAAAATCCTTTCACAAACTTCCTGTAATACCCGGCCATGCCCAAGAAACTACGTACCTCAAATACCGTAGTCGGCCTTGGCCAATCAGCAACTGCCTGAATCTTCTGGGGATCTACAGAAATACCTTCTCCGCTAATCACATGCCCCAGAAAAGAAATGCTCTTCAGCCAGAATTCACACTTGGAGAACTTGGCATACAGCTGATGCCTCCTCAGAGTCTCCAACACAATCCTCAAATGTCTGGCATGATCATCCTCAGAAGCAGAATATACCAGAATATCGTCGATGAAGACGATCACAAACTGATCCAAGAACTCCCTGAATACTCGGTTCATCAGATCCATGAAAATAGCGGGCGCATTGGTTACCCCAAAAGGCATAACCAAAAACTCGTAGTGCCCGTACTGAGTACTAAAAGCAGTCTTCACCACATCAGATTCCTTCACCTTCACCTGATAATATCCGGATCGCAAATCAATCTTCGAAAACACCGAAGATCCGGAAAGCTGGTCAAACAAGTCGTCTATCCGAGGCAAAGGATACTTGTTCTTGATCGTGGCCTTATTCAAATCTCTGTAATCAATACACATACGGAGTGTACCGTCCTTCTTCTTCACAAACAGAACAGGTGCTCCCCAAGGAGAAACACTAGGACGTACAAACCCTCTGTCAACCAACTCCTGAAGCTGAACTTTCAACTCAGAAAGTTCTTTCGGTGCCATCCTGTACGGAGCTTTCGATATCGGAGCTGTACCCGGAAAAACATCTATAGAGAACTCAACATCTCTATCCGGAGGCAAACCAACCAATTCCTCAGGAAAAACATCTACAAACTCCCGTACCACAGGGATCTCAGAAACAGAACCAACCTCCAGGTTCAGATCCCGCACCGAAGCCAAAAATACTGGATATCCCTTCTTCCACATTCTGCTCACCTCTAACGCAGAAATCAGACTGGAGAGAACACCTCGTAATCCCTGAAATACAACTCTCTCTCCAGCCACAAGCAAACTCACTTGCTTCTTCAGACAGTCAATCTGAGCCTCATACTGACTCAGCCAATCCATGCCCAAAATCACATCATACGAAGAAATCGGCAATCGAATCAAACTCGATTTCCACTTCTTGCCAGAAATCTCGATCTCACACAAACAAAACTGTCGAGCAATCAATGGATTCCCAGCCGGCAAAATCACAGACAAAGAAACCGGTAAAACCATCGAATCCAAATGTAAAATCTCAAAACAGTGCTCGGACAGAAAAGAATGACTCGCTCCAGAGTCAAACAAAACACGACAGGGCTGATCAGAAATGTAAACCGTACCTGTCACCACATCCGGAGCATCTCGAGCCTCCTGCTGACTCAAGCTGTAAACTCGTGGCTGAACTGGAACAGGAGCTGAAGCAACAGAACTACTCTGCTCCCTCTGAATCGTAGGTGGTCTCCATGGTGCAGAACTAGAACCACCGCCTCTACCAGCAAATCCCTCAGGGCGTAGAGGAACAGTCCTCGGTCTTCCTGCTGCTGAACCAACAGGTCTGACGAAGCCCTCAGATCGCTGCTCAAATCCCATCTGTGGACATTCTGCAATCCTATGTCCCGGCTGACCACATCTGAAACAAAGACCAGCTATCCTGTAGCACTGGCCATGGTGTCGCCGTCCACAACTCTGGCACACAGGTGCCGAACTGACAGATCCAGAACTAGTCGTACTGGTAACAGTACCAGACGATCCTCCGCTCCTTCTGGAATCTCCAGATCCAGAACCAGGAACAAATCTCCTCTTCCCAGAGGAACCACTGCCAGAAGTCTCTCCTCCAAACCTCTTCCTACTCACAGTCCACCGCTGCTGAGTAGCCGTCATGTCGTTCTCAATCAGACGAGCTCGCTCCACAAGCTCAGAGAAATCAGTAATCCGGAACGGTATCAAAGGCTGCCTCAAAGTGTCTCGTAAGCCTCTCAGAAACCTGTAGCACCTCTCAGCAGACGTGCTAACCAGCTGCGGAGCGTATCTGGCTAATGCAGTAAACTCAGCCTCGTACTGCATCACCGTCTTGCTCCCCTGAACCAGCCTCAGAAAACTCTCCTGCATCTGCTGTCGTGCAGAAGGGGGAACAAACCAGTCTCTGAATACTTCAGTGAACTCTTCCCAAGTGATCAAAGAGTTCAATCTGCCCTGAAATCTGGCTGCCTGCTGGCCATCCCACCAGTGCTCAGCCTCTCCGTCCAACAGAAAAACAGCTAACGGAACCTTCCTGTCTGCAGGACACTGCATCCCGTCAAAAGTCTTCTCTAATCTCCTCAGCCACTCCTCAGCAGCTCTGGGCTCAACAGCGCCCTCAAACCTCGGAGGCTTCAACCTCAAAAATAACTGCAGGTATCGATCAATGTCCTCAGATCTAATAGTCGACGCTCTGCTCTGAGTCTCGCTTATCATCTGAGCAACAAGCGAAGCAAACTGTGAAAGCGTATCAGCACCGACCACTGGGGCTGTACTCCCCACTGGTGCTGCCTGATCTGCACTCTGACCGTCTGTCATGTCTGGGTCTGGCTGATCAATACAGAAAAATCCAGAAAATCCGGAAAACTATCACAAAAACAACACAAAAACAACACAATAAAAAGCCAAACGACCCAAAACTACCTCCCAGACAGACTCACTGATCACTTCCTAGAGCTCTGTTTTACAATCCAACCTGTTTCCAAAACCAGTGCTCTGATACCACAAAAGCTTGTCACGACCCGACCCGACGGGGACGGATCCCGCCCGAGCCGGATCGCGACGAGCGCCTTACTAAACTTGCTTATCCAGGATCTGGCTTTGGATTAGGTTACTGAACTGATCTTCCAAATTCTTAACTCAACAGAAACACACAGAACAACAGAGCTACTAAAAACATCAAATGCAGCGGAACAAAACATCTATCTTTTCATTTCCTCAAAAATAATCATCTACAGAACAATACATGGCTTTTAACAGAAAGAAAGACAGAACAGAAAAGCCATGACTGTACAAAAATCAAAAGTACAAAAGTACCTAAACTGATCAGACTCTGAAATCTAATCCTGGACTTCCTTGCCCTTCCCAGAACCTGAAAACCACCAGAAAGCAAGGGTGAGCTCAACAGCTCAGCAAAGCAACAAACCACCAATCTAAATTCTCAGAAACCAAAACCAAACTCATCAGACAGAAATCAGATCAGAAATCGGAACAGAATCGGAAATCAGAACTTATACGGACAGATATCAAATCAGAATCAGAGTCGTACAGATCATATCAGAACAGAACAAATCAACAGAGTCAGAATCAGAAATCAGAATTGTACGGATCATATCATATCATAATCATAATTTCGTACAGAACAGAACAGATACAGAAAACAGATCAGATACATATAGCTAAATGCCCTGACACTGACGGAATCTCTACGGATTCCGGCCCCTTATGCCTCCCTTCCCAGACACTGACTGAATCTCATAGGATCCAGGCCCCTTATGTCTCCCTTTGTGCTCACGGCACCAAAACAGATGTGCTTATAGCACCAGAACAGAATTCATCGGATCCGGAACAGAACAGATATCAGATTTCAGATTTGAGCTCATTTCAGATTTCCCGTTTCACTAACTGAATCTCATAGGATTCAGGCCCCTTATAGCTCCCTTTTTATAGCTTATACACATAGCATTCCAATTCAGAAGAAATTCGGACATTTCAGAAATTACCCAAAAATCGGGCAGCACAACGGCAGTATACAGAATTTACACAAAATTCCTGAAAATAACAATTTACCAAATTTGCACAGAATACAGATATTAATATTTCAGAACCTTTATTCTACTGCACAGATAATTTCCAATTTCACAGAAAATTGTAGTCTACGAAAAACATCGCCGAATCAAAAATACCCGGACAAAAATCTTCAAAATATAGTCAAAACGTGCACACCCGGCACGACAACGATATACAGAAACTTACGCGGTAAAAACTGAACCAATCAAAAGATACGGACGAAAAATCGTAACGAAAACGAAATCCGGACAGAAAAATACCGCCAACCGCGACGGAACTGAAAATTGAGAAAGACGGAATGTGCCTTACCTCGAGCACAGCAATTTCCTCAACAATCACTTCGATCGAAAACGGCTCCGCGTCTTCCCGAAATCAACTTTTCCAAATTCCTCTTTTTCTCTCTCCTCAGAGCTGAAAATCAGATATTTTATAAAATTTTCTCTCTCCTCAAAATGACTCATTTCCCTTTAAGTAATGCTCATATCGGCCCGGCCGATCGTCTCGATCGTCCTGGACGATCAGACCAATTCCCATCGTCCTGGGACGATTTTTCAGGACGATAATTACTGTTCATAGGCGATAAAAACCCCTATTCTCTGACTTGTGCCATCCACTGATCGTCCCGGGATGATACCTCGATCGGCCTGGACGATCCCTACAGGAAATCACCTGGAGCAATTCTGGGCAGAATCTGGAGCTGAATTCCACTGATCGTCCCAGGACGATCCCAGATCGTCCTGGACGATACTGGAGCAGATCGTGATATTACAGCCGTAGCATCATCAGACAAAGGTTTGAGTGATGCAGCGCCTCAAACTACTTTTGTAGCATTGCGAGATGGACTGTAGAGTTTTCTTTCTCATTTTTCTCAAGGGTTGTGTCCCTTGATGGTTATAACTTGCTTTCTCTTGTATTTTTTGTAGGGTTAGACATAGAGAATCGTGCATGTAACAAGAGAAGCAATAAGAGAGTGAGAAAGAAGAGAGATTTGTACGTATTACTCCCATTTTTATAGTGGATTTCTTGGTGTGGTGTGGCTCCATGGGTTTTTTTTCCCTATTTTGGGGTTTTCCATATTAAATCCCAGTGTCCTTTATTTTTCCGTTGCTTTTACTTTCTTGCTTGTTTCATCATTGTACTCCTCATCCCCAACATCTAGGGTGTGATTTTAAATTTTGCTAGAGGTCATATCTCAATAATTTCACTAGAGAAAATATTTGTTAGGCATGACTAATACTTCTTTTCTCTTCAAGGCATGACATTTATGAAACTACTCTTGAAGTAATAAGTATTGCCAATCGTAGAAATTGAGAGTAACATATGTTGGCTTAAACTTGAAAATTACTAACAAATGGGAGAGTCCATTGATCCATTATCAAGGATATTAACAAGAGAGTTTCCGCTATGGGCATGTTCTAAGGCACATTGAATAATTCTTATGGGTTGATCCTCTATTTGGTTGATTTGCTTGCTTATGATATATCTAGATGGATGGCTTCATGTCTTCCCTATTTAATAGCTCTAAAATTTGGCTCTCTTTTTTTGTTTTGCATTTATCCACACTCATCACACCTAAAAAGATGTTGGATGCAACTTTATTCATGGGTGTTATTAGACCTTAGTGATAAAAAAAGGTTAAGAAATGAGAGAATAAGAGAGAGAGAGAGAGAGAGAGAGAGAGAGAGAGAGAGAGAGAGAGAGAGAGAGAGAGAGAGAGAGAGAGAGAGAGAGAGAGATGTCTAAAGGGGTCTAAGATTTTTTATTGCCGAAAAAAATGCGACTTGGGAGAATAATTTTTTCTTTCCTAAGCTTGCCCTGAGATAGAGTCAAGGCATAACTCTAAATAAAAAGAAAATTGCATTTATAAAAAATGAATAAAATACATGGCATTGCCTTATCAAGGCTTCTCATAAAATAAAGATATGCAACTTGTAGTTATTAATTATATTGGATGCATATGGTGGTTTCAGAATAAGGAGCGACTCTCTATAAAGTTGCATGCCAATTTCACTAAGATTATAAGCTCTGACAATTATTGTTGGCTATCTTCCCTGGCCAATCTTTAGGGCCTAGTAAATAGGCAAGTAGCTTTGTCAACTTCTAACTATTCTTTATAATAAGAATGTAAATAAAAAATACTTCATTGAAGAACCCTGAATAGCTTAATCTCATCAACAACTTTACTATAAAAAAGGTTACTTCCTTCGATCAACCCTCAAGTTAAGTATGATTGTTTGGATCACTCTAGCAAGTTTACTTTAAAAGGCTCAATGTGGTGACACCTCTTAGCAGATTTAATACACTTGTACTAGGCTT
This sequence comes from Dendrobium huoshanense, assembly GCA_016618105.1. NCBI lineage: Eukaryota > Viridiplantae > Streptophyta > Magnoliopsida > Asparagales > Orchidaceae > Dendrobium > Dendrobium huoshanense. Next base: position 36,769,036 of record CM028344.1, read on the forward strand.
AAAAAAATTTAGGCATACCAATAGGATATTTTGGCTCAAATTTAATTAGGATGGATAGTCTAAGAAATTTGCACATCATTCATTATTTTTGTTATTTTATAATATATTTTATAATAATTATTTATATTATTTTTAAATTTATTTGTAATTAAAAATAGTAAATCACATAATTTTATATTATTTAAACATAATAGCAATGCTATTAAAATCAGACTGAACCAATTGAACCGGGAAACGGTCGGTTGAACCATGAAAACCAGAGTAGTATCAGACTAGGAAAAAATCGAACGAACCGCCGGTAGAACCGAGAAACCGGCGAACATGCTGGTTAAATTAAAAATAACATAAACACGGGTGCTTATTTATGAAGTTACTAGGTCCACTTCATTGAAGAAGAACTTCACCTGTCAAGGGAGTAGACTCAAGAAGAAATGATAAATTATTATATGCATGGATAATTTTTTGAAATTGTGTGATTTTAATATTGTCACATGCTTGAGAAAGAGAACTGAAAATGGTATGTATTCCTCAACATCCAACACACAATAGAGCTCGATAAAAGGTATACATTTTTCTCCCAATGCAATGTTATTTGGTTATCCTGTGCTGGAACTGAGAGCTGCGGGATGACCAGACCACCTCCTGCAGGAATTTGGAGCCACAAGGTGAGTAGTTTAATGAGTTATGAAATATTTGTTTATATTTTATAGACTTATTTGATTTCATATTTATATTATGTGTTATTTGTTTACATTTTATAAATTTAATTTGTGCCACATTTAGGTTCTTTGATTATTTTGATATGAAAATAAAATGTAGAGTGAAAGTATTAGAGAAAAATTTTTTAGGGGGAACCTCTTCTTTGATCATTTTATAAGTTTTAATAATATTTTTATTTATTATGTCATCCGGTTCAATTGGTCGAATATGTCAAACCGTGAACCTCTTCTTCTTCCAGTTTGTTGTCTGGTCCAATTTTCCAAACCTTACATACAAGGGCGGAACCAGCCTTAATTCTTAGGGGGGGGGGGGCAAAATTATAAAAAGATAAAAAATATATATTTATAACAAAATTCAAACAAGATATTATATTGCAATAAAAATTACAAGCTTTGCATTCTATTTTGCATCTTCTGATAATGTTGCATTACAACTTCATTTGGAACTAAATCAAATACTTCTTTCTCAATATATGGAACTAGACAGTCATTGAGCCAATCATCTCCCATTTTATTGCGCAATCTATGTTTAACAATTTTCATTGCTGAAAATGCTCTCTCCACTGTATCGGTGGCAACGGGCAAAGTTAATGCTAAAACAAGAAGCCGGTGAACTAAGGGGTACACGATATCATTTTTAGCCTTAACAAATTGTTTTGCTAGATCAGCAATATTGTCCAAAGATGAGAACTCCTCGCTTGAACGCATATCAAGAATGTATGTCGATAGCTGGTGCTCTAAAGCCACAAGTTCAACAATAGAAAAATCAACTGAATATAGTTCTGCAAGACAAATTAATTTCTCCTTATTATAAGTAGAGAATGAGTTACTTGGATTTAGACATGACATACAAAGAAGCAATTCAGTACTGGCTTCAGAGAATCTATTATTCAGCTCTTGAAGTTGCATATCAATGATAGTATAAAAGAATTCCACTCGATAATGATGTAAATTTGTTGCATCATCATTCCTGCATGCAGATCGTTGACGGGTTTTGAATGTAGAACTCATAATAGGAACATCAACTTCAAAAACATTACAAAAATGCGATACTTCTTCTAATAAGGAATTTCATCTATTATCCCTCATCATCTGTAATTGTTGTTTAGAGATTTGCACTAACTTCATTGCATTCAATATATCCTGATCTTTTCTTTGCAAGGCCTGTGATAATTCATTTGTGACACCTAAAATATCAATCAATAAGTGCATAGCAAGGATAAAATCAAAAGATTCCATAGCATTTATCAGAACACCAGCTTCAACAGCTTGTTGATCATGTACCCTATCTTCTTTGATAAATTCAAGAACTTCAATTACTGAAGCATACATTTTCTTCAAGCTAGTTAATGTATGAAAATGTGAACCCCAACGAGTGTCACCAGCTCGTTCTAAGCTTGTCTCTTGGTTCAAACCTCTACCACTGTTTAACTCTCCTTTAGACAAATTCTTGAAGTAATCGCAAAAAGATGCTTCGCATGTCAATGATTTTTAGCTACAGCCACTAAACATAGTTGAAATTATGAGCAAAGCAGTGAACATAGAATGCATGAGGATTATCATATCTCACTACAACAGCTAGCTGTTCCTTCGTAGAAATATGCTCTCCGAATTTTATCTCTTTCATTTACATCATAACACCAAATTGAAGGTCGAATTCCTGGATCAGCTGGGAGACTGTTAATATCAGTCTCCAAAGGTTCTTTCCTCTTTAGATAACGTTCCATTAGAATCAAAAAATGATTTGATATATCCTATGAAAAATTATATTAACATGGTCTACTCTCTTTTAGTAAGATCAAACAAAAAAAAGTTCAATATAAAGAGTTAAATAACATATAAGGAATCAATCCAACAATAATAAATCAATCCATAACAACATATATGCAATAATTCAAAAAAAAGTTCAATTTATCATCCTAATATTAAAATCACAACTAAAAGAAAAAAAAAGACCTAAATCAAATTCTCCAGTATATGGAGTAGCTTTCACCATTGACGTATACATCACCATTTATAAGGAGACATATATTGGTGAGAGTAATTACTAGCCATAACCAAAAAAAAAAAAAAAAACAGAGCTTTTACTTGAAGAATTTAGAGCAAATCAAGTCCGTTCTCAAGGTCTCCATACTTGTTTGAGCTTTATTTAATACACACTTATGATGACATTTACCTATTAAATTATTGATTAATGTTCATCTATTAAATCCTTGAGTAAGAATTAAAAAAAAAAATTCTCAACCGATAAGCCGAACTGAAATGCTCTTTGCACTACTCTGTCTCTTGCCGCTTGCTTCAGTAGAAAGTGCCTCCACTAGTATTCCAAAACTTATCTCTCTTCTTTTCTCTTCTTTGCTCTAACGTTTTTCTACAGGTTTCAATCTACAGATTCTACATCAACAAACTTACATGGATAAAGCAACCTTTAAAAAAATTTCTCATGTCCATTCTCAATGTCTCCAAACGAAGCCTTTGTTTAATATTTTGTGAGAAAGATGAATGGAGATAGAATGATCATATCTCAGCAGATTTATAAATTCTTAAATCAAAGCAGAAAATAATATAATTTAAAAATTCTCACGGAACTGCAACTGTTGGCCAAACTAGTTTTCTAAAGGAAAAAACATACAAAAAAATAGGAAAGCCAAAACTCAGCTGATTCTTTTGCAGGAAAAGACAAACCATTTGATTTTAGCAACCAAAACTGAAACTTGAAAGAAGAAACAAAAAGCTGAATAAATTTCAGAAACAAGAATAAGAACTTACACAATCGTGATTCCTTGGAGCGGAGCTGCGGCCTGCTTGAGAGGGAGCTGCGGCTTGAAAGTTCTACCCGCTGCCGCGTGAAGAAGAGGGAAGAGGGGCCGAGGGCTGCGGCCTGCTTCTTCTTGCGATTCACGAAGAAGAAGAAGAATGAGAGGCGTCGCGGGATGTTAGGGCAAAAAAGGGGCAAATGAATTTTTTCAGAGGGGGCAAACTACTAAAATGCCCTTATATGTAATTATTATTATTTTTTTTAAGGGGGGGCAATTGCCCCCCTTGAACTGCACTTACTTCCGCCCCTGCTTACATAATAGAAATGTCACAAACTAAAATTTTAAGTACATCAAGATTAAAATTGATTCTATACATCTTAACCTTTTTTACGAAAAAAAAAATAGTTTTCTTGATAATATTTCTAATCACTTTGAGATATATTAATAGAAGTTATCAAAACAACAATTGAATAATAAATCAAACCTATTGTTAAACCATAACTACAATATGATCAATTAATAATAATAAGATAAAAGTAGCTTAAGTCGCCATGGTTATTTCCCTTGTAAGCTATTAGATGAATTTGCACCCAAAATATAAGGGCAATATGTCGAAGTCATCAGATAATTATTTTCTTCTATTAAGGCTACTGCCCAACTTTTTAAGAGAAGTTTTACCAAACTGTAGAGCTACTCACCAAAACAAAGTGAAGCCAAAGCCACCATAAATTTTCATTTGAATTAGGTATTTACCTAAAATTATAAAGCTACAAACCACATTGATTTTAGGATAACTTCAATCTTTATAGGAATTCATTGGAAGTTTTTTGGAGGGAGGCAATATCGTGGCTAACTCATACTGACAAACAAGTTATGGTACTTTTTAACTTTGATATGGTTGTTGCGGAGCTCAACAATCCACAATGGGTACTTTGTTATTCTGATCTAGTGCATATGGCAATAATCCTTCCCTCATAATTTCAAAGAGTATGATATAAGCTACTCTCGACTCCAAATATTTTATTTCTATCATCTTCTGCTAAAATATTACAATTAAATTTTTAGAGACTCATCCTATTTCTACTAATATTTAATAAAACATGTGATGTCTTCGAGGGTTAATAAGGACTTACATATTGAGGCTAACTAGGCAAGGTACATTGAATAGTTTGTGTGAGTCATTCCTTCATTTGGTTGATTTGTCTGCTTAAGATGAAGTCTTGATTTTCTATATCAACTGATTGCTCTATATCTTTCCTGTTTAATAGCTCTAATTATTGGCTAATGGTCTTTAGCATTTATCCACCCTTAGCACAACAAAAAAAGATGTAGATGCAATTTTCTTTGTGGATAACGCTAGAAAATTACTGATAAGAAAGGCTAAGAAATGAGAGAGAGAGAGAGAGAGAGAGAGAGAGGGCTATATTTTTTATTGCAAGAAAGTGCAAACCTTGAGAGAATGATTTTTTCTTTCCCAAGCTTTCCCTCTAATTGGGTCAAGGCATATCTAACAATGAAAAATTGCAATAATGAAATAAATACATGGCATTGTCTAATCTAGATTTCTCCTAAATTGAAATTTTTTTTTTTTTTTTTTGCTATTATTTATATGGTTGCATGGTGGTTTCGAAGTAACAAGCGAGTCCTTATGAACTGTCATACTAACTTGATTAGAACTGGCTGAGTTCTAGCAATTATTGGTGGCTATCTTCCAAGTTAGTCTTTGGGCTTAGTAGATGAGCGACTAGCTTTGACAACTTCAGACTATTATTTATAATATGCTCATAAATCAAGAATACTTCACTGAAGCGCCCTGGGCAGTTTAATCTCATCAATGAGTTTACTGTAAGAAAGGATCCTTCCTCTGGTCAATACCAGAGTTGAGTATGCTTTCTTGGATAGCTCTAGCAAGTTTATTCTTGCAGGCTAAGGCTTCGTTTGAGACAACTCTTTTATTGCTTCTTAAAACAGCTATTTAGTTTAAAAATTAAAGTTTTTATATTAGAAAGTCATTTTAAGTAGTATGAAAGTTGTCTCAAACGAATCCTAAATATGTCAAAACCCCTTATCAAGCTTAATACATTGGAACTCGGCTAAAGAAAATTCTCACTCATTTTTCATTAGGGTGGTCTTAAAAATATACATTATTCTATCTATAGATTACTTATACATGTCATAATCTTTTGTTGCTTGAATATACATCGTACAATAAATATTTTCATTAATTTTAAATTTATTTGTAATTAAAATGACATAATGTCATATCATCTAAATAGAATAGAAAGATTACAAATTAAAATTTCCAGATTAAAATATGAAAAATAAAGAACAATTAATATGATTACTTTAATAATATTATATTCAATAAATTATGTAATACAGTATATCAAAGTTATGCAATTACATCAAAAGATTATCTAATGTGCTATACATTTAAAAGAAAAAAAAAATCAGTAGAGGAAGCAGAAAGTGATGGTTCGCGAAATTTCAAAAGGAGTTAAGAAAAGGTGGTAGGAATGCAACTGCAGGATGTGACAAAAGATTCCATATTTCCCTCTTAATTACTAAACAACACGTAAAGTTTTCTACATCAAAATTAAAGCAAGTAAATTTTTTCAGAGCCAATTAAGGTTTCCATTGCGATTAATTATCGACATCGGACGTCATTCGAAGACGAATGAGAGTGCAATATGTCATTTTTTTGTTGTGTATCAGATGATGTGGCACGCTCTCATTCGTCTCCGAATGATCTAGTGTCCGCATAGAATAATTTCTCTCGTTTGAGATCGTATTTTTAATTTTTTAATATAATTTTTTTTAAATTAATATTTTTAACTAAAATATTACTCTAAATGAAATCTAAGGTTTCATTTGGAACAACTATTTTAATGATTTTTAAAATAATTTTTTAATATAAAATTTTGCTTTAAAAAAAAAATAAAAAGCTGTCCCAACTTAAGATTGAATGTTTAAGTTCTCAAACATATCAAGATAGAGATTAATTATTCTGTGCTATTATTGGACGGCATCATTAGATGAATGAGAGCGCGTCGTGTCATTTTTTTTTTTTTGTTGCATATCGGTGTTATGTACCGGTGTGTACCGGGTGATATGGCGCTCTCTCATTCAGCTTTGAACGGTCCGGTGAATGAGCGGTCCAGCCAAACTGCCTTCTTCCAACGTGAAGCAGTAGACATCCAACAAATCAGAGGACAATTCGAATTCGGATTTGCTACTATATATGTGTGATTATGTAAATTTGAAATTATATTCTCTTAGAGTTTCAGAAATCTGCTCATAGAAATTAAAGATATAAAAATTCTAAATAAAAGTTATCTATAATAAGCAAATTACAACAAAGATTTAAATATTTATTTGTTAAATCATCAGAAGATTAAATTGATTAGGTTTAAATCTTGATTATAAGTTTTCAAATTTAAATTTGGGATAAGTCGAATTCTGATTTCAACAAATTTATAGTTGAAATGAATGTTTCAACGAGATGATCCCAATCACACCAAAAGTATTTCAGAACTGCAGCCAATTCTTCTCAAATCAAGCACTTGAAATATTATTAGAAATCTCATGACACTATTTGACGGAGCAATTGATTTCCAAACTTTGTGTGCTTAGATTAACAACAACCGTCTCGATTAGAGAAATCCATAGAACTGAAAATTACTCAATTTTTAGATTTTTAGTCACTTAAATTCCTCTTGAATGATCTATGATTAAAAGAATCAACATGAAACATCTGATAGAGTGATTGTTGATTTTAGCCAAAATGAGACTCCAAAGAAACTCTAAATAAATCTCAATTCTTCAAAAAGACTTGAAATAGGAGAGAGCTTAGAGATCTAAAGTGGTCTAGAACATTATTTGCCGGTCGATCTTAACAATCATCATCAAAAACTACAGTTGTCCAACTACCGTCGCTCGACCACCATTGCCCAATAATCATATCTTTACTACTATAACCTCTATGTAATAACATCATTCCATGCAATTATGAATAAGTTCAATACATATTGTTGGCACTGATGTCTATGCCAATCAACTTTATTATCCATCATTATTAATAAGGTTTCTTTTGGGATTACTATCTTATCGCTTCTTAAAGCAGTTTTCTAGTACAAATTTTTTAATTTTTGTATTATAAAGATGCTTTAAGAAGCGGTAAGGAAGTCGTCCCAAACAAAACATAAGACTGATGCCTATATTAATACAATGCTGATGCCCGGTCACCAATTTTATCGCCCACCAATATTATTGCCCACCATTACGTACAACGAAGAAACACATCATCATCAATTAGATCGATTACTGCAATTGACACCAATATTGATGCCTACGAAATTCATCATCACATATCACTAAGAATATCAATACACATAATTTCCATAAAGTTGATGCATATCGTTGACATTAATGCTAGTGCTTGTTGACATCATCTCTAGCCATAACAACAACATCGGCACATACTATCACTAATAAGCCCATGTATGTCATTAACACCAATACTAATGCTTGCAATCACCAACAATATTGGCACACATCATCACTAATAAGGTTGATACACATCATCAATGTTAGAATAAGACAAATAATTTCATATTTCACTATTCTTGTTATCCTGTAATATCTTGACACGTGTATTTACTTTTACATTGATTAGCTATATATTAGGACCTATTGTAATACGGTAGGCAAGCTTTTACATCAAGATAATAAAAGTTTCTTTCTATTTCCTTCTGTCTCTTCTACGTTCCTCCTTCACATTCTTCCAGTTCTTGAATTTCATCATGGTATCAGAATAAGGATCGATCCTCTTCCTCGATCCGTTGCTCCATGGCGCATCCTACGTCAAGTGCCTCCCACATCGACTCACACTCCGACATTCCCCAAGCTCATCAGGTCATTGCGCCATCCCTCAATACCGAGTGTCCTTTCTTCTTGCAGATTTGACATGTCGTGCTAGGAGGCTGGGAAGATCTGCCTGTTTGAGTTCTGTCTGATACCTATCGTGGTCGACCTCGCCTATTGCGATCTTTGGATGCATAGAGAGCCATTTGGTTGTCGGTATGCAGAGGAAATTTTAGTGCAGCTGTCTGAAGGTGAAAGGCAGCCGCGTTGTGCTCCACCATTTCTCCCTCGGTGCTCCCATACGTCCTACATCTCGAATCCACGAACGAGATATGGCGAGCATTGCAGACAAGATTTCAAACCTCTAACCAGTCCAAAGTAATTTATTCGGGTTGGAGGTTGAGGCAGCCGAGAGACAACGGTTGTGGCTCGGGATGTGTGAAGGCGTAATTTATTCGGGCTTTATTTTTAGAATTTTGTTAAGTTTTAAACTAAAAATATCTCCCAAGGAATTAAAAAGACGCATGTTGGCATCGCCTCAACCCGAACTACGTTCCATCGCTCAATTCTTCTAAGAATAATCAGGCACTTCTTGCCAACACTGACCACAACAACGCCGGCGACTGGTACATTGACTCTGGGGCATCCACTCACATGACGAACTCTACCGACAATCTCATTTCCTCCAACGTGTACAACGGTACAGACTCGGTGACCACAGGGGACAGAAGATCAGTTCTCATTGCTCACTCGGGCACGGGACTACTTCCCACCCCCTCTCGTAAGCTTTTTCTATCTCACCTACTTCACACTCCATCCATCTCTCACAATTTACTTTCGGTTTCTAACCTTGTCAAAGACAACAATATCTCTATAATTTTTTACTCCAACGGATTTCGTTTTAAGGACTCGAAGACCAACAAAATCCTGCTCAGCGGCCCCTGTAAAGACGGATTATACCAGCTAGCAATAAAACCACCACAAGGCTACCCGAGGTGTCTCACGGTGGCAAGAACTCAATCTCCAAACTGGCACCTAAGGCTCGGTCACCCCAATCACAGGGTCCTGAAGCACATCGCCACAACGGATTCTGGCATCACAATGTCTAATTCTTTTTCTTCTTGTAATTCTTGCAAACTTTGTAAAGGACACAAATTACGTTTTGAACTTTCAGAAAATCGAAAACAATCTTCTCTCGAATTAATTCACTCTGATGTTTGGGGACCTTCCCCGGTACCCTCTCAACAAGGTTATAGATACTACTTAATTTTTGTCGATGACTATTCTCGGTATACATGGTTATTTCCATTAATGCATAAATCGAACGTCACACAAATCTTCATAAATTTTACTAAGTTTATCTAGCGATAGACTAATAGCAAGATCAAAGCGATTCGAACGGACGGAGGAGGCGGGTATCTCAATCAGCAATTTCAACACTTCACCAAATCCATGGGCATTCTACATCAAACTTCATGCCCCTACACACCGGAGCAAAATGGACTCGCCGAAAGAAAGCATCGTCATATTATGGAAACAACTCGGACTCTGCTACACACGGCTCAATTACCTCACTCGCTCTGGGTAGATGTCGCGCTCACAGCCACGTATCTCATTAACAGAACCCCTTCAGCCACTATCAACAACAAGTCACCTATACAACTGATGTTCAACGTCAAGCCCTCCTATAACCATATCAGGATTTTTGGATGCGAATGCTATCCACTACAACCTTCTAATCTTCGTACTAAATTGACACCCACATCTACATCTTGTATTTTCTTAGGTTACTTGGAGACTCAAAAAGGATACAAATGCTGAAACACCACTACAAATCAAATAACCACATCTCGGCATGTACAATTCAATGAACTTTCATTCCCCTTCCACAAAAATACGCCTGAAAAGCACAATTCGAGATCAACTCAGAACCCGGCTTTGCTCATACCCGTCTCTACAATTCTCATCCCTGAAGCTAAGAATATCATTGCACCTCCAACCAATCCCAACACTCATTCCTACGATCCTAATAATTCTCCTAATAACACTGATACATTACCAATTGTAACTACCGTGCAGGTTCCACCTGATCGTCTCACAACTCAGCACCATATTACATGTCGTCAAACAGGTTCTCTAAAACCTACCAGGAAGTTTAACATACTCCATCATACACAAGGTTCCACCATTCAGTCAAATAATGATCCAACTACATATACTGAAGCATGCAAATCCCTCCACTGAAGAAAAGCGATGGCTGAAGAATTTTATGCCCTTCAAAAACAGGGTACGTGGACTCTAGTTAAAGCTCCTACCAGCGCCCCAATACTTGGATCCAAGTGGACATACTGCACAAAACACAATGCAGACGGGTCAGTGGCTCGTTTCAAAGCAAGATTGGTTGCTCAAGGCAACCGACAGGAATACTGGTTGGATTACAACGAAACCTTCAGCCCGATCGCAAAACTTCCAACCATCCGCATCCTGTTCGTTGTTGCTCTATTCCACCAATGGCCCGTCCAACAGCTCGACGTCTCTAATGCATTCCTACATGACAATCTCACGGAAACAGTCTACATGCGGCAACCCAAGGGATTCGAGGATGAATCTCAGCCAAACCATGCATGTCTACTTCGTAAGGCAATCTATGGGCTTAAACAAGCCTCGCGCCAATGGTATACCACCTTCACTAACTACCTACTGAGCATCGGCTTCAAGCACAGTCAGGCCGACCAGTCATTGCTCACTAAACACACCAGCAACACGAGCATATATCTCCTAGTATATGTAGACGACATACTACTAACCAGGAATGATAACTCGACCATATCAGAACTTCTCCAACAACTCCAACATAAGTTCACTATGAAGAACTTAGGTCCAGCAAATCACTTCCTAGGAATCAAAATAGAGACATCCAAAGATAAGTATTTCCTCTCTCAAAGTTCTTACGCTCAATCCATTTTACAAATTGCTAACTTAACTCTCTGTAATCCGATTGCTAATCCTTCTTGTACAAAACTCTCCCCCCAGATCACGGATGATACACCATGTTTCGATCAATCAACCTATCGGCAGCTGATAGGATCCCTGCAGTATCTAACCCTTACAAGGCCGGACATAGCGTTCGCAGTAAACTCCCTCTCTCAACATATGCACGATCCCGCCGCCACCCACACTCATATCTTAAAACGCCTCCTAAGATACATCAAAGGGACAATTAATCTAGGCATACCCATATCCAGATCAAAATTACAGCTGTGCACATACTCGGACGCGGACTGGGCGGCAGATCTGATGACCAGGAAATCAGTTTCTGGTCATTGCACGTTTCTCGGCGACACTATAGTTTCTTGGACAGTCAAGAAACAAACCACAAGTGTCGAGGTCCTCAACAGAGTCGGAATACCGCGCTCTTGCAGCGGCAACAGCAGACACACTATGGATTAAAAAGCTTCTGCTCGATTTTCACATCCCGCACACCACACCGGTGGACATTTTCTGCGACAATACTTCGGCAATAGCTTTGGCAAACAACCCAGTTTTTCACGCCAGAACTAAACATATCGAAATTGATCAAAGATTTATCAGGGATCATATTCAGAATAACAACATTCGGCTTCTACAAATTAGCACAATTGATCAAGTCGCCGATGTCTTCACAAAGCCGTTAAGCACGCCCAGATTCAAAACTCTTCGCTCCAAATTGACAGTTGCTCCACAACCATCAGTTTGCGGGGGAATGCTAGAATAAGACAAATAATTTCATATTTCACTATTCTTGTTATCCTGTAATATCTTGACACGTGTATTTACTTTTACATTGATTAGCTATATATTAGGACCTATTGTAATACGGTAGGCAAGCTTTTACATCAAGATAATAAAAGTTTCTTTCTATTTCCTCCTGTCTCTTCTGCGTTCCTCCTTCGCATTCTTCCAGTTCTTGGATTTCATCAATCAATACTAATGCTAACGCACATGATATTATCGCTCATAATTACAAGTAACATTGACACATGTCATCTCTAACATTATAGATATTTATTAAAAAAATAGGTAAGATCTAAAATTTTAATGAAATTTGCAATAACAAAACAACAATATTAACAACCACAAAATATTAATAAAGCCCTTACACTAATGGAATTGCACAATTAACAAGCCAACAATATATCAAATGTCAAATTCAACAAACTAATAGTAAACACAAAATATCCACAAAGAAGCAGAAAATATAGATCAAAAAGTAAGTTTAAAATCTGTTAAAAATCTTATGTTCATAAATAATAGTAAGTTCATTTTATCTCTTCTCCCTTCATGCAAAAAGATTAAACTTTGATTGCTCTTGCTCGATCGTCTTCTTTGTCCTCTTCTTCCTCTCCTTAAACCATAGTTATCCCTGCCTCTCCATGTACAGGTAGGTGGTAATTGTGGAGGCGAAAAAGCAAGCATAGAACCTGTTAATGATAGGAATTCAGTGATTTTTGGCAAGTTAGCAGTTCATTACCACTTCTATTCTCAAATTAATCTAGATGGAGGATTCAATTTCTTGACTTTGTACTAAAAAGCTGTTTTAAGAAATAGTAAAAAAGTCATCCAAACGAAACCTTTATTTTTTAAAAAATAAACTTTATAACCTAAGCCACGTTCAATATGAGAAAATCATCAACCTCGCTTCATCATTTATGTTTGAACCATGGCCAGAAAAAATAGAGTTTTGAAGTGCGTTTGCAAAAATAACATTTTGTTCTAAGAATTCGGCTTTCAGAATGCTCAAAACGTCTAGCTGATTAGAATTCTTTGGCCAATTTGCATTCTTAATTCAGCACAATTAGTTGGTATGAATTTTATTTATATTTTTAGATTTTGAACTTTTTAGTTGAAAGTCAAAACTAGTCCATAATATCTTCAAAACTAGTCTTCTACAATTGTTCCATAATTGTCTTAGTAATTTTCGGTTCAACGACGAACATAACACAATTCTTTTTGGTCTCTTAGTTGTGAGCTTTGGGTACCAGCTAAGAGATTTGGGTTCGAATTCTATGTATGTGAGTTTCTTAATAAAACTTAGGCTTCGTTTGGGACGGCTTTTTTATTGCTTTCTAAAACGGAGTTTTAGTTCAAAAATAAAAAAAATTGTACTAAAACTCCGTTTTAAAAAGCAATAAAAAAGCCGTCCCAAACGAAGCCTTAATGTTCGGAAAAAAAAAAAAAAAAACTAAGGAACATTAATTGCAACCTCCTTTAATTGAGCAATTCTAGAAATCTTCCTTCATTTGTTAATGAGGGAAACACTTAACAGACTCTTTGCAACACTTAAAATGTTGAAGAACTGTTATTTTGATAGTCTATGTCGTAGTCATGTATTAGAGCTCATCAAAATGACATAATTTATGTTACACTATAGAAACTTAAAAAAAAAAACTAATATATGTTGAAATTGTTGTCAAACTGATTTTTCACATTTAGCTTCACCATTATAATCGTCTTGTCTTATTGAGCAAAGAAATCTCAAATAAAAGGATGATTAAAGTAATGGACGATGCGACTGTCTGGAAGGAGAAGATAATGCTCTAAACAACAAGGATGTAAATATAAAAAGAACATTTTGATCTAAAATGAACTTTTAAGCAAATGTTTTAAAAAGAGATAAATAGATGATATAATTCTTTAATTTTGAATATTATGGGACATATAAAGATTTTGCTTGGGGTATTTTTTGACTTCGTTTGTAACAGCTTATTATTTTTTAAAACTATTTTATAGTAGTAAGAAGACCGCACCAAAAGAAGCCTATATTTAGGGGTGTCAATATTAGACCCGACCCGAAAATCCGACCCAAACCTGACCTAAAAATTTCAGGTTCAGGTTGACCCGAACCCGAAGCGGGTTGGGTTCGGGTTCAGATTTTCGACCCGTTTCAAAAAAAAGGGTCGGGTTCGGGTTGACCCGAGAACCCGAAAATGGCCCGGAATGACCCGGTTTTCCGGTCTGCCCGGTCTGTCCGCGTCATTCTGCCCGCACGCGTAGACTCGCTGGCTCGATCCAGCTGACCAGTTCGACAGCGCCACTGAGCGCGGTCCCGTGGACCCGCGTCCCACCCAGCGATCTAGTCTGTCGCGCCAGCTGCGCATCCCGCGGTCCCGAGGTCCGAGGTCGTATCTGAGGCCGTGCCGCGCCAGCCGAGCATCCCGCGGTCTTGCGCTCGAACGCGGAACGCCGAAGCGTGACCCGGTGTGCCGTGTTGAATCCAAAGCAGGTCGGGTCGGGTTGACCTGAACCCGAAGCGGGTCGGGTTCGGGTCCGCAAAATCGACCCATATATAAAAACGGGTCGGGTTCGGGTTGACCCGAATAATGCCGGGTCAGTTCCAAGTTCGACCCGAACCCGACCCGTGACCCAAAATTGACACCCCTACCTATATTTATCTATTTCTATTGTTAAAAGTTCATTTCTGAACCAAAGTTTCAAAAAAAAAAAATTTTTTGTTTCAAATATAGCCAAAGTCAGTTTACAATTTCGAATAAATTTGATTAACTATAAAATACATATTTCATATTGGCCTGTTAGTTGAGAGTTTAGACTTCCAACTAAGAGATTTTGAATTCAAATCTTTGTGTATGTATTATATATATGAATTATATAAATTTATCTTAAATGTCCTAATTGTCCAAAAAAAACTATAGTTAGACTTGTAATATGTGTGCATAATATGTATGCAACTCTTCTGCATTACGAGCTCTAAAAACGAAAAAAAAATCCAAAATAATCGGAAGCTTTTCTTAAAAGTGAAAAAGCAATATGCACCACTACCGGTGTTCAGTAAATTGTACAGCAAAACACAGTAAGCAAGCATTTAAGCTATAGCAAACGTCCTCCATTACTGGACAACCTTGGCCTTTCCCTTGCTGTGAGTGCTTCCGCTTAACCCTGGTACGACGGCGGCCTCTTCACGCCGTTCAACACTCTCCACCATCTCTGCTTCCCTCTTTTGCATCTCCTCCAGTTCCACCTCCCCATTGAGTACTTTCAATACCCACGCCATTGTAGGCCTCCTCTCTCTGTCCACAACGGTGCAAGCCAAGCCCACTTTCAACAGCTTCATCATCTCCTCCGGATTAAAACCACCACCCAGACGCTCATCTGCAGCCTCAAGCAACCGATCCTCCGACTCCATCTCACTCACCTCACTCACAAAACCTTCCGCAGTATCTTTTGGCATTCTTCCCCTGCAAATCTCAAGCACAAGGACTCCATAGCTGTAAACATCAGCCTTCACGTCCAAAGCCGAATTCGGCTTACACTCCGGCGCTGAGTACTGCTTGCTCGCTCCAGCAGCTTTATATGGCGCCCCGTTTAGCGAGATCCCGAAATCTCCCAACTTCGGCTGGTACTCATCGTCTAACAGAATGTTGCTTCCTTTGATGTCACCGTGCACTATGTGAGGAGAGCATTCTTCATGGAGATGCTTCAGTGCAGTGGCTAGCTTGATTGCTATGGCATATCTCTGAATCCAGGGAAGGAGTTGATTTTTTCGTGAATGGAGGACATAGTGAAGGGAGCCTTGAGGCATGTAGTCGAAGACAAGCAGGTTCTCTCCCGTGTCCATGTCGCACCAACCTTTGAGTTCCAGTATGTTCTCTTGGCGAACACGGCTCATTGTTTCTAGCTCGTTATGATAGCTTTTCCTGCTCTTCTTGTCAGTGTTGAAGCGTTTCACTGCGTAGAAGGTGGAAGAAGAAAGGGGGAAGTTCATTTTGTACACTTTGGAGGTTCCTCCGAAGCCAATTATCTCGTTGAAATTCCTCGTTCCTGTTACTATCTCGCTGTACTTGAATTTGCGGAAGTCTTTTAGGAGTAACTGCCTTTCTCTCCTTCGTTTTCGGGCGTCTGGGTTGAACTGTTCCTTGACGTTGAAGCAGGCGACGATGATGACGGCGGCGGATATTGCAAAGATGCTTACTCTGATGAGGATGAGGAGAGTATTGCTAAGGGAGTACTTGAGAGCTTTAGTTGATTGAAGTTTGATTCGCCAAGTGCTTTGTGGGTTGTTGCGATGGAAAATTGAAGAAGAAAGGCTCCAGCTTTGGATTACATGGGACTCGAAACTGTTCTGGTTTGAGGAGAAGAAACCCGCGTAGATGTGTTCGACGAAATTCTTCGAGATGAAGATGTGGCTTTCTTCTTTAATCGTGATGCGGGGTTCTCCTGCTGAAACCCTCACCGCCATCTCGCCTTCTTTGTAGTGGATGCTGATTCTGGCCGTTATATGATTGACGCTTGCTTCTTTCAGATATCTGGAGACGGGGAATTCGAGAAATAAGAAAGAGGCGTTCTTGACGGCGTCGGGGGACTGAAACAGAGCGGGTATGGAGCTTTTGGGGAGCAAGAAGAAAGCGATGGCATTGCGGATGGAAGAGGTAAGATCTTGGTTAGGGTTTGTTACCAAGAAGGAGAAGCTGGTGGAGAAGGAAACAAGGGGAATAATGGCGACAGGATTAAGGAATATGACCGCACCGAAGCTTGAAGATGAAAGGCTGCCATTGTTCAGGCAGAGGGAACCGTCCCGGAGGCTGGAGCTGCCGAGGAGGACGAGATTCTTGTTGGAGAAAGGAGGGAAGCGAAAGAAGAGGTTCTGTGAGAAGGCCGTTTTCGGCAAGGTTTGAGAATGGAGGAGAAGGGTGAGGGAGATGTGCAGGAGAAAGGTGGATCTTGGAGAGGAAGCCATGGCGACGTGAGCAAGAAACTTGATGAGATTAGCAGAATCTCAATTATCTTTGTAAGGAAGAAGTGGAGATGAAATTTCTCGGGAGAATAGAGGAATTTGCTGGCAACAAAGGGAGAAAGAGCTTATATAGAACAGTAGACAAGAAGAAGAAGACGACGCGCGGGAAATGCTTTAGTTCTCTGTGTATCTCTTACAAATTCAAAACTACATAGTTGTATTATTAAGTTGTTCTAGGCTTTCAGCCATCTCTCAGCACTGAAGGTTTTGTGGTTCTGTTGCTCCCAAATCCTTTTTTTTCACAGAAAAACTCCTTATTCGAGTGCGGATTCTTCATTTACAATTAGATTAGGGAACGTCATTTTTGCGTATTTATTAAAATATATAATAAATCAACAAATGCTAAGTAAATATTCACAAAATATTTAACGAATACTTAGTAATACTCACAACTATTTATTTATAAATACTCAGCCCATAATTAATAAATACACAACAATCCATCCGTATCATGCACGTAATAATTTCTAGATTTCAAGAAGATGTCTTGAAGGATGAAATTAGTTGGGAAAGTTGTTCGACTCGAGTTAAGGCACATTATGCATTTCTCAATTATCAGATTTATGATTTTTGATGAATTTTCTGTTTAAGATTTTGTTTCCGTCAGCAAAAAATGGGTATATTTTTGCACCGGTAAAATTTTTACCGCGTAACTTTTGGTATGTTGTAGAGATTGTAATTTTGCACGTTTTGAGTATTTTCCGGAAGTTTTTCACATGATATTTTGAATTCTGCGGAGTTTTTATTGAATAGAAAATTATCTGAATGTTGAAAAATATTGCTTCAGTACAACAAAAGCTTTGCAATGACGTTTTACATGATCTCTGATAATTTGGTGATTTTCTGGAATTGTGTGTTTTTTATTCATTGGCTTTATGTCGTCAGTCGCTATACCAAAATGTGAAATTTTGATATGTGCTCAATTACTCCGTATTTGTTATGATATAATAATTTGATGTTTGATATGATTTGAATGATATCATAATGGAGTTATAAGGGGCCGGAATCCTTTAAGATATTATCTGTGTCAGGGAAGGGAGGTAGGACTGCAAACGAACCGAGCCGAGCCGAGTATATGAATGTTCATGTTTGTGTTCATTTAATATCAGCTTGTTCAAGTTTGGTTCATGTTTGTTCGAGCTTTAGCATTTGTGTTCATGTTTGGTTCATTTAAATTAATGAGTGTTCATGTTCAGTTCATGTTCGTTCGTTTAGTGTTTATCGAGCTTGTTCGCGAACATATTTAACGAATTTTTTCTAACTATCAAACAAGCACGTTCATGAACATATCTATGAACAAATACATTTATAATAAAAGCAATTGTCTATGTAACAAAGTTAATGATTATTTATATTTATTAATTCTATAATCAAATATTAATTATTTTTATCTAGCTTATTCACGAGTTCAAAATCGAACATGAATCGAGCTTTTATTGAGCTTCTTATCGAGCTTAATGTCGAGCTTGTTCACGAACTTCAAATGATGTTGTTCGCGAACATAAATGAGCCGAATGCATTAGCGTTCAAGTTTGTTTATTTAAGAATCGAGTATTTAAAATATTGTTCAAGTTTGTTTGTTTAGTTAATTAAACGAACGCAAACGAGCTTTAATCGAACCGAACAACGAGTAGCTCGCCGAACGTTTGGTTCGCTTGCAGCCCTAAAGGGAGGCATAAGGGGCCAGAATCCTTTGAGATATTGTATGGATTCGAGAATATGAAAATGAATTCATATCTGATAATTTTGTATATCTTATATATTCTGGTGTTGTAAGCACAGAGGGAGGCATAAGGAGCCAGGATCCTTTGAGATTATATCTGTGTCAGGGAAGGGAGGCATAAGGGGTCAGAATCCTTTGAGATTTTTTCTAGGTTAGGGATATGTGATCTGATATGTGATTTGATATATGATTTGAAAAAAATGTGATTTGTGATTTATACGATTCTGTGATACGAATTTGATTCAGTTTTTTGTATCTGTTATTTGATTTCCATCTGATTATCTATTCTGTGGGAATATCTGAAGTCTGTTTGTTTATTTGTTCTGTACGAATATTTGCATTCTGTCTGATTATATGATTTATGTATGATTATCTGAATTCTATACGGCTATTTGAATAAACTATTTTTAAAGTTTTTTATGAGTGTTTTTGATATGAGAGTTTCTGGAGATTTTGATAGGCTAGTGGAGTCTTGCTGAGCTGTTAACTCACTGTGGTTATCTTCATGGTTTTTAGGTTCTCGGAAAGGGAATGAGGTTATGAACTAGCCGTTCAATATCTGATCTGAGATTAAGTATTTTGTACCTTTAATTTTTTTTATACAGTCATGGCTCTTCTGTTCTGTTATGTACTTTCTTTTTATAGCAATGCAGTGTAATGTACATGATTATTTTGATAAAATAAAGAAGAAAATACTTGATGAATTTATGTATATTTGGATATTTGTAGTAGCTCTGCGTTCTATAGTCTTGTGTATATTGGAAGAAAGTCTGAAAGCAAATTCCAAAGCTAGATTCTGTTGTTCATCCGTCGTGACTCAACGCGATGGGATCCGTCCCGATCGGGTTGGGTCGTGACAAATTAGAGTGGTATCAGAGCTGTAATTTTGGAATTTGGATTGTAAAACAAAGCTATAGGAATTGATCTGTAAGTTTGGTGGGGGTAGTTTTAATCTGTCTTATTTTTATTATTTTTGTTTTATGTGCATAGTTACTTTATGTGTGATTATGGATCTATCAAACCCAGATATGACTGATGGGCAGACTGCTAGTCAGGCAGCTCATATAAATAGTTCTGCCCCAGTAGTTGCTTCAGATATACTTTCACAGTTTGCTACGTTGGTTGTTTAGATGATGAGCAAGACGCATAATAGAGTTTCTTCTGTTAGATCTGAAGATGTAGATAGACATCTACAAATGTTTCTGAGATTGAAGCTTCTAAGGTTTGAGGGCATTGTTGAACCCCCAGCAGTAGAGGATTTGTTGAGAATGTTGAAAAAGATATTTGATGGTATGCAATATTCTCCTGATAGAAAGGTACCATTAGTAGTTATTCTATTAGATGGTGAAGTAGAGCACTGGTGGATGGGCCAATAGGAGGAGAAATTTCAAGGTAAACAAAACTCCTTGATTACTTGGGAAGAATTTTCTGAAATATTTAGATCTTGGTTTGTAACCCCTTTTGCAAGACAGTAAATACAGGAGACTTTTCTGAGGTTGGTTTAAGGGAGCAAGACATTTATATAATACGAGATAGAGTTTACTGCTTTGGCTAGATATGCTCCTCAGTTGGTTAGTACTTCCGCTAAAAAGTGTTATAGATTTCTGAGGGGACTATGAGATAGTCTGAGGCAACCCCTGATACCATTTCATATTTCTGATTTCTCTGAGCTTGTAGAGAGAGCTCGACTGACAGAGAATTATCTGATGGCTACTCAGCAGTAATTGACTGCTAGTAGAAAGAGATTCAGTGGAGATGCATATGACAATAGTTTTTCTAGAAAGAAGAACAGATTTGTATCTGGAGATTCCAAGAGAAGTGGACAGTCAGTATCTGTTATATTTCTGATAATGACAGTATAGCCAGTTCTGGTTAAGTTAGTGGGGCACCAGTGTGCCAGAATTATGGATGACGACATTTTGGCCAGTGTTACAGGATGACTGGTCAATGTTTCAGATGTGATCAGTAAGGACATCAGATTGCAGAGTGTCTATAAGTCGAAGTTGATCGATGATCTGAGTCCAGATCAAAGAGCTTGGTTAGACCGATGGGAAGGCCGAGGATAGCTCCTCCCTGTACTATTTCTGAATGATTATTTGGAAGAGCTGGTGGTTGAGATTCTGTGGCAAGGAGACCACCTAATGGTAATCTGAGGGAGCTTAGTAGTTATATAGCTCCAGCTCCAGTTCAGCCACATGTGTACAATTTGAATCAGCAAGAGGCTTGAGATGCTCAAGATATGGTGACAGGTACAGTTTATATTTCTGAACATCTCTGTCATGTTTTTTTTTATTTTGGAGCTAGTCATTCGTTTATTTTCAAGCACTATTTTGATATTTTGCAATTGGCATCCATTACGTTACTTGTCTCGCTTTTTGTTATTTTGCCGGCTAGAAATAATTTGATGGCTCGAAAGTTTTGTTTATGTGAGATTGAAAATTCTGAAAAGAAGTGAAAGTCCTGTTTGATTTTATTACCGATTTCTTCGTATGATGTTATTTTGTGTATGAATTGGCTGAGTCTGTATGAGGCTCAGATTGATTGTCTGAAGAAGCAAGTTATATTATTTCTAGATGGTGAAAGATGTGTATTCCAAGGATTAAGAGATATTTTATCCTATTTGATTTCTATGTTAGAAGTAAGAAGATTATGGAAGAAGGGTTGTATGGTATTCTTGGCATCAGTGCGGGATATGAATATAGATGCGGTTCTATTATTGATATCCTAGTAGTACGAGACTTTTTAGATATGTTTTTGAAAGAGTTAGTTAGTTTACCTCCAGATAGAGATGTTGAGTTCTGTATTGATGTATTTTTGAGTGTCTCTCTTTGGGGAGCACTTGTTCTATTTGTGAAGAAGAAGGACAGTACAATACGTATGTGTGTTGATTACAAAGAATTGAATAAATTCACAATCAAGAATAAGTATCCATTGCCAAGGATTGATGATCTATTTGATCAGCTTGCTGGATTTTCTTTATTCTCAAAGATTGATTTGAGATCTGGTTACTATTAGGTGAAGGTGAGAGAAGCTGAGGTGATGAAAATAGCTTTCAGTATTCGGTACAGGCACTATGAGTTTTTGGTTATGCTATTTAGGATAACCAACGCAACAACTGTTTTTATTGACCTGATGAACAGAGTATTCAAAGATTATCTGGATCAGTTTGTTATTGTCTTTATAGATGATATTCTGATATATTTTTCTTCTGAGGAAGAGCATGCCAGATATTTGAGAGGTGTCTTGAAGACTCTGAGACGACACCAGTTGTATGCAAAATTCTCCAAGTGTGAATTCTGATTGAAAAACATTTTTTTTCTGGGACATGTAGTAAGCGGTGAAGGTATTTCTGTCGATCCCCAAAAAATTCAAGCAATTGCTAATTGGCCAAGGCCTACTACGGTGTTTAAGATACGAAGTTTCTTGGGCATGACCAGATACTATAGAAAATTTGTGAAGGATTTTTCTCAGATTTATGTACCTCTGATGAGATTGACTCAGAAGTCAATAGCTTTTATTTGGATACCGGAGTATGAAGCTAGCTTTCAAAGATTGAAGGATTGTTTGACTTCTACTCCAGTGTTAGCACTTCCATCTGGTACAGAAGGATTTCAAGTCTTCAATGATGCTTCAATTAAAGGTTTGAAATGTATTATGATGCAGCATGGTCGGGTAATACTTTACGCCTCGAGACAGTTGAAACTACATGAAAAGAACTACCCAGCATATGATTTGGAATTGGCCGCTGTTGTATTTGCTTTGAAACTTTGACGTCATTACTTGTATGGCATCAGGTGTGAGATCTTTATGGATCATAAGAATTTGAAGTATATATTCACTCAAAAGGACTGAATTTGAGGCAAAGATGATGGCTTGAGTTGATCAATGACTATGATTTGACTATTTAGTATTAACCTGGTAAGGCTAATATGGTGGCAGATGCTCTGAGTAGGAAGTCTTTTTTGGATTATTATATGTTCAGCTCACTTCTGATGAGTATCTGATACGAGATATGGAAAGATTACAATTAGAGGTATTATCTCTTACTGATTATGGAATAATAATTCAGATGAGTATTCAGCCCTCTTTGGAAGAGAAGAATTATGAAGCTCAGAAGTCATATGTAATATCTCGTTTCCTTACTGTTCCTCTCTGATTTGGATTTTCCTCCCAGAATCGGCCAGGACGAAATTTGGATCGTCCAGGCCGATCAGTGCATTGAAAATAGCTGATTTCTGGAGTGCTTTCTGGAATGATTTCTGGACGAAATCGTCCAGGCCGATCGAGGTATCGTCCCGGGATGATTAGTGGATGGCACAAGTCAGTGAGTAGGGGTTTTTATCGCCTATGAACAGTAATTATCGTCCTGAAAAATCGTCCCAGGACGATGGGAATTTGGTCTGATCGTCCAGGACGATCGAGACGATCGGCCGGGCCGATATGAGCATTACTTAAGGGAAATGAGCTCGTTTTGAGGAGAGAGAAAATCAAAATTAAAAATCAGATATTTTGTAGAGAGAGAAAGAGAAAGGAAGAAAAGAGAAAAGCTTGGTTTTGGAGGCCGCGGATCGCTTTTCGTCCGACGCTGCTGTTGGGAAAAGTGAAGATCTCGTGGTAAGGACTCCGAACCCTGTTTCTGTTTTCAGAGATTTTGTGTTTTGACCGAGATATGATCTGTTTTGTGTTTTCGTAGTCGACTTTTCGACATGGTTTTGATTTGACACAACTTCCACCGCACAACTTTTAGTATGTTATAGATATGATTATTGTACACAATTTGACTGTATTCTACGAAGATTTTACCGGTCGGAATTGATTCTACGAGATTTTAATCGAATTCTGCGTGCTTTTAATTGAATAGAAAATAATCGGGACTTGATTTGATTTGATTTCTATAGGATAATAGTCTTGTATTGTTGTTATTGATATTCTATTGTAATTTGGAAAGATTTGGAAACGGTGTCTTTTTGCAGGATTTTTGTGTAAATTTGACCGACTGCCGTTACGCTGCCCGATTTTCGTACGATTCCTGAATTGTATGAGATTGATAGATTGAACTGATATGCATTGATTATTGATATGATTGCTTTAATATCGACTATTGAATTGCTTATTGATTGAATTGACTATTGATACTGATCGCAAGTGGAACCTGGTTGAACATTGGTGGAGATTGATATTGATACCTGTACAGGATGGTGGGCCGACGGGCTTTCCTTTAAACATTGATTATTGATATATTGAAGGGAGACATAAGGAGTTTATTGATATGCCGACGGGCGAAAATTGTGACGACTCTTATTGATTGAACCAATGTATTATCTACAACAGCAATATGGATTCTACAACAGCAACATGACCAGTAGATTGTACTTGTTCAGTATATTGTATTGAATTGCATGTTTACTGTTTTGTTTTATAGATTCCTGCTTTATCGACTTTGATTGGATTTACTAGATCGTACGATTTCATTGATTTCACTAATTGATTTCTGTGCATCGACATTGAGCATTGATATAGAATTGGATGAATATAGATACTGCATCGATAGCATGGACATTGTACTACTGCTTATAGAATTATTGATACTGCTGCCTATAGATTCATTGTATTTCTGCCGTATCGTTTTCCTCTACTGATTCTATTGATTTGATCGTATTGATTTGATTGACGACGTCGATTGATTTAGTTGATGGATTGAATTGATTTATCGTATTGCCTGCTGCTGCATTGACTGGTTTTATTGACTATTGATTTCCGCTGCATTGACTCATTGACCATTGACTGATTCAGATTGATAGATTGACATGCATATTGATAGTATTGCCGTGCTTTGATTTCAGTTATAGGTATTAGGTGACCTGCTGGGCTTTGTAAAGCTCATTATATGTGGTTGATATTTTCAGGTCAGGGCTCAGGAGCAGGAGATAGGCATTGATCCAGATCTGCAGGTTTTTAGTTCTTTTGATAGATTGATGATTCTTTTGTACTCAGGACAGGATAGCTTGTCTACTTGTATTGATAGTGTAGTTCCTGAGTATTGTACATGTTGTTTTGAGTTATGAATCGACTGTTATATTGATGTTTTAAATGTTATAGATGTTTGATAGAATGCTTACTGAATGATTTATAGATAACTCTGGTAAATTGTTTGGCTATTGATCGACATTCTTCCAAGTTGGATTCTAGGGCGTGACAAGTTGGTATCAGAGCAGTGTTATTGGAAGAATGGATTGTTACCAGAGTTGTAGGTTTGGATTGAGAGATTGGGTAGATTGGGTAGCTTTAAGAGCTTCATTGGCATACATCATTGCATATGTGTATCATTTGTTCTGAATTGTGCAGGTGAAAAGATATGGATCCTCCGGCAGAATCCAGTGTACCGAATGAGCAACACAGCGCATCTCCAGTACCGTCAGAGAGTATGATGCAGTTAGCTACTGCAATTGCACATGTGATGGGGGATGCTCAGAGCAAGATGAGTGGGAGCAAGGAAGAAGAAGTTGATAGACATTTGCAGATGTTCCACAAGCTGAAGCCTCCGTTGTTCAAAGGGGCTGTAGGACCACAGGCTGCTGAGGATTGGATAATGAGGATAGAGAAGATTTTTGATAGCATGCAGTGTCCGGGGAACAGAAAAGTACCATTGGCAGTATTCATGTTGGAAAGTGAGGCAGAGAGATGGTGGATTGGACAGCAGAGAGAGAAATTCCAGGGGAAGACCAATGCTGAGATCACCTGGGATGAGTTCACTACAGTGTTCAGGATGTGGTTCGTACCACCGTCAGCTCAGCGACAGATGCAGAAAGCATTCATGAGATTGGAGCAAGGCCGCAAGTCAGTGATGCAGTACGAGTCCGAGTTTACTGCACTTGCGAGGTACGCTGCTCACTTGATTCCTACTTCTGAAGACAAGTGTTATAGATTTCTGCACGGATTGAATAGAGAGCTGAGGCAACCACTAGTACCTTTCCGGATCCATGAGTTTTCTGAGCTAGTGGAGCGGGCTCGACTGATAGAGATCGAGTTGACGACACCAGTATCGAGGTACGAGGATACCAGGAGAAGGAGGGATGACGTACGACGAGATGATTCTGGTAGAGACAGAGATAGAGAGAAGAGAAGCAGGTATGAGGGTTCGAAGGGATCTGCATCGGGATCTGCGTCACGATCTGCATCGATAGTATCGTCTGGTGGTTCTGGCACGTGCAGTCATTGTGGCAAACGACATGCAGGTCAGTGCTACCTATTGACGGGTCAGTGTTTTCACTGTGGACAGCAAGGACACAGAGCAGCAGAGTGTCCTCAGAAAGGACTGGGTGGAAGGACTGATACGGGTACAGGACAGCAGAGGACTGTTGCCTCGAGGGCCTACAGTGAGAGATCAGCAAACAGGATTGATGATAGGACTGTCAGAGATCAGAGGGAGACAGTTGCGCCACGACCTCCAGTGGTGCCACGCATCTACAGTCTACAGAGTTTACAGCATCAGGATCAGCAACGACCAGAAGATTCTACTGGTAAGATTGATTTGACTAACCGATTGATATTGACATATGAACATCGCATATTGACATTTGATTGATTGCATTGTGTGTTCTGTATGGATTTCGACGAGTTTTGATTTAGATTTGGTTTTCGATCGATTTGTTTTGCATCGTCGTTTTTGCTTCGTACCTTTAGGGAAATGTCGGGACGACATTTTTCTAAGGTGGGGAGATTATAATATCTCGTTTCCTTACTGTTCCTCTCTGATTTGGATTTTCCTCCCAGAATCGGCCAAGACGAAATTTGGATCGTCCAGGCCGATCAGTGCATTGAAAATAGCTGATTTCTGGAGTGCTTTCTGGAATGATTTCTGGACGAAATCGTCCAGGCCGATCGAGGTATCGTCCCGGGACGATTAGTGGATGGCACAAGTCAGTGAGTAGGGGTTTTTATCGCCTATGAACAGTAATTATCGTCCTGAAAAATCGTCCCAGGACGATGGGAATTTGGTCTGATCGTCCAGGACGATCGAGACGATCGGCCGGGCCGATATGAGCATTACTTAAGGGAAATGAGCTCGTTTTGAGGAGAGAGAAAATCAAAATTAAAAATCAGATATTTTGTAGAGAGAGAAAGAGAAAGGAAGAAAAGAGAAAAGCTTGGTTTTGGAGGCCGCGGATCGCTTTTCGTCCGACGCTGCTGTTGGGAAAAGTGAAGATCTCGTGGTAAGGACTCCGAACCCTGTTTCTGTTTTCAGAGATTTTGTGTTTTGACCGAGATATGATCTGTTTTGTGTTTTCGTAGTCGACTTTTCGACATGGTTTTGATTTGACACAACTTCCACCGCACAACTTTTAGTATGTTATAGATATGATTATTGTACACGATTTGACTGTATTCTACGAAGATTTTACCGGTCGGAATTGATTCTACGAGATTTTAATCGAATTCTGCGTGCTTTTAATTGAATAGAAAATAATCGGGACTTGATTTGATTTGATTTCTATAGGATAATAGTCTTGTATTGTTGTTATTGATATTCTATTGTAATTTGGAAAGATTTGGAAACGGTGTCTTTTTGCAGGATTTTTGTGTAAATTTGACCGACTGCCGTTACGCTGCCCGATTTTCGTACGATTCCTGAATTGTATGAGATTGATAGATTGAACTGATATGCATTGATTATTGATATGATTGCTTTAATATCGACTATTGAATTGCTTATTGATTGAATTGACTATTGATACTGATCGCTAGTGAAACCTGGTTGAACATTGGTGGAGATTGATATTGATACCTGTACAGGATGGTGGGCCGACGGGCTTTCCTTTAAACATTGATTATTGATATATTGAAGGGAGACATAAGGAGTTTATTGATATGCCGACGGGCGAAAAGAGTGACGACTCTTATTGATTGAACCAATGTATTATCTACAACAGCAATATGGATTCTACAACAGCAACATGACCAGTAGATTGTACTTGTTCAGTATATTGTATTGAATTGCATGTTTACTGTTTTGTTTTATAGATTCCTGCTTTATCGACTTTGATTGGATTTACTAGATCGTACGATTTCATTGATTTCACTGATTGATTTCTGTGCATCGACATTGAGCATTGATATAGAATTGGATGAATATAGATACTGCATCGATAGCATGGACATTGTACTACTGCTTATAGAATTATTGATACTGCTGCCTATAGATTCATTGTATTTCTGCCGTATCGTTTTCCTCTACTGATTCTATTGATTTGATCGTATTGATTTGATTGACGACGTCGACTGATTTAGTTGATGGATTGAATTGATTTATCGTATTGCCTGCTGCTGCATTGACTGGTTTTATTGACTATTGATTTCCGCTGCATTGACTCATTGACCATTGACTGATTCAGATTGATAGATTGACATGCATATTGATAGTATTGCCGTGCTTTGATTTCAGTTATAGGTATTAGGTGACCTGCTGGGCTTTGTAAAGCTCATTATATGTGGTTGATATTTTCAGGTCAGGGCTCGGGAGCAGGAGATAGGCATTGATCCAGATCTGCAGGTTTTTAGTTCTTTTGATAGATTGATGATTCTTTTGTACTCAGGACAGGATAGCTTTTCTACTTGTATTGATAGTGTAGTTCCTGAGTATTGTACATGTTGTTTTGAGTTATGAATCGACTGTTATATTGATGTTTTAAATGTTATAGATGTTTGATAGAATGCTTACTGAAGGATTTATAGATAACTCTGGTAAATTGTTTGGCTATTGATCGACATTCTTCCAAGTTGGATTCTGGGGCGTGACATCATATACATAAAATTTGAAGTTGATTGATCAGATCAAATCTGGTAAGAAACCTGAACTACGAATTTCTGATTATGGTATTATTTTTCTGTAAGAATAGGCTGTGGATTCCTATGTCTGGAGATATGAGGAAAGAGATTCTGCACGAATCTTATTATTCAGGTTATACTATTCATCCAGGAAGTGGTAAGATGTACGGAGATAGTTGAAGTCGTTTCAAAATGTGAAGCATGTCAACTAGTGAAGGCAGAACATCAGCGACCGAGAGGTCTTTTGCAATCGTTGTCTATCCCTAAGTGGAAGTGGGAAGAGGTAACTGTAATATCAGTTTTTGCTCCAGGTTCGTCCGGACGAAGTCGGATCGTCCGGGACGATCGGTACAGGTTGTGTAGAGAAAATCATGTTTGGCTGTATGGTTCGTTTGGACGAAATCAGGATCGTCTGGACGAAAATAAGTCAGAGAGCCCTTCGCCGGGGACGATATTGGATTTTCGTCTGGACGAAATTCTTTTCTTCATGGATCGTCCGGTACGAAGCTGGATCGTCCAGGACGATCAGTTTGGATATATATAGAAATGAGATATTTTGAAGAGAGAGAAAAAGCTGAGGAGAGAGAAAAACGAAGGAAAAAGTGGAAAAGTGGATTTTCGGGCGACGCCGAGCTGTTTTCGTCCGTTGTGACAGTTGAGGAAATCGCTGTACGCAAGTTAAGGCACAATCCGACTTTCTCAATTTTCAGAACCGTCGCTTTGGGCGATATTATCTGTCCGGAATTAAGTTTTGTTCGTGATTTTCGTCCGTAATTTCCGACTGGTTTAGTTTTTACCGCGTAACTTTCTGTATTTTGTTGAAGTGCCGAGTGTGCACTTTTTGGTTATTTTCTGAAGATTTTTGTCCGGGTATTTTTGATTCGACTGTGTTTTTAGTCGACTGGATTTTTTTGTGAACTTGGAAATTATCTGTGCAGTAGAATAAATGTTCTGAAATGTTGATATCTATATTCTGTGCAAATTTGGTAAATT
The DNA here is from genome assembly GCA_016618105.1 of Dendrobium huoshanense. Lineage (NCBI taxonomy): Eukaryota > Viridiplantae > Streptophyta > Magnoliopsida > Asparagales > Orchidaceae > Dendrobium > Dendrobium huoshanense. Next base: position 36,798,706 of record CM028344.1, read on the forward strand.
GTTATTTTTCAGGAAAATTGTGTAAATTCTGTATACTGCCGTTGTGCTGCCCGATTTTTGAGTAATTTCTGTTTTGTCCGGAAATATTCTGATTTGATATGCTATCTGTATATGCTATATAAAGGGAGTTATAAGGGGCCTGGATCCTATGAGATTCAGTTAGTGTCTGGGAAATCTGAAATGAGCTCAATATGAAATCTGATATCTGTTCTGTTCCGGATCCGAGGAAAATCTGTTTAGGTGCTATAAGCACTATATATGTATTCTGGTGCTATAAGCACATATCTGTTCTGGTGCCGTGAGCACAAAGGGAGGCATAAGGGGCCTGAATCCTACGAGATTCAGTCAGTGTCAGGGAATTTAGCTATGAATTACATAATATCGGATCTTGGATTCTGATATGATTATGATACGATTTGTTCTGTTCGGATATAATCTGAACTTCTGATTTTGTACGATTCTGATTCTGTTGATCTGATATGTCTGATCTGTTCTGTTTCTGATTTGATACGACTTCTATTTCCGTACAATTCTGTTTGATTTGATATCTGTCCGATTCCGTTCTGATTTCTGTACGGATTTGTTTGATGTATTGGTTTTGAGATTCTGAGGATTTTGATTGGAGGTTTGTTGCTTTACTGAGCTGTTGAGCTCACCCTTGCTTTCTGGTGGTTTTCAGGTTCTGGGAAGGGCAAGGAAGTCCAGGATTAGTTCAGAGTCTGATCAGTTTAGGTATTGTTTTGTACCTTTTGATTTTTGTACAGTCATGGCTTTTCTGTTCTGTCTTTCTTTCTGTCGAAAGCCATGTACTGTTCTGTAGATGATTGTTTTGAGGAAATGAAATCAGATAGATGTTTTGTTCCGCTGCATTTGATGATATATAGTAGCTCTGTGTTTATTAATCTGTGTGAATTAATTATTTGGAAGATTCAGTTCCGAACCAAATTCCAAAGCTAGATCCTGGTTAGCTTCTCCGTCGCGATCCGGCGCGGGCGGGATCCGTCTCGTCTCGGGTCGGGTCGTGACAGTAACGATGGATTTTGCTATGGTATTCCCTAGATCAAGGCAAGGATATGATGCGATTTGGGTGATTGTTGATCGATTAACGAAGTCTGCACATTTTCTTCCGATCAGATAGAAGGATCCGGTGGATAAGTTAGCTCAGATTTATGTTAAAGAAATTATCAGATTACACGGTTTGCCGAAAGTGATTGTATCTGATCGGGATGGTCGGTTTACTTCCAGACTTTGGAGAGGTATTCAACAAGGATTGGGTACGAAGTTGCATTTTAGTAGAGCTTTTCATCCGCAGACTGATGGACAGTCTGAGAGGACTATTCAGATAATGGAAGATCTTTTGAGATTATGTGTTCTGAATTTTAGAGGCAGTTGAGAAGATCATATCCCACTGATAGAATTTGAATATAATAACAGTTATTAGTCAAGTATTGGCATGGCACCATACGAAGCTCTGTATGGTAAAAAGTGTAGAACTCATTTGACTTTGACAGAAGTAGGAGAGACAAGTGATGGGTTCAGCTTTTATAGATGATACTGTAATGAAGATCAATCTGATTAAAGAAAGGTTGAAATCTGCACAAGATAGACAGCATAAGTATTATAATCAGAAACACAGACTGGTTGAATTTCATATTGGTGACTTTATGTATGTCAAAGTTATTCATATGAAAGGTGTTAGCAGATTTGGAAAAGTAAGCAATCTTAGTCCAAGGTATGTCGGACCTTTTGAGATCATTGAAAGGGTTGGTAATTCTGCTTGTAGGTTGTTATTGCTTGATCAGATGTCTGATATACACAACGTGTTTCACGTATCCTCTTTAAGAAAGTGGATATTTGACTCTAGAAAGAAACTTTCTGCTGATGATATTGAGGTTCAGGCGAATCTACAGTACAGAGAAGAGCCTGAAAAGATTTTAGCTTATGATGTGCGAAAGCTGAAAAGTAAACGGATTCCTATGGTTAAGGTTCAGTGGAAGTTCAGAACAGCTAGAGAAGCTACTTGGGAGAAGGAATCGGACATGAGACAGTTGTATCATAGTCTGTTCTGACTCAGTTTTACTTTGGGAATGTTGAGGACGACATTTTTCTTAAGGTAGGTAGATTGTGAAAACCCTTTTTCTTTCATGTTCAGCTTGCTTTGGATTTTCCTTCCAGGTTCGTCCGTACGAAGTTGGGTTCGTTTGGGACGAACAGTTGAAAGCCTTTAGACAAAGAGCTTCGTCCAGGGATGAAATTGATCATCATTCGTACGATGGCAACCCGAGGAGATCGTCTCTATACGAAGAGCAAGTTTCGCTGTACGAACTTTGTTTGTGAACAACCCGAGGAGATCGTCCCAGGACGAACTGCGAATATCGTCCGAACGATCAGGGGAAAGATCTCAGCCATTAAACATCTATTTCACGTTTTTTTAAGAGAGAGAAAAGTAGGAGAAAAAAATGAAGGGGGAAGAAAAGTCAAGTTTTGGGCGACTTGGACCGTTTTCGCCCGTCGTCGTAGTTGGGAAAGTTGATCGACTCGAGGTAAGACACATTATGCCTTTCTCAATTTTCAGAAATATGATTTTTAACGAATTTTCTGTTTAAGATTTTGTTTCTGTTAGCAAAAAATGGGTATATCTTTGCACCGGTAAAACTTTTACCGCATAACTTTTGGTATGTTGTAGAGATTATAATTTTGCACGTTTTGTGTATTTTCTGAAAGTTTTTCACCGGGTATTTTGAATTCTGCGAAGTTTTTATCGAATAGAAAATTATCTCGATGTTGAAAAATATTGCTTCAGTACAATAAAAGCTTTGCAATGACGTTTTACATGATATCTGGTAATTTGGTGATTTCTAGAATTGTGCTTTTTTTATTCATTGGCTTTCTGTCGTTAGTTGCTATACGAAAATATGGAATTTTGATATGTGCTCAATTACTCTGTATTTGTTATGATATGATGATTTGATGTTTGATGTGATTTGAATGATATCAGAAGGGAGTTATAAGAGGCCAGAATTCTTTGAGATTCTGTCTGTGACAGGGAAGGGAGGCATAAGGTACTAGAATCCTTTGAGATTCTATTTGGGTCCAGAAATATGAAAATGAATTCTGATCTGATAATTCTGTATATCTGATATATTCTTGTGCTGTAAGCACAAAGAGAGACATAAGGGGCCAGAATCCTTTGAGATTCTGTCTGTGTTAGGGAAGTGAGGCATAAGGGGCAGGAATCCTTTGAGATTCTATCTGTGTCAAGAAAGGGATGCATAAAGGGCTAGAATCCTTTGAGATTCTGTCTGGGTCAGGGATATGTGATATGGTATGTGATTTGATATGTGATTTGAAAAAAATGTGATTTGTGATTTATACGATTCTGTGATACGAATTTGATTTAGTTCTTTTATATCTGTTATTTGATTTCCATCTGATTATATGTTATATGGGAATATCTGAAGTCAGTTTGTTTATTTGTTCTGTACGAATATCTACATTCTGTTTGATTATATGATTTCCATACGATTATCTGAATTATGTACGGCTATTTGAATAAACTATTTTTAAAGCTTTTTGTGAGTATTTTTGATATGAGAGTTACTGGAGATTTTGATTAGCTAGTGTAGTCTTGCTGAGCTGTTAGCTCACTATGGTTATCTTCATGGTTTTCAGGTTCTAGGAAAGGGAATGACGTTCTGGACTAGCCGTTCAATATCTGATCTGAGATTTTGGTATTTTGTACTTTTATTATTTTTTTTTGTACAGTCATGGCTCTTCTGTTCTGTTCTGTACTTTCTGTTTATAGTCATGCATTGTAATTTACATGATTATTTTGATGAAAGAAAAAAGAAAATGTTTGATGAATTTCTGTATATTTGGATATTTGTAGTAGCTATGCGTTCTGTAGTCTTGTGTATATTGGAAGAAAGTCTGAAAGTAAATTCCAAAGCTAGATTCTCGTGTTCATCCGCCGCGACTCAACGCGATGCGATTCGTCCCGGTCGGGTTGGGTCGTGATAATTATAGTCATTTGAAATGCACTTATCTTGGATGTCCCTTTTTTTGTTATTTTTATTAGGGGTGTCAATATTTGACACGACTTGAAAATCCCTGAAAATCCAACCCGAACTTGGTCCAAAAATTTCGGATTCATGTCAACCCAAATTTGAACCGGGTTGGATTCGGATTAGGAATTTCGACTCGTTTGTAAAACTGGGCAGGTTCAAGTTGACCAGAAAACCTGAAATCAACCCATTTGACCCATTTTTAATTAATTTAAGAGGGTCTTAAAAGATTGTTATGAAATAAGTAAATGTTATTTTCAAAAAATAATAAATTATGTTGTCCAAACTCAATTAAGCTTAATTTATTTTAAATTGATTAAAATAAATTTATTTTAATTTAATTTAGGTTTAAATAAATCAAATTAAATAAAAACATTTCAGCAAAACATACCTGAAACAGGTAGGGTTCGGGTTGACCCGAACTCAAAGCTGCTGGGTTCGAGTCTGGAAAAACGATATGTTCGAAAAAATCAGGTCAGGTTGAACAATGTCGGGTCAGTTTTGGGTTGGACCCGAACCTGACCCATGACCCTATTTTGATAGCCCTAATTTCTATTATCAAAGATGGGCAAAATTGAGAGGGGAAAAAGAAACTTGAGTATTGAGTGTAAGAAAAAGAACTCTCATTCGAACCTTTTTTTTTTTAAGGAAAAATAATTACGTGCGGTATTCGGACTCGTCCGGAGGCTAATCCACAATACATTAGATGATATGACGTGTCTTAATTGACCTCCTACTCCTTTTTTTAGGATATCCATCACAATAAGTAACTCCCACATCGCACTAAGCATTCATCAATTGACTTGATTCCCAAGAACCTTCATTCTATAATATCTAATGATTATTGCTTAATCTTTGTCTACAATATAATCTACAAGGTAATATATCAAACTTCCTTGTGGGAAGGCTCGAACCTCTCCTTCCTAAACTCACAAATCAATCTCAATCCAATTTTGTCATTTTGGCTGATAAGCTTCTTCATCGTTTTAATTATATGAGCACTCTCGTTTGCTTTCTTACTAAAGTTCAACTTCATTTTAGACGGTTTTTTTACTGCTTCTTAAAATAATTTTTTAATACAAAAATTAAAATTTTTTAATCAAAAAATTATTTTAAAAAGCAATTAAAAAACCATCTCTAACGATGCCTTAATCTAAAAAAAAATAAATAGTTGAATGTTTAAATCAATATTCTCTTTACTAAAGGTTGAGAAGTATGAGATTTCTAATCAAATTCATTAGTTGGATAATTGGTTGTGCTATAGATGATTTCCTTTTTGTGGTGAGATCAAAGGATATTTCCCCTCCAGTATAAGACTACTTTAGGAGTACCCACTATGACTATCCCCTATCATTATCAAAAATATGAGAGATTACATTAATACCACTAAATTTTTATGCTTTCATACTTGTAATATTTTCATCTTTATATTCATTTATATTTTAATCAAATATTTTCATCTTTATATTTATTTATATTTAGATCTTTATATTTATTTTTGAAATATCTTAAGGCCTATATTGCATCAAAACATAAAGATTAAATTTTTTATTTTATTTTAAGAAAATTGATATTAATAATAACCAGTGTTGTGAGATTGAGGGCCACGGCGCTTCAAATTGACCCCGCAATACTGCGAGATGGACTGAACAATTTTTCTTTCCCATTTTTTCTCACGGGTAACGTCCCTTGATTTTATTTTACTTGTCTTTCTCTTTATTTTTTAGGGTGAGAACAATGTATGAGACAAGAAGCAAGAAGAATAAAAAAGAAGAGAGATCTATACTTATTTCTTACAATTTTTATAATGAATTTTTTAGTGTGACATAACTCGATAATTTTTTCCTTATTTTAAAATTGTCCTAATTAAATCCAGCATCCTTTACTCTAGGGATGTCAATTTTTGACACGACCCGAACCCGACCCAAAAAAATCCGGGTTCGGGTATATCCAAACCCGATACGGGTTGGGTTCGGATTAAACAAATCAACCCGTTTTAAAAATCAGGTCGGGTTCGGGTTGACCCGGCAACCCGAAATTGACCCAAAAGTGACAAAAAAACTCATATTTGACCTGAAAACTCATTTTTGACTCAATTTTGACCCGAAAATCAAATTTTGACCCGATTTTTGACCCAAAATTAGCAATTTTATGTCAACTTCGGGTCATTCGTGTCAGGTCGTGTTGACCTAGACCCGAATCAAGTCGGGTTCGGGTCCGGAAACCTGACTCGTTTTTAAAAACGAGTCGGGTTCGGGTTGACCCGAACAATGCCTGGTCAATTCCTGGTTCGACCCGAACCCGACCCGCTGACCCGAATTGACACCCCTACTTTACTCTTTTATTTTCTTATTTGATTCATAATGTGATTTATTTCCATCCCCAACAAGCTAGATTGCTAAGGACCAAAAAGGCCAATAGACTACACTGGCCTACCAAAAAGAGTAATAAATTTTAAAAATTGTTAAAGCTCTTCTGAATGTTAAAATTCAGTTTTGAAGGAAAAAGATTTATTCTTGCTCATTTTTTATATATATATATAAAGTAATTCTACAGCATAATTTGATAAATAAAAAAAAACATATTTCATCCTAAAAATCATCTGCATTATTACATATGATATGATATATTTTAAAAAAGCCTCATAATCTTACACAGGAAAATTTGCAGAGAATTGTAGAATTTACAATCCATAGTAATTTATAATTGCATCCAACTGATGGTTTGAACAAAGTTCATCAACCAAAGAAAATTAGCATCACTTTAGGTCCATGTTTTGCAGTAAATTAGCACCAACAAGAGACGAGAAGCAGCTCAAGTACAAAGAAAATAAGCAGCTTGGTGAACAAATAAGAATGTATTTTCAACCACGAGAGCAGAAATATAAACAAAACATAGAATACAGGGAAGAAAATGAGATTTCGATTGTACAAAGGGACAAACCAGCTCAGTCTAGAGATTGCCGAATAAATGGCCTGTTATTTGTTTCGTTACAATACAAGTTACGTTTGAAGGGTTATGAATAGATGCAACTGTGAGAATAGGATCACAAATGCTCTGCTGAGAGTGAATCACCATACCTCAGCTCCCTTTGTTGCTCCAATAATAATGGCAATGGCAGCAAGAAAAGCCTGCTCAAACGTATCAAGACAGAAAGGCGGATCACAATCAATCTAAATTACTCTTCCTATTAGAACAATCATAAAAATTAATGAATCATCTGAATGAATATCAGGATATTAAGGCTTTGTTTGGGACGGTTTTCTTACGGCTTCTTAAAGCAGTTTTTTATATAAAAATTTTAATTATTGTAATAGAGAGCTGCTTTAAGCAGCGGTAAGAAAGCTATCCCAAACGAAGCCTAAATGATAACTTGGTAGAGGCATAATAGAAGCTGCGGTGATTTTTGAATAATGATGGATAAGAATACAAGATTCTCAGATATTATATCAGTTAAATATATACTGCAAATCTGCAACCAGCCATGAGTAATAGGTTAGCTTTCACATATGCTTTAGATATAAACTTGAATTAATAGCACATCATTCTCTTTGTGACTACTGAAACGACATTTTACATTTATGGGAATGTTCTTGAATTATGACTAACAATCAAGATTTAAATTTACGCAATTGAGTATTTGAGGCATTTTTCATTCGTGAGGTGGGGCATAAGCCTAAAGGCATTTTCAGGTGTAAGTCTCAAAATTTAAAAATTGTAGAGAGTTAAAATAAAGATTAAAACTTATTTTTATATAATACTCAAATAATATATTATTTTCTATTGAACTATTAAGTAACAAATTAGCATACATATAAAATAAAAAAATACAAAAGATGTAAGGTGACAAGTCATAAATTGTATGAAATAAAATTGAAATCTAAATATTACATAAACAAATAACATAAAATATAAAAATTGCATAAAATTATCATATAATATCAAGTTCAACTCCAAATTCCTTCTTTCCCAGTTCCCTATTCATCCAAATTTAATTTCTAAAAAAAACTGAAATAGTTGGCAACTACTAAGAAATCATTTGAATTGTCATCACCAATGGCACATTTATTTGAGTCATCATAATAAATTGGTCTCTTCCTTGCATCATCACGTGGAGTCCAATATCTCACAATCTGCTTCTTCTTCATTTATTTCAATCATTTTTATTTTTCATAAATATTTGTCATCAACATAAAGATGAGGATAATATTCCAAAATTTTTATAGATGGTGGTGGTGTAAGGCTTCAAAGTGATCGATGATGGCGGGTGCAACAGTAGTGGTTGCGACAGAGTCAGCGGATTAGAGGTCCAAACAATCGAGAGGAAGTTGTTGTGACTTGGGGAGGATGAAGGCGTAATTTGTTCAAGGCTTTAGTTAAGGATTTAGATAAGTTTTAATAAATAAATATATACAAATAGTGAGACATATGCCTCACACTAACAAGGCGAGATTTTTCATCAAGAAACAGTAAAAAAAAAAAAACAAGGCGAGGTGTGCCTCATCAAAAAAGTTTGAGGTATTTTTTACTGGAATTGAGCTGAGGCGAGCCGTGTAATGTGCAATTTTAAACAATGCTAACAACTTTGGCTACAAAAAACTTTATTTAATGCATCAATTAAAGATACCTAAGAAAATGTGAAAATATCAATTGATTCATAAAGATATAAGTGAATTACTCTAATAACCTAAACTAGAGCAAAAGTATATAGAATTATTTTAAAAAACTTAAAAAAAAAAAATTTCTTTAAACTTGTTACTATTATCATCATACTCATCATTAGCCTTATCTCAAATATATGGAGCAAGCTTGATTAATTTACTTTATTCATCTTCATTAGTGCTACATTAAGTAATTGGTACTAGCAAATCTCCTTAAATTTTATGAAACTAATTCAATTTTTTTTCAAATAACTTAAATGGAATAAAATAAGCTATTCTAAACAAAAAATAAGGTAACATAAGTTCATGGTTCCCCCAAACATCAAATATAATCGAATTTGTGGACAATGAAATCGCTGGTGTTTCAAGTTCTACCTTTATTTGGGTAGAGAAAAATAATTTTCATGTTAATTTAATTATAGTAAGTTTAGATATGTGTTCAAAATTAAAATTTTGAAATGATCTAGAAGAACTAATACAAATGATTGCACTTAAAGAAAGAGTTTTTAGTGGAAATTTAAATCGACATATTGATAGAGAGGTAAATGATTTTAAAAGCATTCATTGTGGCCATGGCTTTGGAGCGACTAATGAAGATTATAAAATCATATTAGATTTTTCTTTAACTGATTTTGTAATTGCTAATTTCTTATTTAAGAAAAGAGATGAACATCTCATCACTTATAATAATGGATATAGTAAAAGTCAGATTGATTATTTTCTTGTAAGAAAAATAGATCATTTAGAATGCAAAGATTGTAAATTTATTCCGAGTGAAAATTTATATATCTAACATCGCTTATTAGTTTTGGGTTTTAAGATGAAGCGATAGAAACTTAAAAATAAAGTAAATCATTGTTCAAGAATTAGATGGGGGCATTTAAAGAATATTAATAAAAATATTTTTTAGAGTAAAATTCTAGATTTTAAGATTTTGTTTGTGTACGAAGAAGCTAATGTTATGTGGGAAATCATAGATAATGATATTAAGAATACTGCAAAAGATGTGCTTAAAGTATAAAAGAGAAAAACTACTAATAGTAAAAATAGTTTGTGGAATCAAAACGTGCAAGAAAAGATAAAAAATAAGAAGAATTGTTATAAAAATTAGTTTAGCCGTAAAAACTCTGATAATTGGGAAATATATAAAAAGACCCATAAAAAGTTAAAGAAAGCAATTTGCAATGCAAAGATTTTAGCTTTTAATGATTTATATAATAGATTAGATAATAAAGAGGACGAAAGACATGTATAAGTTAGCTAAACAATGAAATAGTAGTAAGGATTTAGTTCAAGTGAAGTGTATTAAGGATGAAGATCAAAAAGTGCTTTTATTAGAAAAGGATATTCAACAAAGGTGAATGAGATATTTTGCTAAACTTTTTAATGAAGATTTCTAGAATACAATTGATTTTAGTAACCTTATCACCCTAAATTTGAGCTTGAGTTCGAGCTCGTGATCTGGCCAACAAGCCGAGCTCGAGTTAAGCATAATGCGAGCTCGACTCAACTCGTTTACACCCCTAATCGCCGACCACCGCCACCGGCAACCACCGTCATTGTCCGCCACTGACCACCACCCTCTTTAAACTTTACAATGCATTCATTTTATTTCAAGCAAAAAAAAATAAAACTCATGCATTCCTTTTACAAATTTATCCAAACAACTCACACAATCTGTATGTTGAGTGTGACATTACATACATTATGCTTCATATTGATCACTCAATTCAGAGCTTATAATATCTCTGTATAATTTCTCACCTTCAGTTGTATATATTTGAGTGTTATATTTAGCATATATTTGATTATTAAATAGCTGTCATGTATTTGCTTGTCCGATTTTGAGTTTGGATAAATTTGTAAGATAAGAAATGGAATTATATAAATTAAATACAATTTCTATATTATTCATGATTGCTTTTTTACCAAAAGATAATAAATATGTTACATGTTTAAAACCAAAATTGAAGTGCTATATTCTCTCACCTCCTAGATTGGTGTAAATGATCCCATAGATGATAAGAAAACTTTAAAAAAAAAAAAACACAAGCTTCAAAATGGTGAATCAAAATATGTCTTCAAGAAAAGAAGAAAAAAAAAAAAGAGCAAAACGGAAAAGGAGAAAAAGTACAAACAAAAGTACGTGTTGCTCGAGTAGCAGTAAAATAAGAAAGAAGAACTCTCACCTCGACTACACAAACCCATTTCGACTCAAATGAAAATGAGATAAGCAAATTATCTCACAAAGAAATTTTTTTTTTAATGAATTATTATTAGCTTTTAAAAAACTAAAGATATATCTTTTTCCAGTAAAAAGGAGTCCATGATTTTAAAGTAAGGAATTGAGTCTCTCAAGCATGACATAGCTAATTTGGTTAAAAAATTAGAATCTTGTTAATTATTTGAAAATTCAATAAAATATTTATTGTAATAGATTTGAACATGTAGCTTATGTACTTTCCTTTAGGAGATCAATGAACACTAAAATTTTATCATAAACTATTTTGATTCCTAAAGGCAAAATATTATGCCCATCGCCAACTACACATTTATACACATCTTTAATTATCAATAACAGAGGACTCATAGTTGTTTGGATACTAAAATTAAGGCATGTATGTGTTGTGGGTATCTTCATGGAGGGATTGGTGAAGACATGCCGACAATGAAGCATAGACACATCAAAATATCATATCTAAATGTCGAACATAGACACACTTAAAACTATTTCAGAGGCATTTCAAGCCCAAATCAGGGTGACTCATGACCCAACATAAGGAAAGTGTAAGTAAACATATTCTAGAATGAGAGCTCACTTGCTTATGCAATCCAAGGGAAGCATTCGATTATTCCCAACATAACTTGAAGAATCTCAAAAATTAAAAGCAGCAGTTTGAGCAAAGAAGAATGTCTTATTTAAAAATAATGTCTTATTTAGAATTTTAAATGTAATAACTCATTTAAGCATTTGTTTTTTAATTTGCTTTCAATTTTAAATCGTATCTTTTTGTAGAGAGAACATTTAGAGGGAGATTAATAAGTTCTTGATATCACCTAAAAATCATTGTGAACTCTTCTTATGATGCTAAAAGAAGGAAAATTATTATATTTGTATATATCATAAGTGATGGTAGGCAAATGCATGAAAATAAAAGCAGAATTCAAAATTCTTATATTAAAATTGATGCATGCATAATAAAGGAAAGATTAATTTTATAGTGTCATTATTTTTATAAATAGATTTGCCATCATCAAATAGGATGAAATAATTGACCTCATGAGCCTAGGTGGCTCATGTCTAGCTCACTATTGATTTGATGATAACAAATATTATATGAAGTTACCTGATAGTTTGCTAAGCACTTATACAAATTACTAAATTAGTAGCAACTATAGTAGTGATGATGATGATGATGATGATGATGTCACTTGGAAATGGACTCAAGAGGAGCATTCAATAAAACTTGAGTACAAAGGTTTATCCAAAGTTGTCTTAGTCTAGTGTGGATCTAGATTTCATTGTATTTGATTGAGTAGACTTCCATCAATGGCTTCAAAGATGATGAACGTAATTATTGTAAATTTATACTTTGGATAAAACTGATTTAACTTATGTTTCTATATAATTCTAGATTTATCAATGATTGTTGAGAAATTATTTAGATTTATTTTCAATTTATCAAATTTATTGGTATCCATTATTTACATGTATTATAATATTTAATAATCACCTGTTGAAATTTTATTTCATGAAATTTATTAGCAATATTATAAGAAAGTATATGCAGCATAAGTTTCATAATTATATCATGAAATTTAACATTTGCATCCTATAATGCATAAATATTTTAATTAAATATAAATAACTTCTTTAACGGCGGCCTTCCGATGACCCGGTTAGGAGAGTAGAGGTATTAGATTTGACTTATGTTAAGAAAGGTAGGGGTAGACCTAAAAAGACTTGGTTAGAAAATATTAGCAATGACCTTTCTTTATTAGATTTAAACGAGAATTTGACTTTTAATAGGACACAATGGAGAAAAAGGATTCATGTAGCCGACCCCACGTAGTGGGATAAAGGCTTGATGTTGTTGTATAAATAACTTCTTTCTTATGAATTTTTTATTAGGTTTAAATTTTTTCTTTTTTGCTTTAATTTTTTTATGATATCTTACCAACATAATTATGCTTCAATGAATAAAAACTCTTTTTTTGGAGCTCATTTAATATATTTAAAAATTCAAGATACTAATGCACAATCAGGATTAATGAAACAACTGTTATCATTAATGAATTTGGGGCCTTATTACCATTTCATTGATTTATTGAGTTGTTTGCAAATGGTTTCATATATTATATAATTTTCAAAATTATTATCTGCTTTCCCAAACTTAAATCATATCATATGATTGAGAGATCGTACACATGATCATACCAAAGAAAACCTTAAAATTTCACCATTCGAACTTACCACTACAATCTTTCACTCAATGAATTGATGGAGAAACCTTCATAACTTGCACAACTCTCCTTACGAGTGAATCCAAGGCAAATATTTATCCTTTATGTGCTAGGCTACCCAACTCTCCAATGCAATTAACCTTCCACCAAAGTGTTCCAATACTTTGGTGGTGGTTAGGATTATCACCAAATAACTTAAACTATAATCTCTACAAATACAAGATTGAAATTTACAAAGTAAAATCACTTGTTTGAATATTCTTATGGTGATAATTGAAATACATTATCTCATATCATTTTGAATAGTAGATATCATTATCACTTGTTTTATATTAATTGCTCTCACATAGCCGTGAATTTATTTATTTTACCATCATATCATTTGGACACTTCTGTGCCTTTTATGGTTGATGTGCTTATGTAAGCTAGCGTAGTTGAATAGATCATAACAACTATGCTTACTAGCTATATGCTCACAAATGCAGTTTATTCATAACGCAACAATATTGCAGATTTGTATAGTTGCACTTTTAGGTTATTTTACTTGATAATAAGCTTGTACGGTATCTAATTGAGTGTAACATTATCTATTTTGCGCTTAACATGAATCATTAACTATGTAGCTTATCAAATCTTGTAAGGTTCTCACCTACACTCCTATACATTATTGCGGTGCATTTAACATATAGTTGATTATTGGAAGTACTAGCTTTCTTGTGTTTGATTGTGAGGGTTTAAGCTTGACGAATTTTGAAATAAGTTTAAAAGTGCTCATTCACGTGAAAAAAAAAGGAGATAATGATTCAACAAGTAATTGCTTTCAAGATACCAATTTAGTGATACAAGGAATCCAAATCACAATTATGATACTAATTTGATGCAATAGACTTAAAAGGTAAACCCTAAAAGGTAATAGAGATAATAGAAATGACAAAAATATATATAGAAGTACAGAAATGACCAGTCATATGTCAGAATACAGAGATAATATTTCCCAAAAGGATTTCAGAACTAATAACTAATCAAAGATCAAACCCCGAAATAGAAGAAAAAAAAAACATCACAAAAAGTACTAACAAACTGCTAACAAATTACTAATAAATATAATATCATTGACAGCAATAATGTTAATAAAATAATGAAATATTGAGGATATAAAATAACTCTAACATCTACGATAAAATAAGAAATTAGAATTTAGGTCCAAATCAAGTTCACATTGTTGATTTTCATGTAAGATATGAAAATAAGATTTCTTTAATTTTCATAATAATTTTGAGAAATCTCTATTTTAGACTATATATATATATATATATATATATATATATATATATATATATATATATATATATATATATATATATATATATATATATATATATATATATATATATATAAAAATAATAAAAAAATAGCTTTCAAATAATTAGTCAAATCATCCATTAAAAAAAGTAAGAACTCAAATTAAAGTTTCTTGCCCAATTGATACATCAAACATCGTTTAGCCTCATGAGTTTTTGAAATTTATTTAGGCCACAAGTTTGAACAATTTTCGGGTGGTTCATATATATAGCTAAGAAATGAATATTAACAAGGCACAAAAAAGATATCAGCTTCATCATAACCCTTTTTTTTTTAGAGCCCCCCCCCTTCCCTAAATACATTTTTTATCATTATAACCCTTATGTGATGCGGACATCCAACCGTCCATGGCTATCCGAGGAGCTGAAGATCAATGGCTATCATCGTCCCACATTATCTTATATTTATTTGAAATTTTTAAATTTTTATTATAAATTTTCCGTTTTTACCCTCACTTAAAAGGGTCGTCCTATGTAAGCCTTAGTGGCATATGTGTCTTGTTTTAGTTTCTTAGGCCTATATATAGAGGTCCTTTCGTGTGTAATGGGATGATGAATTGATAATGAAATTTTATTCTACTTGTTTGATCTCTTAGTGAGTTCATGAGAGGAGAAGGATCTCTTTGTGAGTTCCGAGATTCCCAAGATCTCTTTGTGAGTTCTTGAGGAAGTGGCGGTTGTAGATCTCTTTGTGAGTTCTATTGGAGGTGTTGTTCGAGGTGTGTAGCTCCGAATTTTCTTTTTCCTAAACCCAATTTATTCTTCTCCACCTAACCAAACTCTCTTCCTCCCAAATCCCCTCCACCGACCCCCATAAGTCCACCGCCGGCCACCCCAGGCCAATCCCGCCACCGACGGCTCCGCCGGACTCCTTGGGACGGCCAAGCCACCGGCCTCCCTCTTGGGAACTTCAAATTTGAAATTCAAATTTGTTTCCAAGAGGCATTGAAGACTTTTCTAAAATAGTTCCTTGATTTAAGGCTTTCATATTATTTGGATGTCAATTTGAATTTGAAATTCAAATTAATTCTAATTGATAGCCCTATTATTGGAAACTTTTCTTTCTTTCAAAATCTGAATTTTAATTCAAATTTTATTAAATCTTTGATTAGTAATGTGGGACCCACTCTACTTATGACAAATAATCTCCTCCCTCTCTCTATGTGGCCGGCCCCCTCATTGGGCATAATCTCTCTCCTATCTCATTAATAGTCCCCTCATTAAGCCTCCCTAATTACCTCCCACAATTCCCTCTCATCCAATTTAATTATCCCCATTAAATTTGAATTTAAATTCAAATTCATCCCGCCAATTCCACTTAATCTGAATTTTAATTTCAGATTTTCATTCTCTCCCCAAATTGATTTGGGATTTAATTAATCTTGCCACCTATGCAAGTAAATGGCATTTATGTTTTACATCAGGTGGGTATCAGAGCATGGTTACCTGGGGTGTGGACTCGACGGAGTCAAGCTCTTTTTCATCCCGGGAGAATGATGCGGACATCCAACCGTCCATGGCTATCCGAGGAGTTGAAGATCAACGGCTGTCATCGTCCCACATTATCTTATATTTTATTTGTAATTTTTAAATTTTTATTATAAATTTTTCGTTTTTACCCTCACTTAAGAGGGTCGTCCTATGTAAACCTTAAGGGCATATGTGTCTTGTTTTAATTTATTAGACCTATATATAGAGGCCCTTTCTTGTGTAATGGGATGATGAATTAATAATGAAATTTTATTCTACTTGTTTGATCTCTTAGTGAGTTCATGAGAGGAGAAGGATCTCTTTGTGAGTTCCGAGATTTCCAAGACCTCTTTGTGAGTTCTTGAGGAAGTGGAAGGATCTCTTTGTGAGTTCCGAGATTCCCAAGATCACTTTGTGAATTCTTGAGAAACTGACGCTTGTAGATCTCTTTGTGAGTTCTATTGGAGGTGTTGCTCGAGGTGTGTAGCTCCGGATTTTCTTTTTCCTAAACCCAATTTATTTCTTCTCTACCTAACCAAACTCTCTTCCTCCCAAATCCCCTCCACCGGCCCCAATAAGTCCACCGCCGGCCACCCCAGGCCAATCTTGCCACCGGCGGCTCCGCCGGCCTCCTTGGGACGGCCAAGCCACCGGCCTCCCTCTTGGAAATTTCAAATTTGAAATTCAAATTTGTTTCCAAGAGGCATTGAAGACTTTCCTAAAATAGTTCCTTGATTTAAGGCTTTCATATTATTTGGATGTCAATTTGAATTTGAAATTCAAATTAATTCTAATTGATAGCCCTATTATTGGAAGCTTTCCTTTCTTTCAAAATCTGAATTTTAATTCATATTTTATTAAATCTTTGATTAGTAATGTGGGTCCCACTCTACTTATGACAAATAATCTCCTCCCTCTCTCTATGTGGCCGGCCCCCTCATTGGGCATAATCTCTCTCCTATCTCATTAATAGCCCCCTCATCAAACCTCCCTAATTACCTCCCACAATTCCATCTAATCCAATTTAATTCTTCCCATTAAATTTGAATTTAAATTCAAATTCATCCTGCCAATTCCACTTAATTTGAAATTTAATTTCATATTTTCATTCTCTCTCCCCAAATTGATTTGGGATTTAATTAATCTTGCCACCTAGGCAAGTAAATGGCATTTACGTTTTACATCATTATGCCAACCACTTAGGTGAACTTTAGGTATCCTCATTCCTCCACCATTCTAAGTTTGAATACTACGTAAGCGACAGAGCTATTTCGAGCAATCCTTCTACACAACTTTTAGTAATGCTACTTATGGTCTAAACCCTTTCCTTTATTATCTTTCACATCGATTTGATCTATATCCTATTGTTGCATCTTCTAAAATCTGTTGTATTTACCCAAACAACCTAAATTTAATTTCTACTATTTTATTTGTAGGAATTGCTACTTACAATATTTATTCAATATAAATAAAAAAAATAAAAGAATTTTATATACTTGACATTTTCTTGGAAAGTTATAAAACCAAGCTATGATACTAACAAAGTTAATCAAATCAATTAAACCAATAAAAATATTATTTAATGAATAGAATATCTGATATACACATTGTCATTCACCTATCTAAGGACTGCCAATTAAAAGTTCAAATTTTACTAGAAATTTCATATGAAGGAAATATACAGGTTGTATATATTTAGTAGTTATTGCAGGACTTGTGCTTGATATTGATTGACGATATCATAATTGTCTGCCTAGAGTTTTGACTACTGAATGGAAGTCAGTAATACGATCTACACTTTTACATCATTCGTACAGATAGGAAATATAAAGTTTCAAGTAGCAATTTAAAAACAAAATAACATCTGATATAAATATAAAAAAAAAAACATTATTTGGTGTGATGGTGCAATTAAAGTGTCAGTTGTATCCCAAAATTAAACAAGTAAAAGACCATACTGAGAAAATGACATTTTATTCATACAACAAATACCAATAAAACAAAGGATTATACTTACTGCGATTGTGCAAGCAACATATCCTGGCTTTTCTCTGTAATCAACTCGTCTAACACAAAGTAGAATGAAGGCTCCAACATACCAGGGAATGGCAGCAAGAAAGAACCCAGAAATGAATCTTGCAAAAGCAGTAATGCGACACAACACCATTAAAAAGTAGGCAAGTTGCCCAAAAGTTAGGAAAACAGTACAACTGTGATTATAGAGGGAAGCAAAATAGAAACATGGTACTATGATATAAGGCATAAGTTTACTTACAAAAGCCATGCAATTCCAATTCCACAGCAGGGAAGACGTGGCTCTCTTAAAGGCCTTCCTTCAGCAACTGCCACGTAGCCTTTTGAAGGAGAGGGAAGATTGGAGAAAGGCAGAAGAGTGAATGAAATCAGAGAATTGGTAGGCAAAAAAAGGCTTCAAAATATTTTTTTTTTTTTTTCATGTCAAAATACGTGCAAGCAAACTAATGTTAAGTGCACTATCACAAAGAAGCAAGTTTGTAGAAGCATACTATAATAGTCACGAAATTATTTTCTGAAATCAAAAACAGCCTCGTTGAGTATGCTTTCAGGTAAAACAGTCTCTCTAGAAAACGCAGATCTAAGATTGTCTACTACAACCCTGTAAACGCTCACCTAAAGGGAAAGGCATAAAATAGTATTCCACCGCGCCTTGATTTGAATTAGTATCCTTATCAATATTCATACTGTTATTCCTTTTCTATACTATGAATAATTAGCATTGTTTACCAACATTCATACCCTTACTCCCTTCTTATACCATGAATAAGGATCCATATATGTACATTAATCAATACAATAATTCTAATTAATTTACATGAGCACATATGCATTAAAATCTAAGAATTACTACAAATTCTATTTGTCATAAATATTCTTAGGATCCTCATAATCCATCTTGTCTTTCATGCTCATCCTTTTGGTTTTAATTCTGACCTTTTGCTTAATTCCATACATAATTTTACACCCCACCTCCCTCACCCCTTTCCCCTCTTAAAATGAGCATTGGTTGGAAACATCCTTGCATGCGGACCTCAGCTGATTCATGCATAATTTGTGACGCTTGATTCACTGCAAAAGAAATATCATGTTATGGCATCGGAGAGAGATTTTATGGATCCCAAAAAACTTAGAAAGATGCCTAGGTCCTACCTTGGTCTTCCTTCAGCGATTCTTAGCCTTTAATAGTAAGCAATGGGTCTAAGTGAAGGCTTCAATCCTATTTTTGCATTTTTTTTCTAAGATCTAGCATAATTTTATTGTAATATTTTGTTTAGCTTGTGTTGATTTCTATTAAGCTATATTCCAAGAAGATACCTCAACCATCCCAAGTTTTTATTTTATTTTTTGTATCATGAATCTTTAAGACTACTCATCATTGAAAAAGAATTTCCAGTAGAAACGATATCATCAACATAAAAAAGGATAGCTATTATCATTTCTTCCTTCTTGAAAATGAAAAGGGAATAATTTGATTGCTATTTTAAAATCAAGAACTTTTATTGCTTCTTGAAGACTAAACACTAAATTCTTCCAACTTGCAGTTCATATTTCTTTGGATTGGCTTCATGAAATCAAATTGGTTACTCCATGTAAATGACCTCTTTGAGTTCTCCATCTAGAAAGGCATACTTCACAAGTTATTATAAGGGCAAAACAGGAGCATTGGCAACAGATAAAATAATTCTTCTTACAATAATCTACACCACTATATTAGTACAATATATGAGTGTATCCCTTAGCAATAAGTCTATCTTAGAATCAATCAATAGTCTCACCTCCTTTACGCCTTATCTTACAAACTCATTTGTATCTTACAACAATTTTAATTACCCAGTCTTTTGAGTGATTTCCTATGCCTTTTTTTCTCTTACAGCCTCAATCTCTTCATTCATAACTTCAAGCCATATTTTTTTGGGAGCTAATTATTCATATGTGATGAGTTCATTTATGCCATCGTCGACAGGGTCACACTATTGGCATTAAGGCTTTCATAATTCATGTAGTTCTTTATAGAATATATGACTCTGACATTATATCTAAATAATCTAATAGAGGGTTCTTATGATTGTATGTTGATTCCATCACCTTCCGTGATCTCTTAACTCTGCGCTTCGCTTTGGTTGTGTAGAGAGCTTCACCTTCATGTGTTGTCAAAATCTCCACTATGGCTTCAACACGTTCAATAGGATTTGCCATAGATTCTTCTTCAATCATGGATCTTTCACCTCCTTGTGTGGTTGGAGGTATAAGTGGCTTTCACCTTGCATCATTATTTTAGTTTGACTTCTGATTCTGTGATTGTAATAAATAATCTTTTTTTTTTTTTTTGTAGTGGATTAGTCCTCTTGTATTAGTGATTGCATGGAATCTTTCACCTCCTTGTGTGGTTGGAGGCATAAGTGGCTTTCACCTTGCATCATTATTTTAGTTTGACTTCTGATTCTGATAATGGATCTTTCACCTCCTTGTGTGGTTGGAGGCATAAGTGGCTTTCACCTTGCATCATTATTTTAGTTTGACTTCTGATTCTGTGATTGTAATAAATAATCTTTTTTTTTTTTTTGTGGATTAGTCCTCTTGTATTCAGTGATTGCATGGAATCTCCTTCTAAGGATGGGAGATGATTAGAGTCACTAGAATTGGTGTAACACTACTTTTTTTATTATAACATCAATTTTTTTTCTTCAAATAGAGTTAGTAGGTTCAACAAATTTCAGCAAACATATTACAAAACATAATATGTCTAGATATGCAAGCTTTTTAACTTTGTTTTTAAAACAACAGTGCTCATTGTAGCCTTCTCCATAACCAATGAAAATGCATTTTCTAGATTTAGAATCAACTTTTTTCTCTAATTTTCAGGCATTAGAACATATACATTTGAACCAAAGAGCCGCATCATGCCTCAAGTAAAGAGTTTCAAAAGGAGATGAATATTTGAGAACATGTGAAGGTTATAAATTGATGATTTTCACAATAATATGAAAAGCCTCAGTCCAAAGGTATAAAAAACTCTGATGAAAAACATGCTTAATCCAACATCATTGCTATGTTTAAGTTTTCACTTAGCAATCAAATTTTGCTGAGTATAAAAACAAGTTTTTCTTGTGAAATGGCATAAGGGAAATTTTTTTAATTGTGGATATATATTATCTCCATCCATAAGTGTGTAATATTTTGATTTTTTATTGGAAGTGATTCTTAGTCAATATTTTGAATTTTATTTACACATCAATTACACTTTTGCTTTTCCATTAAAAAAATAAAACCAGGTGAACAGTAAAAAAACCATCAATGAAAATGGCATAAAACTTTAACCATAAGAGAAAAAAATTTAGAGCAGGACCCAAATATCAGTATCCATTAATTCAAGGAGTCTGCTAGATAATTGTTGCAGATAAAAGGGGTAACTAGTTTGCTACCCAAACATGCATTGATCACAAAAAATTATTTATATTAATGAACATTTTTAAGGTAATGAAAGTAAATTATACAAGCCTTTTTATTGACTCTTCAGAGGCAAGGCCTAAACGTCAATGGCAAAGCTCAAACTCATAATAAGAGTTAGCTAACTTAATAATAAACAAACAAGGATAATTGATGGAGTTTTCTTCCACAACGTAGTCTTCCTTTTCTTAAGCGTTAATGACTGGCTTTTATGTATTTGTCCTTTAAAGATCACCACAAATTGTGAGCATGCAATCACAAGCATAATTCTAGTTACTTGGAGTATTGATACCAACATTTGAAACTAGAAACAAGATAGACATCTTTCAATGTTAGTTTTCCTTTTTGGGTATGAAAAATGAACTTTCTCCAATATGAGTAATGTAATGTGTAGTTCTATCCTCCCTGATTATAGCCCGATTCCATTAATTACATATATATAAGAATAAGATGTATAATTACGTAGGTTAGTGATTGTGATTACTAGCATCACAATCAAGGATCCATGCAATCTCAATTGAGCGTGAGAGGGTCATTTATTGCATCCAAAATGCCAAAACATTAACTTTCTCGTGTTTCCCAAGGTTCAATTCTTGTCAGCCCATTTTTTCACAAATCTCAACCATTTTTTTGAACAAGATCACCTATAAAAGCCAACTTATTAGTTATTACATAAGTCAGAGATCTTGCTACAATTTTCTATCTCATGCATGTCTTTGACTGACTAGTTGAAGTTCACCTCTTAGTGGTATGACATTGTATTACGATAATTTTCAATAATTGTCACAAAAACTCTTCAAAACTCTTTAGAAGTATTGATATAAACAATTTGAGTCTCAACTATTTAGAAGAGAGTAGATTTGATTCATCTAATTACTAATTGATCCTAAGAAAACAACTTTTGAATTTCAGGATTGAAGACCGTGGCTGTACTATCCATTGCTATAGTACATAATATATCTGCATTAATCTGAAGTAAACTGGGTAAGAATTATAAGTTTATTTACGTGTTCATGAATTTCTATTAATTTCATTTAAGTAGAAAAATTTATAACCGGAAAAGTTTCTGAGAGCATTGCAATGCTGGTTCGGGGAGCACTGTGATGCTAAGCTCTATGTCTGGATGAACAAAATTTTAAGTCCTTAAGAGCATTTGGGCACAAGCCCTTGCGGTGTTATCTTCTTTGTTTATAGGAAAGTAGTTGGGAGAGCTAAAACACTACAATGCTAAGGTTTCTATTTATGAGAAATTTCTAAAAACAAATTTTCCTTGGGAGAGCAACGGTACTAGAACAATTTTGAGATTTTTATATAAATATCTAAAAACATTAACCCAATGCCCATTGCACTATTGCATTCGCTAGCAATGGTGGGAGAGGAGTTAGAGAAGAGAAAGATGAAAGAGAAAAAGAAAATGTAGGGTTTGGAGGCCGCAGAGATGGATTTGTTTGTCAGTACAATTAAATAAATTGTTTGTCTCGAGCTAGGCTTCTGTTACCCTACTTTAATTTAGGATAATTTGGGTAAAAGTTAGGGAGATTTATTTGATTTAAATAAGTTTGGAAAATTTTCCACCATTTAACTTTTGGTGTATCGTAGAATAGATGATTATGAGCACCTTCAAAGGAAAAATGTAAAGTTTCATAAGTGATTTTAAATGTACGATTTTTCATGTGCTTTACTATTTATGTTGATTTTAATAGATAGTGATATATAATGATAAAAGCCCTAAAATAATTTTATAAATATTCTTCACGAATGATTTTCTAATTGTTATTGTTGAGTGTGTGAACATATTTTATCATGTGCTACTTTCATGCATTCATGAATTATGCTATATATCTTCATACATGTTAAATATGTCAATGTTTCCATATCCATATGATGAAATGTACATGTCATGTTCATATGCTGGAGGATGTGTGGGGGAGAAATGAGGTAATACAAGTAGTAGTTGTTTCATGTTTTGTGCAATACAAGTGAGTTAAATGGCCTGCGCAAATAGATGTGAGATGAAAAAGTAGAGTTATACGCAAAAATTGGGTTATAAGGAAAATCAAGCTATATGTAATTTCTCCATCTGTCTTAAACATATATTAGAAGGATGTCATATACATGTGAATCATGTTTTGCATAATCTGTATGCATGTCATGCATTTCATTCTAATGTTATGTTCAAGTTTAAATAATGTCATACATTTCATTCTAATGTTATGTTCAAGTTTAAATAAAGTTCACTTTGCCACATACAAGTTCAAGAATTAACTATGTTGTTGCTTTTGATAAATTGATACTATTGACATGTAACCCTTGTTAATAATTAAGTGTCCTGTTGTAATCATGTTATGGATAGAACATCGAATAATTTTCACATCACTTATCTAGCCTACTGAACAAGTGGTTTGTTCACCTTATATGTTTACATGTTATTTTTGGAAATAATAAAGCCCCAACTGCGTAGAGAAGAAGGTTGATAAGATTAAAAGTTCAAGTTGAAAGTACATTTTTACTTTAGAACTATTCTTTTGTAATCCAATCATTTATGTAAAGTTGATATGATAAAATAATTATACTAGATTATTGTACATGATGAAATTTGAATTGTTTATATTTTTGAAATTTGATGTTTTAGTTGACTATGGGTTTTACTTATTGATGATGAGTTAAATAGGAATAAGAACAATTCTTCCAATTAGATATTCGGCGTGATGATGGCTCCTTGAAATGTGTAGTCTTCACAAACTCTTTTGGTAATTTCTTGAATGAGCTTTGGAGGAGCGGTAGGGATCCATTAACATATCACATGAGCTTTTCCCATCAATGAAGGGCTCTGTAAAACTAGTTATAAAGGATAGTTGTGATAGGAAATACTTGATTTCAAGTATTTTCTAGCCAAATCTAAAGTAGAACGAGAAGAAAACTGCTGTTTGCAGCAGAGGGCAGCAGCCAAACACAGGAAAACAGCGAGAAATTGTGAGAAAACTGAGAGAAAACTCAAGAAGAAACTTGGATTTCACTAGATAATGAATAAAATAGCAAAGATACAATTGATCCTCAATTCGAGAGGAGGATCGATCTCTCTCAAATCTCTAGACGCCGCTAGAGCCCAAAGAAAAACTAAATCTAAGAGATCTCAAATTTCAGCCAAATTCAAGATACACAAACTCTAGCAAAATCAATTATTTAATGCATACAATTCAAAAGGAATTCCCTAAACAGTCTCTGCAATCAATTTCCCTCCTAAACTCCCTCAAGTTTCCTTCCCGAAACCGTCCCGCAAGGCGGCGATTTCGCCCGTGAACCGGTCCCGCCTGGACCGGCTGGACTGGTCCAGTGGACCGGTCTAACAATACTCCCCTCCCAAAGATCCACCTTGTCCGCAAGGTGGAAAAACGACACCCTCCATTTCTTCTTCATCACAAACAGTAAGAACTTGAAGAGTTCGGTCCTTACACCTGTGCCCCAGCGTATATCTCTCGTCACATCTGAAACAAAGTCCTTTTGCCCTCTTCTCCTGTAATTCTGTCTCAGTGAGCTTCTTGAAGTTATCCCCACTCCCTCCTCCTACTGGCTTCTCCCTGGTGATCTCATTATTGTTGACTTATGCAGGCCCCTTTTATGCTAAAAGAGTTGTCGTAGTCTTGTAAGAGCCTCCTGAGCTGCTGCTCCTGGCTCTCTTCTCCAGATTATTCTGATTTTCTACCAGCTGTGCCAACTTCATTGCCTCCTCCAAATCACTAGGCATCAGAACTTTAACTGCTGCTCGGATCTCTTCCTTCAACCCCTTCATGAAGTTCCCCTCCAATACGCTATCTGATAATCGCTCCACCCTACTAGCCAGGTGCTCGAACCGCTCACGGTAGTCTGCTATTGATCCCTCCTGCACCAGAGCAAAGAATTGCTCATAGAAATCTCCTCCCCGGTCTGTTTGGAAACGTTCTATTATGCAATTTTTGAATTCCCACCAGTTCCTGATAGGCTCCCTCTTATCACGCCACTGATACCATGACAAAGCCTTTCCTTCCAGACACAATCCTGCCGCCGTCAGCTTCTCATCCTCTGTCAACCCATTGACAGCAAAGTAACGCTCCACCTTGTAGATCCAGCCATGGCCGTCTTCCCCCTCGAAAACGGGCATCTTCAATTTCCTCACCTTGGGATCTCCTCGGTATCCTCCATAGCCTCCCATTCCCCTCAGAGGAGGCGTTCCCCAATTGTCTCGATCGTCCCTCCGACGAATATACTCTAACCCCTCTTCATACTCACCTCTCCTCCCTTCAACATCATCACCTCGACGCTGAATACCTTCAAATTCAGCACCTCGACGATGACGTTCCTCCCTTCTTCCTTCAAAATCCTCCCCTCGACGCTGTATTCTTTCAAATTCAGCACCTCGGCAATGAGATCCCTCTCTCCTCCCACCAAAATCAGCCCCCCTTTTGTCATATCCCATACTCATCTCTTCCCTCGAAAGAGGCTCTAGAGGAAGCATGTCGTTCTCTTCCTCTAGGATCTCCACCTCCGAATTTCTCCTCCCCCGCAAGGGGTTCGGATTTCCTCCCATGCCATGGCCGTCGGCGGTCTCCCTTACTTCCGATGCCGCCGGATTGGTTTTCATCTCAAGTAGTTTCCTCAACATTTCCTCCATTGCGGTGTTCCCCTCCAACCTTTCATTGTTGGAGGTGATTTGATTTTGAAGGTTGAAGAATCTTTCCTCCAAATCGGCTTTCAATTGGCCGACTTCGTCTTCCAAGACGTCAACCTTCTTTCCGGCCATCGTTCTTCTCAAGATTCATGAAGATCTTTTTCCGGAAACGAAACTCCCGCTGAAATTTCAGGATTTCAGCTGCCAACGGTCCCAAAAACGATGCTCTGATACCAATTTGATAGGAAATATTTGAAAATCAAGTATTTCCTAGCCAAATCTAAAGTAGAACGAGAAGAAAACTGCTGTTTTCAGTAGAGGACAGCAGCCAAACACAGGAAAACAGCGAGAAATTGCGAGAAAACTGAGAGAAAACTCAAGAAGAAACTTGGATTCCACTAGATAATGAATAAAATAGCAAAGATACAATTGATCCTCAATTCGAGAGGAGGATCGATCTCTCCCAAATCTCTAGACGCCACTAGAGCCCAAAGAAAACCTAAATCTGAGAGATCTCAAATTTCAGCCAAATTCAAGATACTCAAACCCTAGCAAAATCAACTATTTAATGCATACAATTCAAAAGGAATTCCCTAAACAGTCTCTGCAATCAATTTCCCTCCTAAACTCCCTCAAGTTTCCTTCCCGAAACCGTCCCGCAAGGAGCGCGTCTCGCGCGGCTTCCGCCCAGGCGAAAGCTTTCTCCGCTATTTTGGCGATTTAGCCCGTGAACCGGTCCCGCCTGGACCGGCTGGACCGGTCCAGTGGACCGGTCTAACAAGTTGCTATGGTCAACTTAATTGAGAGACCTCCAATCAAAATGGTGAGTTACATGAATGTGCTTGAGGAAGAGTGAAAAGTTATAATGACCTTACTGATTCAAAAAAAAAGTTTAAAGAAAAAAAAAAAGTGGAAGTGGAGTTTTGTAAATAATCATTATTTGGGAACCTGGTTCTTTACCATATAAATGATATACTCTTAAGGGAGGAGGTGACAACCTACAGCAGCAGAATGTTGTTGGAACGAAACAAAATAGCAAAAAGTTTTAATAAAATAATATTCTTCTATTCCTTAATTTGAATATTTATTGGCTAGAATCTATATTTAATACTAATAGTGCATAGTGAAGAATCACAGTTGGATACTATGAAAGCAGGGCTCATAGAAAGAAGGAGGTATCGAGTTGCAGCTCGAGAAATGTTGTTGGAAGTGCAACAAAAGAGAAAAATAGGGAGAAACTAAAATTTTTCCATTCCTTAACTTAAATTTGTATTGATTTGAATATGTATTAGTGCCAGCATTCATACCCTTACTCTCTTTTAATAATATGAGTTAGGATTTAAATATGTACATTAATCAAAACATTAAATGTGATGAATATACATAAGAGTATATGCATTAAAATCTAAGAATTATTCCATATTCTATTTAATAAATTTTGATATTCTCTGTATATTTGGAATCTTGTCATTATAGCTCATTCATCTGGTTTTGCTTCTTTCCTTAATTGAATTGCATACTCAATTTTATAAACCCCTCTTAGATCCTACATAAACAAAGAACACGAAGCCCTGTTTATTCCATCTAAACTGAAACTAGCTTATTCGATAATTTAAGGAATGAGAGAAGCCATTTCTTATAATGTTTCAATATATATATATATATATATCAACATTTGGGTAGTATAAATAAAAATTAGAAACCATACAACAAAAATATAAAGAAAATGGATTTCTCATCAAGATCGATTAACATAATCCACCAGAAGTGAATTATTTTAGATAGCAAATTTCCTCTAACTTGAAGAACGAAGAAAAATGCTAAAAATTCTAACATATTTAGCAACAATGAATGTGGGGTATTCATCAACATAACTATCATATAGGAAATAGAGCATGATCAATAATGAATGATTAAGCCAGTTAATGGGTGGGATTTCAATACCACTATCCGTATTATATGACCCATTTCCAAACCAATCAGATTATTTTTTACATATTCAAAATCAGAGCAGGTTAGACAAACATGAACAAGTCATCTATGTGAATGCTAGAAATACAAGTGATCAAAGTTTTTTAATTGTTTCAAAGGAACTCAAAATCATTACTAATTGCATGTACCAATAATTGATTGCAAACTACCTAGGCTGCAGCTAACAATAACAACATTCATTCCTCTCTTACAAGCTCATCTTTTCTTATCACTGAACAAATTTTCAAAACATCCCTCATCAACGGATATCAAAGCTTCACTATATTGTTCATAAGAGCGTGCTTGTCTGCATATCTCATGTATTTTCAATACACTGAAAGAATGTAAGAAAAGGAAACCCAAAAGTAAACCCTAAGTCAATTTTGCAACCATAGCTGTAGCTCGCAAAAAAATAGTTGGGCAATCAGGGTTTAGGAAAGTACTAAATTCATTTAAACCACCAATTCTATTTGAAAAGAAACTTCATGAATTGTAAAGCATAAGAGATCAAAAAAATTAGCGTTGCGTGATCGCTTTACCATGAACAGCTTGGTAACCATGGGGATAATAGGTCGGACCAGGAAACGGGGGATGGCCGGTGACGCCAGTCGGTGGCGCCGGCTGGGGGAAACCCATCGCCGGAGGCTGGTAGCTCGGAACCCCGGAAAAAGTTCCATACTGAGGGCCAAGATGGTGTGGCTCATACGGGTGATGAAGGTGTTGTTGGTGGTGGGGATCACCAGCTTCTCCACCTCGGGTTTTCCACTGCTCCTCGCTCATGGCTCTCTCGCACGATCTCTCTCGCTTTCTCTCGCTCTCTCTCCCTCCCTGTCGGTCTATTCGTGAGAGGCTTCGATGGTTGGACGGCAACGCTTTGAATGCGCTCCGATCTTCTATTAATGGAAAAAAAATTGCATCAGCAGCATAGCCCTATGGGGTTCTAGTTGGGTACATATTGGGTACACATGCTCTATGCTGGCAAGCTTTGCCCACTTATGCCCTCTTATGATGGAAATTTTATTAGGTGCGGAGTGCGGATAGGGTGAGAACCGTCCGCACAGAAACAGGGTACCAAGCGGTACCCAGTGGTACCGAGTGGTATCGAACGGTACCGAGTGCGGTTTTATACTAGTGTGCGGACGGTTCTCCCCGTCCGCACTCCGTACCTAATAATCTCTCTTTATGATGACTTTCGGGATGTCATACCCACCCACATTTCACGCTTCTTGAAAGCAGTCAGCCACAGATGAATGGCTTTCAGATTTTTTGTCTTTTTCGCTAACTGCAAATTTTTAAGCCACATATTAAATTTTATCATGATCGCGACGCGGTTCAGTGCTGTGCACTGCGTAGTAAGGATTACAATAATATAATGCACGCATATAATGATTAGTAATGTAAATCGATTTATCTCTTGATGTTGAGTACCCACCCACGAGGCCATGGACATACCCATACTCACCCATGCCCATTGGGATGGGTGGGTACGTGGGTGGGTGTGGGTATGGGTACCCGATGCAGGGCTCTGATCAGCAGCACTGCAGCAATATTTCTTTCACGACCAAGGAAATTTTTAAAAAAACCATACCCTTTAAGCAATATTTTATATTTTTTTAGGCAATTTGGTCGGTTAATAAATTCACACATCTACTACATACATAAAAATTTTCTTAATTGCATATTAAAAAAAGTTACGTCTTTGAGTGATATTATAGCATAAGCATAGCAAAAATTATTGAAGATAAAGAAATATAACACCACTAATGACAGAACTAAAAAGATTTCCTAACATAAAACATATTGTATTGCTCTTCATTGTCAATATCATGATAAAATTCTATAGTTTACAAGTTATGTAATTAGTGAAGAGCATATTATCTAAAGGAAATTTGACTTGGAAGCTTATTTTGTTCATTTCTCCATCCATGGCTATTGGATGATTAGACATGATGATGCTTGAAGTTGGGTTACGTGGGTGTAGACAAAGGCTTGATGTTGTTGTTGTTGTTGTGGGGGTGGGGGAGATTCGAACTCAATACCTCTTAGTTGGGAGTCAAATTCTAAACCAACAAACCAAAGAGAGATGTGTGGTATAAATATTTTTGAATCATTAATGTGTCATGTCTTGGTAATGATATTTCATTCATTGGCCCATCACTTCTAATCTACCTTCCCGAGGTTTTTCTTCACAATGTAGGGTCCTTCCCAGTTAGCTAAGAACTTTCCCATGTCATTGTAAGCTTATTTACAACTATAGTGTTTTTGAGATTAAGGTATTATATGATATTTCATTACTCATTTTCTAAATTAATTTTTTTTTTTTCAATTTATTTTTGACATTTAAGAAATTTTTTGCGCTAACAAGAAATATTTATTGTGTAGGAACATAAAATAATTGGATGTACATCATTATGAGATTTCGTGAACTATGCATACACACTAAGCAAAAGCACGATCGTTCGAGAAAAATTAGTGCCTAAGACATACACTACTAAAAATATTTCAACTATTTTGAGAACTTGATTTTTTTGTCTTTTTAGAATTAACCACGTAAAATGTTGGTATATTTTGTAATATTTTTGTACGTTTGTATGTGCGCACATTAGATTTTCATATAAAGCTAAGATGTTAAATTTTCTCACTCTATTATCTCAAATACTCTAGCACCAATAATTTAATTCCAATATCATATATTTATGTCTTTATTCCTTCTTTCCTTTTTTTTCAGAAATAGTTTAATAATGGTTAGAACAATATGTTTTTTTATTGAGAATAATAAATAATTGTGATTAAATTAACTATCCTTTGATTGAGTTCTATCTAAAGATAAACTAAATATGCATTTCACAAATAATTAAGCCATTCCCTTCATTCTTTGTAAGAAAAAAAAATAAGATTCTTGCTCTTTCTTCTATTAGAGTTTTTTTGTTTATAAATATAAATTATTTGTTTATGCTTATTAGAATGCTTGTTTTAGTTATTCATTTAGTAGCTCATTCAATTAAAGGCTTATTTTTGTAAGCTTAAAAAGTTTCTTATTAATTTGATAATGCTTGGTCATTTAGCTATCATGCTACTTGATAGCTTTGTTCATGCATAGACTCAATAAGGCTCATTTAGTTAGATAACAAGAGATTCTATAAGATGCATTTGGTTAACTAACTCATGAATTGGCTCAATATGGATCATTTATTTTATCAAAAGATATGGTTGATAATGGCATGATAATCTTAATATGAACCAAAATTGAGATAAGCTCGAATAATTATTATTTTAAATTAATTGAGCTTGATACTATAACA
The DNA here is from genome assembly GCA_016618105.1 of Dendrobium huoshanense. Lineage (NCBI taxonomy): Eukaryota > Viridiplantae > Streptophyta > Magnoliopsida > Asparagales > Orchidaceae > Dendrobium > Dendrobium huoshanense. The sequence goes on from CM028344.1 coordinate 36,830,128, forward strand.
AAAGGTTGAATCAAGCTCGGGCTTAGCTTGAATAGTATTTTGATAAAGGAGCATGAGCTTGAACAAGTTTTTGCTTGGAAGTTGGAATGATTTGGTTCATTTGTAGACCAATTTAAATCAAATGAAAAGAATTTTTTTAATAATATTATATAGAAATAATTAATAATATATTATTTTTAAATGGAGGTCTATGAGTTCTTTTCAAAATAAAAAAGTTGGGTTTTAACTTGAGTGAAATCCAAATTAAATTTGTAATAATATTATTGTGTTCTAGAAAAACCCTTGAAAAGGGGAAATATCATAAGGCATTGCCTTATTGAAATGATTTCAGTATTGCTTATTTTTTGTTATAAATGATGTTCTTCTTAGTAAATGGGGAAGGTATTGATCTAATATATGAAAGTGTACAACAAACCTAATAGAAGGGAGGTGTTGAATTGATGTCTTAAAAAAAAATAATATTATGCAAAGACTTAAAAACACCAATTTCTCCTTCTTTGTTAAATAATGAAAACATAACTATTTTCCCAAGAATAAATGAATATAAAAATAATTTTTTTAAATGAAATATCAAAATGAAAGAACAAATATATTTTTTATTATTCTTTTATCTTTCTTAACAAAATTAAAAGAAAGAAAAACTATCACAAGTTAAAAATATATAGATATATATTTTAATTTCAGCAATGATCTCTCTACTCAACATATAACCATAACAATAAAATACAAAAAAAAAAAAAAATTCAAAACTAATTGAGTAAATAGATTTATAGTGGTTTAGCCAACTGGCTTACTTCTACTCTCCAAGTCATCTCCTTGTGATTTCCACTAGAACTCTCTCATTCTACTCCCAACAAGGCTAAGAAGCTTCTCACCTTTAAAGGATAATGGAGAAACCTTTACACCACTCTTCTTCAGAAAAAGCTCTCAAACCCTAGCCTCCCTGATTAGATCCATAAGGTACACAAGACCTCCCCAAGATCTTCATAGTTTTAACAATATGACACTTTAAAGCTCTCCACCAAGAGTTTTGGTTACATACAAGAGAAATAAAGGACATGATTGAAGAAACAACCAAAGTGAACACCTCACTCAAATTTTAAGAACTCTCTCAAAAAATTATTCACACGCTTCTAAAATCTCTCATTCGATCAAATCCACATAGAAGACATTTCCAAATATGTGAAAACTCTCTCTCAAAGCTCTCAATAACTCTGAATACTCAAAACTTGTTAGGGTTTCTTAGACATAAAATACCTAAGGGTAGCTCCTATAGAAATCCTAAAAAACTTAATTAGAAATGTTGACCTGATTGTATAGTTTGATTAAGAAATTGTACTGTACAATTAGTTTATCCAGCATGAAGCCTAAAAAATAATTCTATTTGATCCGATTGTATGATAAAGATAGTATACTGCGATTAGTTTAATTTCTTGTAGGATATTGGATCTGTATGTATGATTAAAAATTATACCAATATGCTCTCTATTTTTTTCAATTGTATAATATAGATAGTATAGTATAAAAGTTTACCAATTTAATTTTTAATTATCATCCTAAATTCTTGGATAAATATCATAAAGAATTGTATAGACAATACTAAAGGTACCATATGATCTATTTAATTTAATTTGAATTCACCTATTTAAGGAAATAATAAATAAAGGACCTTTTAATTTGAATATAATTGGTCCTATGTTGTATAATATGATTATTTAAAAAATTATATTTTTTATTAATTAAGACTATTTGATTTTTCTCTTTAAATTATAATTATGTCATGTATATCATATAGTATGATATTGATCGAGGTCGTATAATACAATCTTGTATTAAATTAAGTGTTTTAATTAACTTTAATTGTTTAGCCTATCTTACTCTATGTGTGCTTAGTTGTTTAGCAAATCATATTGCCATCACAATTATAACAAGACTCAAAAATTAAAAACTAAATATAAAATAGAAGTTATATCATTTTGGTAGTCTTATTTTTCTATGATAGTTTTTTTTTTTCTTCATGTTTTATTGATCACACTGTCATGAATGACACCTAGTGTGTGTCCGCACTTATCTGATCTTATTTTCTTATTTTCATATTTTTTTGTTAAATAAAAAGAGACATACACTATTTGTGATCATCAAAATCCTAACAATCTCAACATGCTCATGGGGTTTAATAATGTCACAACCCAACACAATGCAACACATATGCTCTAATGGGTAGCACCAAGTCAGATACGTGGAAAATCATTTCCTAGAATCTTTGATTGGATAGAATTTCTTTTGTCATATATATATATATATATATATATATATATATATATATATATATATATATATATATATATATATATATATATATATATATATATATATATATATATATATATATATATATATATATATATATCATTATTTAAAATATAAAAATTAGTTTCATTCTCATCTTGAACATTTATTTATAATAATCATGGTCCATTATTCATCTCAACAATAGACATAAAATCATAATGATTACAAAAGAATTTATCTATACCATAAGAAGGCATCTTCGCAATAACTATTCTCTCTCTCTATGTGACTACTCTATTGATCCTTTAACTTTTTTTGAAACATGTAAAGAAGAACGGCAACAACTACCTTGTCTGGAAAGGACAATTTCAGACCTTCTTCCAATGAGCCTTCGAAGAACTTGGGTTTTCCTGATGGAACTTAGGCTGCCCCTCCAGAGAAAGTGAAAGTTGAACGATCCATAGCAGGAGAATATGGATATACTGTTATCTCTTTTGTTCCTAATCCGACGTATGAAGCATGGTTACGGAAGGATCAAATGGTTTTTACTCAAAAAACCTTTGAGTTTAGCTTTGGTTTTCGAGAATGAGTATACAGCTTGATAGGCCTCACATAACCTACAACTAAATTCATTACAAGGAAAGTAAATCAATATGCATACTAGTATCCATAGAATCATATATTATTCTATGCTTATAAATATACTTGTATCATATGTATGAAAGTATGATAAATTCATCATGTTGGAGTCATGATTTCATGCATATTATAATGGTCATTTTTTATAATCATATGTCTACATATTAGTGCATATATCTTAAATGCATCATTAAGATATTAGTATATCACCATATCATCACATCATCATGTATGTGTATCAATCATATGTAGGGTAGAATGAATATAAAAATTGTGTATTGTTATAAGAAATGTTCTTTATATCATTATATCATTTTAGGTCATATCAATGCATGTGATCTCAAGGTGATATCATATTTATGAACCAATAATATATAGGTATCAAGAGCAAGTTAGGGTTATGGCTAGTCATATCATATTAGTCATATGGTTATACATTATTACCTAATGTATATCAATCACATTATATCATAGCATTCTCAATCAAGTTGCTTCACATAGAAGTCTTCACTCCTTATTTATCACATCATATTACCTAATGCCTCCCATCATATTGTCTTCATTTTAACAAAGCTAATTGGCCCATTCTCCTACTGAATCAGTCTCATTCAATAGCCAGCCTTTCTTACATCCAAACACTTCACAATAGATATGTATGCACATCATATTTCTAAATATCAAGCAAGTTATTGTAGCAATATTTAATAAACAATGTACATAGTATGCTCATTTTCATATATGCTTATTTAATAAGCAAATCAGTATAGATATACTTTTTGTAGCTAATTCATTCATGTCATGTTAGTTTTTCATGTCATATAAACTATGCATGTTTTGTCGCCATCTATGTATGTCTTGTCAATCTTATATGCATGTATATCATTTTGTTATCTTAATATATTAGTCATATATCAATTTTATATTCATATTTATCTTACTTTTCTTAAGGAGTATGCATCAACAATAGAAATATCTCGTAAAATATTAATGTGATCATGTTAGAATGTGCAGAATGATCAAATTTATAATATATAAAAAGTTACTTGGTGAAAATTTGCTAGAATTCAACGTATCACATCTTTTACCTATTCAGATCAATTTCAAACCAAGAAATCCTTTGAAACTCAAAAATATTAAAAATAGGCATAGGGCAACGATTATTTACCTTGAGATGATCAATTTTCCTTATTGGCCTGATAAATAGAACAAGTTCTATGACCTTTAACTCCTCTTCCTCTCTCTTTTTCTCCTCTCTTCCTTTTACACTTTTTCTCTTCTTGACCTCTTCTTCCTCTCATGGCCAAATGAGTAGGTATAGGTTAGGGGTTAGTGGATTTGGATATTTATATAAAAACTCTTAAAAGTTTTTAGCACAACAGTGCTACTATAATAATTTATTGTGCATACTGGATCGATATGAATTAACCAAGTAAGAGTTTTTATGTGCTATCTTTTGGGTGAAATTTTAATTTAGTTTAAAATAGTTGATAGTGAAGTATAGAAGTGGAAAAGGTGATATGTTAAGTGTCCCTTGGGAGTGATGCAGTGATGATGGAGGTGGTGCTGTGGTATTGTCCTATATATTTCGAAGAAGAAATTTTGATGGCATTGAGAGCACAACAACATTGAGAAGGGAGTACTATTGTGTTGAGCTCTCTATCTAGCAGCATCTAGAATATTCGAGGGAGAGTTGCAGCGTTTTGGCGTTGGATCATATATATATATATATATATATATATATATATATATATATATATATATATATATATATATATATATATATATATATATATATATATATATATATATAATTCCATTTTCATTTTCACTCACTACACCCTCACCTTACTTAGCTTCTAGAGAAGAAGAAGAGAAGGAAAAGGAGGAGAAGAGGACATAGAAAAAAGAGAAGATTTTGAAAGCCACATAGTTGAATTCGTCCATCCGACCAGTTAAGGAAAATGTCAAGCACGAGGCAAGCTCCCAATACCCTCTTTTTGAGTTTAATTAAAAAGTTTCTATGAATATATTTGGAATAAAATGGAATTTTCTTATGTTTAAGAATCTTTCCACTGTGCAAGTTTTGGTATGGTGTAGAATTTCCCGTTCTTATCATTTTGACAGTAAGAAAGCTAAATTTCATACATTGATTTTATCCGAATAAATTATTAGGTTTTTCTATAAGACGTGACTTTTATGATATTGATTACAATTCACTAAATTCATTCAAATGATGTTTTACAAGACCTCTATGAATAATCCTCTAAATGATAAACATTGAGTATGTGTGCAAATTATAAGCATTTTAGCCTCTAAAATGTCATACATATTTCAATTCATTATGTTCATGTTCAATGTTATATATACATGTCAATTCTATTATTATCTTCATTTACATATCATATTTATATTCTAGAAGTTTTGATGTGGGAGATGTTCAAGTACACTCAAGTTTAATTATGTGGGCCCTAAATTCTATTTTAATTTATTATATTATGTTTTAATTCTATTTCTAGCCCCATCTTCTTTGTGCAAGTGTGAGATGATAAAGAGAGTTATAAAGGGAATCAAACTAGCTCTCCTTCATCTAATGAGTGCAAGTGGTTTGACCTTGGGAGGCATAACTGAAAGTGAAGTTTTAAAAAAGCATATGGCCATGTGTATATCATATTACATATACTATTTAACCAAGTTAATAAGTAATATGTGTTAAATCTCTTGTTTAAAGTTCAGGTTTTTTATGTTGACAAGTAAGTTCAAGTGACAACCAACTTCTATTCAAGTTTTTATTTAAGATATAGAATATATATATATATATATATATATATATATATATATATATATAGCCTAAGTAAATTAGGTGTAACCTTTCAAATAAATTTAACAAATAAATTGAACAATTGCAAATATGTGTTCAATATGAAATTACAATTGTTTAAAAAGCTTTTATTTGAGTAATTGTAAATGTGTAGATTTCTATTAATGTGTTCTGTTTGAATTAGCTAAAGGAACTCTTTGACCTCTTGTTTCTTTTAATTAGAGGAAGACTGAAACTTATGTTATATTTAGCCGATAAGCAAGCAATTCCTGCCTTCAATAAGCCAAAGGAATTTGGAAAATAAAACCTTCGAAAATTACGACTCTTTGATCAGTAATTGCAAATGACCTAGATTGGTTGTTATGACATTCGATAGCTGATAGGAATTAGGAAAACCTACCGAGCAAGTAATCACTCATATTGTATGGTTCATGTTATTTCAGGAAAAGGGAAAGGTTCTACTTAGTAGGAGTTGATAAGGTTGAGTTTGTTAGGAGCTAGTTCAGCTGAGAGGTAATTTTAGTAGTCCAATATTTTATGTTATGATATGATGATTTCTATTGGATTATTTGTGTATAATTCTTCTAAAATAAATTCTGGACTGATATTTAAATTATTTATTTATTTTTTTTTTGAATTACTTAGTTAGATATGATATATTATATATTGAGAAAAAGACATATGTAGGTTCTAGTTTTAATTCTTCCATTAAATTTTGGGGGCATGCTATTGTAGTATCAGAGTAATGGTTTGGTAGAATTAAATCATAATCAAAGCCATAGGAAATACTTTGTAGATAAATAAGGAAGGAGTCAGGTAGTTTAGCATTATTTTATGTAGATGTATGTGTTACATATGCATATGGCTGAATCTCCTTATTTTTTATTTTAGATTAAAGTGTTACTGAGAATGGACCCCCAAGACCCAGAACCAGTTGATGGGCTGAGTTCCAGCAGTGCTGTGATTGTACAAAAGTATCCTAAGGGTAATAGCTTCTTTTTTTTTTTAATGATGTAGTTTGCTAGTTTAGTATCCTAGCTTATGGAAGAAGCTCATAGTAAGATGTTAGGAGTGAGGGTTGATGAAGTATACTGACATCTATAATTATTCTTGAGGTTGAGGTCCCCTTTACTTTTAGGGTGATGTGGAACCTCGAGCTATTGAAGACTAGTTGATGAGGTTAGAATTTTTTTTTTTTATTGTATGCAATGTCTTAATGGTAGGAAGGCTCCATTTATGATATTTATGTTAAATAGAGAGGTTGAGTGTTGGTGGATAGTTCAATGGAAGGATAAGTTCCAGGTTAAATCAAATATAAAGATTTCTTAGGAGGAGTTCACTAAGACTCTTAGGAGTTGGTTCATGTCATTATCATCAAGACAATTGATATATGATTCATTCCTAAGTTTGGTTCTAGGAGCAAGCTGATGTTGATACGATACTGAGTTTATTACTTTGGCATGATATGCTCCTCATTTAGTATGTTCCCCTAAAGGAGAAATGTTATGGATTTTTGAGAGGATTAAGGGATAATTTTAGACACCCATTAATCCTTTTTGAGATTGTAGAAAGAGCAAGATTGGTGGAGAATGATTTAGTGTGCACTCATCAGCGGCGAGATGCTAGTAGTAAGAAGTTTAAGTCTTTATTCTCAATACTCCATTCAGTGAAAGGTAAATCAGGTTTTACTAGGGGTGTCAATTCGGGTCAACCCTTCGGGTTCGGGTCGAACCCGACCCGACCCATATCTAAACGGGTCAACCCGAACCCGACCCGTTTTTACAAACGGGTCGGACATTTCAAACCGGATCCGACCCGGCCGGGTTGCCGGGTTGACCCGACCCGACCCGCGACCCGGCAACGTTCTTCCAATCTCTTTTTTTTTTCAAATTTGGCAAACGTGCTCTCAAAATTGATCCCACCTTGAAGCGACTGGAGACGGACGGCTGTGCAGAAACTTGATAAAGTTGCAACAACTGGTGTTGATACTTTCCTTCATCTTGTAAAACACGCAAAGCAGGAGCATCAGAGCATCAGAGATTTTTTTTTTTGGGAAGGAGCTTCAGAGATTCAGATGATAAGGGCTCGATCTCCAGTGCAGAAACTTGATTTATTTTATTTTATTTAAGTGGGCTTTGAAGGGCTCGAGGAGAAGCTTTGAGAAGCCCAAAGCGCCGCTTTCTATTTTCGCCAAATGACCATCGAAGAGCTCATTTGAACAGAAACATTTCTTTATTTTTTTTTAAATTAAACGGGTTTACGGGTTGACCTGGTAACCCGCCGGGTCAACCCGACCCGACCCGTGTGATTAAACGGGTCAAATATGTGAACCCGAAACCGACCCGTTTATCAAACGGGTCGGGTCGGGTCCAACCCAGATTTTTCGGGTCGGGTCTGGGTCGGGTTGTCGTGTCGTGTCAAATATTGACACCCCTAGTTTTTACCCCCATTAACTATGTGTGATGGTACATAATAAACAGTTTGTATTAAATATCACATGCGAAAATTAATTGATTATAGAAAATAAACATGCATATTTTCTAGAAATAAAATAAAATATTTTCAAAAAGTAGCGGATGAGTTATTGAATAACCCTCTACGATGTTTCTATTTCCAAAGTGTGACATATATAATTTTTCTCAAGGTTTTATAAAATACTACTTTTGAGATCCACTCTGATGCCAATTGAAAATTTAAGGGAGGGTATTAAACCTCATTGAATTTCCCAAGACGCACCAAGAGGGGGGGGGGGTGTGGAGTGGGTTGATGCTTTTTAAAAAGCATTTTATTTTTCAAAAATACTTTTGAAAACTTAATTACTGGGTGGGGGGTGGGGGGTGGGGGGGTGTGGAGTGGATTGATGCTTTTTAAAAAGCATTTTATTTTTCAAAAAATACTTTTGAAAACTTAATTACTAAATTCAAATCTCAAATTTGAAATAGATATCTAACAATGTAAATGCTAGTTAATGTATGAATTTTTTATGTTTTTATTTAGTAAAAATACAAGCATAAGAAAATAATTTTTTTTTTTTAAATTTTCATGAAATTATTTCAAACCAATCACAACTTTCACAAAAGAGATTTGCAAGAAAATAAATCACAGGAGATATAAAGTATGGAAATTAAATTGCGTTAAAAAAATATACAGCAAATACACAAGATTTGTATAGTGATTCAGTCAAACAATGACATATGTCTCCGCTCCCTATAGTCCTCCTCTCTCAGTGTTGCATTAAATCTTTAGTGCCTCTCATTTAGCCCCCACATCAAGGTGCATAAGCCTTTATAAAAATCACTTTCACTAATTCGATATGGCGGAGAACCAAAATCCTTTTCACTCTCTGGTGAGACAGTGAACCTTGGAGACTCTTTTCACCCTTCTAGTGAAGGCAACAAACTTAGAAGTTATTTCACCCTCTTGATGAAGGCAAAGTACATTGCAATCATTTTACACCCTCCTGGTGAAGACAAAGAACTCAACAATCTTCACCCTTGAAGTCTTTCTCCCCAGAGTATCCCCAAAATTTAACAAAGTCACTGCCATAATTAAGGTGCAAGCGTGCTTGGAGCAACCATTCGCAATCCCCACACACTCCTCCCTCTCACACAACCTTAACTTCTCCTTCTATAATGCCCTAAGATCTCTCACAAATCTCTCGCAAAATCTCTTCAACAACCAAAAGATTAATAATTATATAAGAGAGATTTTATACAAGACTTCAAAAAATCTTAAAAATTTCAATTATGTTGCTTCTATTCGTACAGTAAGATCGATGATTGTACAATACGATTAGGTTAAAAACCAGAGTTTGTCTTGTACGATAGAATAGTCGTAGAACAAACTGCTTAAGTTATGTATAATAATTGTACGATACCGTTAGTTCAATTAATCATACATGATGATCTTAATATCATATGGTAACGCTTCGTTCAAAAACTAAGGTTTCATCCTTGACGATCTTCGGGACGATCAAGATTTCATCTTGGCCTATCGTACGATATGATCAACATCATTGAATACAATATGATTTGCCTTCATTAATTAAATCTTGATTTGATTGATTAATCACGGGGATAAATTTAAGTAAGTTTTCAAATATCATACATTACAGTGGTATTCATATAGTATGAATAGTATAAAGTCAAAAAAAAAAAAAAACTTACTTAAATTTGATTGGCGGCTAGGGTTCTTATTTTAAATAGATCGTCTAGTATGATATGGATTGTATTGTATGATTAGGTTAAAACTGATTATAAATTTATCCATTATTAATGATTTTACAAATAATTGATCATACAATACGATCGGGATCGTACATTACAATTAGTTTAAAATTTTTAAAATTTATTTTCTCACTCCTAGTGTGTGTGTGTGTTCATGATTGCGTCAAATCAACATACACCCTTACATGGCATTGACTCAAGAAATATACAATTAAAGAAATGAAAAATACAAACTCTTTCAAAACATATCATATTTTATCCAATCTTGATCCTTGAAAATTCTTGAGCGGGTTATGATGTATTCTGAAATTGCTAGTACGTACACACAAAAAGCAAATATACAATATAAATGGTAGAAGAAATATGATGTCAATCAATAATATTTGTTATCATCAAAATCATAAGCTCGGGATCCCAGAATTGCAACAATCAATTCTTACACATCGACACACTAATAACTCCTTATAACTCTCAATTAGTGTATTCATGTGAATCAGCTAAGGATAACATGAAATCATATTATTTAAAGGAAAGCCTGTCATTATATCATCTTATATAGGTCAATCAATCTTCAACCAATGACAATAAAACTAAACATTTACTTGTTCTCACACATACTAGTATCACCATGTTATAAAGTAATAACCAATAAACTATTACTCAATCACAGGTGCTCATATTTATTCACAATACTTTTATTAAAGGCATGCCTATTTTAAAATACCAAAATTTTTATTCAGTTCAATTCATTCAAAATATAATAATGTTTAGTTTACCTAGTGAAATCATAAAATCATCTAGTCAAAATGTCTAGGGTAAACATTACTATAACTCATGAAAAGTTGTATGGCCAAAGTTCATTAAATCTAAAAAAAAAAAATAGGAATAAATTCAATTAAAAGAAATCAGACGATCGAAATCAAAATTTTTAAAACCATAGATGGGATAACAATCACCTATATCTTGATATGATTATTTTTTGTAAAAACAACTAAATAATTTGATGACCAAAAATCCATAATTTCTCTTTATCTCTCCTCCTTTGTTCCCTTTCTCCTTCTCCAACAAGCCGGTGTTGCTGGCGTTGAGTGGTAAGCCAGTGAAGAAAAATGGAGAAAAATATTTATGAAGAATTTTACTGCATAGGTGAGCAATGCCAAAACCATTGTTGTGCCTGCCCAGTGCCGTGTTATAGTCACAATACTCCAATTCAAATAAATATTGCAAAAATTAGGTTGTTATAATGATAATGGTTAAAGGATCACAATCAGACAATGATAATCAAAGGCCTATAGTAAAGTGATAATTGTTAGAAGACTATAGTTAGACAATATTGGTTAGATGATCGTAGTTAGTTAAATTTGGTCAAGTAATTGTAATTGATCATTATGATCAGGTGATAATAATCAAAGGATTATAGTTAAAAGCTGATGATTGAAGGAATGTGGTTGGGAGATGCTAGTCAGAGGATCATAATGATATGATAATGTTTGGAGGATCATAGTTGGCAGATAGTGTTCGAGCAATTGTTGCTAAACAATGATGATCAGTCAATGAAGATTGAAGAACTGTAGTCGAAGAATGATGGTTAGAGGACAGTTGTTAGTTGATGGTGGTTTGATGGCTAAAGTCATGTGGAGCTCCTTGATTCTTCAATCATCTAAACTTTTATGAATCTCAAGCTACCTCAATTAGGCCGAGGGTGGTGGGGTTGGGAGGGGCTCTATTTATTTTTCTTTTTTGAGTGATGTGCTACCTAGATATAGTCAAAATTCAAAACACTTTATTGGATGCCCCGTATTGAGTCTCTTGAGCATATATCATTCTTTCAGTATTTAGGAGCCTTAATGATGCCAAATTAAATAATTTTAGGCTCATTAGATTAATCTCATATATATACTCAATTGCACATAAGTATGCAATATTTGGAAATCATTTAGTCCCTCGATCAAGGTCTTAAATTATTTAAAAGTGCTTGATTTTGGTTCTTTTGAAGTTGGATTAGATCATTTTTGATATTGATAGGTTCATCTCACAGCGTAAGTTTATTAGAATCAAAGTTTGGATGATCTTGAGTTTGTTTAATAAAGTTTTCAATTTAAATATTCATCAAGATTGGTGCTCAATTAAATTAATTTTTCATGACATATAAAGTACATATAATTAATTAACTATTGTTTATTCTCCTTGCACATTTTATGGAGGTATTAAATATTTTAATGATTAATATTTAATGTTCCTAAAATTTATTTATTTCATTCATAATAATCTTTAGATGAGAAAGAAGGAACTTTGTTAAAAAAAGTTTATCTTCATATATATATATATATATATATATATATATATATATATATATATATATATATATATATATATATATATATATATATATATATATATATATATATATATATATATATATATATAATTTAATTGCTTTTATGAATTAGAAACTTATTATTATAATTTTCAAATTTAATTTATATATATATTTAAAAATTTGTTACAACAATTATAATATTTTGAGAATTTATATGAATATCATATATTTCTTTAATATTTATATATCTATTACTTAAATATCTATATTTATTTATACAAATATATACAATAAATATATATAAAATATATTTTATTTTAAATAAATAAATTTCATAATATTTTTAATATGATTTAAATATTACAGTATTATATAGATAAAAAAATTTCTTAAGTATTAGATATTAATAAAATAAATAAGAGCTTTATTGACATATTTGTAAATCTCATCAACTGTATTATAATATAAAATTTACGTTTTTATTTTCCACCTAAAAAAGAAACCCTCTTGGCGACCCAACACGAACTGCACTACCGTTCCGTTTTACACCCGCCCCATTTTCTGTAATCTTAAAACATTTAGGTCAAAAAAATGGGTGTTTTTAACAGGTGGGAATATAAACCATTTTGCAGGGCGGAAGAAAAGGCAACCTCTTCATGTTTTCCATCCGTAGCCCTAGTCTCCTAACCCCCAACCAAAACCCTTCTGAAAACCCTAATTCCGTGTTTTGCACGACAGATCGCGCCTTTGTTCTTCTGTATTTCTTCCTATTCCAAGTAAAACTACTGCCTTGCGTTCAGAGATGGGAGATGAGAAGAAGGATCTCTGCTTAGTGGAAGAAAGAGAGGCGGAAATGGTTGCTTTTGCCGGCTCATCAGAGCCCTATAAGAGAAATGGGTATTTTCTTAATCCTATCTTGAAAAACGCACATGCAATCAAAGAAGCCCTATCCTCTCCTCCTCAGCGAAGAACAATCTCTGTCGCCCCCTTCGCTTCATCGACTGTGCACTTTAAAGGTTGGGCTTGCCCGCAGCGTCAATGGGGAAAGTGGGTTGACAAATTGCAGCCAATATATGAGGATTTGTGGAAAAAATCCGGCATCTTTGATGCAATCAAGTCTTCAACCTACAAAATTAGACGAGAACTATCTTCCATTTTGGGGGCCGCGGCGTTCTGGTGTGAGGAGACCAACACATTCCTCTTCCCGTGGTCAGAGGCCACCATAACCCTAGAAGATGTGATGATTCTCGGAGGTTTTCCTGTTACAGGAGAACCCCTAAAGAAAAGAGAGGCATTTGAGGGAGATCTGCAAGAAATGGAAAAAGCTATGATTGCTGAACACCGCAAGTTCAACAAAACCAAATGGCGGAAAGCAGACCAGACCTTGTGGACGAGGCAGTTCATGGAAAGGGAGGGCGATGAACTCGAGCACATTGGTTTCCTTTCGTTATGGCTTTCAAGGTACGTTTTTCCTAGACATCCCGATGGAATTGTGGGGCAATATGTGATACCGATTGCAGTCCGTCTCTCTCGAGGTGTGAGGATCTCCATTGCCACTGCGGTCCTTGCTAGTCTTTACCGGGACTTGCGCATATTGAAGGATTATCTACACAAAAATGGGGGTGGGCAGGAGGCAGCACAATTGGTTCTTTGGGCTCCTTTTAGTATACTGCAAATGTGGCTATGGGAGAGGTTTGTAGCTCTGAGACCAGAGGCGCTGAATTATGTGAATTCCGGTGAACCAAGGGTGGCAAGGTGGCATGATTCTACTAAGAAGTTGGAGCTATCATTTGTTATCTCTGTTATGGAATTGCCGGACAGTTTCCAGTGGCGGCCTTACGCAATTAGTCTGGATAGTTGGTGCATGCCTTCTTTCTACAAGGAAATGGGTGAATGGGTTTGCAGTGGAGGTAGTTCTGATGATGAGTTTGGGTCTTTTGCGAGGTGCTTGAGGCCATGTGAACTAGTTGGGCTAGATTGTATCGAGCAATATCTTCCTCATTGGGTGGCCATGCAGTTTGGGTTGGATCAAGATATACCAGATAATGTAACAAGAGCCAATTCATCATGGGAAGCAGCCTGGGATAGCTTTGATACTGCTTCTAAAATGTTGAAATTCTTTGCCCCACCACGGCTTTACGAGTCGGATGTCACCGCACGGTATTCAATCTGGTGGAAACACAACAGGGTGACCTGTTCTAATGTGGTGAGAGTAGTTGCAGGTCCATCTATGCCTTTGAAGATGGCAAAGAAGTCAGAGAAGGAAATGGTTTTTGAAAAGCCAGGTGAGGATGTTGAATTTCTGGCTCATGAGGAGACAAAGGATTTGCAAAATAAGGTTGATTTTGCATTAGTTAATAATGATAATGAAAAGGTTTATAAAAGGAAAGGTGTAAAGCCCTTAGAAATCACAACTCAGGGAGGAACCCATAAGAAGCTGAAGCTATCTGTGAAGGGTTGGGAGAAGATGAAACAAAATACAAAAGTTTCTAGGAAGAGTAAAACAGAAAAGAAAAGGCGGTATTTAAAAGACTTTGCTTTTGATTTTGCTGGAAATGTGCACAGGGAAGCTCTTGATGATTTTGATGGGAAGGAAGTTGATGATTTTGCCCCCATAGCTTTCAAAGAGTTTGGAGAAACTACTGTTCATTCAGGATTCAGAACAAAAAACAGAAAAGAAGTTATAAGATTGATTGGTGAAGATTCACAACTGGAAATGCAAATTAAAGCACTCAAGAAGGAGATTGCTGGTATCCAAGAAAAATTGATGAATCTGGAATCTCTCCAAGAGGAACAATCCAAGTCTGAAGTATCGTCTTCTGATGAATAGGTGCAATGATTTTACCCTAGAGGCATCTTCTTGCATTGTAATTAAGAATGCTATTTTGTTTTGCCTGCATTGCACTTATTAAGAAGAAAGAAAGTAACAAAAGAGGCCCTTTATTTTGAACAGCATCTTTTATGATTTTTAGTGCAGCCATTAAATCAAAGAGGGCAACCAATCACTACCGTAGGCTTAGTTCTCTCTGAGAGCAATATGTGAATTGCAATTATTCGTTCCACTAATATTTTGTTGTCATTTATTGCCAAGCTCACATTTTGAACACATTTGAAAAATAAGTGATCTCCCAACTTTATATGAAAATAGGTGTTAACTGATGTAAGAGATCTTGCAATTGTGAGGGTAAGGGTTGATGTGTGTAAATTGTCTTATTTAAAGATATCTTTATATATGATATCTTTCAATTCACCGTATGGGAAAGATTCTCAATTCCTCTTCCTCTATCTCTCCTCTCCATGGCTCTCCTCTCTCCTACTCTGGACATATTGGTTGTTCTGAAAGATCAAAATTTGCTGCTTGTTTTCTCCTATGAAATGTAGTTTGTGTTACCACTTATACCATTGGGATTTGACTATGGGATTAACTCTTCAAATATAAAAAATATTAGGGGTGTCAATATTTGACCCGACCCGAAATCCAACTTGGACCCGACTTGAAAAATTTTGGGTTAGGGTCAACCCGTTTATCAAATAGGTCGGGTTCGGGTTCAAAAATGTGATCGGTTTCTAAAATCGGGTCGGATTTGAGTTGACCCGACAACCCGAAATCAACCCGAAGTTGACCTGGGTCCAGGTTTGCCCGCCGTCTCACTCGGCTTAGCGGCTAGCATGCAGCCATGCGGGGAGTCCGTTTCGATCCTCTCGGCCAAGCGGCTAAGCCCAAATGCCCAATCCGAAACTGGCAGTCCTCGAGTGACTCAAGTTGGTCTCGCCCACGCATCCGCCTCGGCATTTTCGCCTTCAGTCTTCAGCACGCAAGCTACGCGTCCAGTCCGGCGCCCACCAGTCCACCACGAGAGCCCAATCTAGCCCTAGCCAGCTGCCCACATCGGTCAGGTTGCCCGCCGCCCAGCCTAGCCCGCTGCCCACCTCGACATGGCCTCCCACTGCCCTCTGCCATGCATGCCTAGCCCTAGCCCGTTACCCTCTACCCGGAATTCAAAAATTAACGGGTCCGCGGGTCGTGCTTGGTCAACCTGGCAACCTGCGCAGGTGGGTCCGGGTTGAATTTTCTGACCCGTTTGTAAAATCGGGTCGATGATCAACCTATTTAAACCCGAGTCAGTCCAAGTTCGACCCGAACCCACCCACGAACCCATTTTGACACCCCTAAAAAATATATGATGCATGGCTATATTTGAAATTGAAGCCCCCATATTCTACTTACAGGAGAGGAGATTTGATGCAATTTAAGACATCCCAAAAGTAGTATACCTATAACATTTGTTAACAATTTGTTAGTAGCTTTAGATTTTAGGTTATTTTTAGTTTTTTTATTTTAATTGTAAGTTTAATTTTAAGGCCATTTTTATTTTAATTTAGGTGCCTTGATTTTTAGAACTTTTGTAATTTGAATTTTAAATGGAAATAGGGATTTAAGCGCTTATGTTTAAATTAATCCAATTATGAGTTGAAATTGAAATCAATATTTTCTTATTCCTTTATTCTTTCCCTCCTCTCTCTTGCCAAGTTTCCCTCTTATGTCCAGTGCTGTTTCTCCCCCATGCCGTGGGAAATCCATCTGTTTCTTATGATTTCCCTCCATTAGCATCACCTCTTCTCTCTCTTCTCACAAAGGAAAAGATATATCATCTATCTATTCTTCTACGCTTCTCTTTTTCTCAGCTATACCATGAAGCACTCTAGTTTCTTCTCCTCTCTTTAATCCTCTTTCACTGATTACATTTTCTTTGATCCATTTTATAGCTGAAATTTCATATGCTAACAGGATGGAATGGTGGAATAAAGATTATAGATACGTTTAGATGCTATAGCTTCCATTTGCTGCTATTAAGGAGAAAAAAAAGAAGAAGCTAATCCCTGCAAAACAACTACTGCAGTCTATGATGATCCTACGTACTGACAATTGATTGGTTATTGTTGTTGACCTCTAGTGATCGACGCCTCCAAGTCCGCGCCCCGTTGTTTAACTTGGTGGATGGGCGAGTACGGTTGGGAACCCCCTAACTTGTGTTCGATTTCCCTCGAGCGGCAGCGTCTCTTAAGTAGGGGTCAATCAAGTGCGAGTCAGGAGGTTTCTGTGCTGGATGACCCTTCTAGGTCAGACGAGGATTAATCACGCAGCCAAATGTCCTTTCGGGGGTGGCTGCGAGTGAATACCTCATTCCAAATAATAATAATAAAAAAAATCCGCGAACCACCGCCATTGTTGCAGTCCACACTTGATTGTGTATTTGACTAAGCCCTTTTGCTGTAGGCAGCTTTGCGATTATTGTAAAACCTTCAAGCTTTGCGATCATATTATATTGAAACAAATCTCAATTATCATATAGATGTTGCAATTTTTAGGGTAATATGAGTAATTTATATACAAATATGATATTTAACTCGAAAATGACTCATTTAACGTGAATTCGAATAGTGATGAGGGCAAAATTTAGTTTTTTGGGTCAACTTGAAAATCAATTGGGCCAATATTTCCGACTTCAACTTGGCCCAAAAATTAATCGAGTTAGCCATAACTTGAATTTTTTTTTTAATTGGGTTGGGTCGGGTTATTAGGCTGGATTATTTATTGACACTCCTATTTTTAGGTGGGGGCAAACTTTATTTTTTTTGTTTGTTTTTTCCTTCAATATTAAAATAATTTAACATAGAATTAGTAGACAGATAAATTGATATTATCTTTTACATTATAAAAGATATATAATTTATTTTATGTACATATATTTGTTTATAACGTTAGATAATCTTTTCTTTTTCAATTTCTTAATATTTCAAATAATAATAAAAAATCTATGGATTTAGTAATTAAAAGTAATTCTCTACAATAAATAAAATGTTTAAGAAGTGAGCACTTAGGACACTTTCTTACTACTTTGTTTTTCATATTGGAATTGCATTTTCTGTTTGGACATTATTTTTTTCAAGCAACTTTTGTGCAAGGAAGTTATTTTTTACAACAGCTTTTAAAGAAATTATTTTCTCCATAATCGCTTTATAAACACCATAAAAAGCTGCAGCAGTCCCAAACAAACTCTTAGGCTTCGTTTGGGACGGCTTTTTTACAGCTTCTTAAAACAATTTTTTAGTATAAAAAAATTAATTATTGTATTAAAAAAATGCTTTAAGAAGCAGCAAAAAAATTGCTCTAAATGAAGCCTTAATGTCTAAAATCTACGTAACATAAGACTTTTTCTAGCAGTATATTGAACAAAAAAGTTAAATGAAATATGAGCATTCAATTCACAAAATGTTGGTGGTGAAGATATCGTTCAGAACGGAACAATCCAACAATACAAACCTGGAATACTTTTATGCAGATTTAAGCTTCATTTCAGACAATTTTTTTATTGCTCTCTAAAGATGAGTTTAAGTATAAAAAAATTTTAAACTAAGGTTTTATTTAGGATAGCTTTCTTACTGTTCTTTAAATGAATTTTTTTGAACTAAAATTTTGTGCTAAAATGCTACTTTAGAAAATAGTAAGAAAACGGTTTCTAATGAAACTTAAAAATTTTTATATTAAAAAATTATTTTAGAAACCAATAAAAAAAAACTATTCCAAGTAAAATCTTAATAAAAAGAAAATCAATACCAACTGCTAATATCAACATAAGTGAACATTTTAGATCAAGCAGAAAAGAACATTTCAGATTCTCTACGCATATCTCCAGCCATAAGCAAGAATTTTTATTGCGTCCTCCCACCTGACGTAGAGATACGTCCTCCCACCTCTAAAAAACTCGGTTTTTGCTCGGTATTGCTAGCTATTATTTGGTATTAAAGAAGAATATCATCATGTGAAGACCAATACCGAGTTGTACCGAGCTATACCGAGCAATACCGAGCTATACCGAGCAATAAAAAAAAATACCTAGTTTTTCCTTGAAAAAACTCGGTATTGCTCGGTATAGCTCGGTATAACTCGGTATTGGTCTTCACATGATGATATTCTTCGTTAATACCAAATAATAGCTAGCAATACCGAGCAAAAACTGAGTTTTTTAACGGTGGGAGGACGTATCTCTAAATAAGCAGACAGAACAAGATTGGCTTCAATCTTCATAATTCTGCAGAAGTACAGAAAGTAGGAAGGTTCCCTCTTCTGAAGCTGTCAATCTCTCATCCACTGAAACACCTTAGTTATAATAGAAATAACTTACAGAATTAATGAAATGGCTAAACTGAAATGCTGGTCATTGAACCGATTAACAAGAAGAAAGTATAACAACCAATTTTTCCATTGTGAAATTTTGAGGTTAAGTCAGGGCTGAACTTGTCTTTTAGTATTCTAAAATAAAATTAGAAAGAAAAAAACTATTTTCCAAGATGGAGGATATCTCTACCACAAAAGTAAATGGAAGCCATTTGAAATAAGGAATAAAGACAACAAATCATATACTGATTATATAGAAAAGGTAATATAAAATATTGATTGTGAAACAATTGAAATATAAAAAAAAAAACCACAAACTATAAATATTTGTAAAATAATACACCTTAAGCTACCCATTCTACCCGACACAATCAATTTTTATAGCTCTGGTAATAATCAATTCTTCCAACAATTATACTTTGATATCAATTGTGATGCCATAGAATATAAACTGAAAGAATTATTCATAAACAATAATCAGAACTATCTAATATAATATATTAGTAATAAACAACAAAATTAAATTTTATAATTCAAAACATTAATGTACTCATCTGCATTCATTTCCAAAATTATATACACTTTTCATGATCTTCACAATCATATCACAACTACTTTGTCTTGAGCACAAAAGAATAATTAGAACAAAAAGAAACAGAACTTGAAAATTTTTTATCAGGCTCACACTCCTGCTCCCATCTCCTTACCTGAAATCGTTTAATCACATATAATGAGCTAAAAAAGTCCAACATGTCATCAAAACAAATAACTGAATTCAAAGCACGACCAAAGAACAATATGCATGTTAATAATTAAATCATAACATTTACATTCATATGATTATTTAATCAATGCAAAAACAATAAAATTCAACCAAAGAACAATATGCATGTTAATAATTAAATCATAACATTTACATTCATATGATTATTTAATCAATGCAAAAACAATAAAATTCATATACAATAGTAATAAAATCTATAAACAATAAAACACTATGGTACAAAAGCCAGTAAAATAATAAACCAATACAAATGTCAAATTTATAAAGTAGTCGTTGTATTAATAATATTAATAAGTGCAAAAATCATATAAAGTATCAAATCAAAATATCGATAAAAACAGTTGAAATCGAATCAATGTAGTAAAATAATATCAAAATGTACACATGCTATCAAGTTAATATATATTATGTGCTCAGTATATCACATGCTTAGTATTAGTATATAAATCGGTAACAATAACAATCCAGTGGCAGGAGCAGTATAATAATGCAATAAAAGTAAATTCGTGCAGTAACAATAAAATCGTACAATAATAAAAAAGCATTAAGAACATGCATTTCAGTAGTCACACTAAACAAAAAAGAAGTCCTAGCTAGCACGTTATTTTTCAATATTGTATCTATATCAGTAAATCGTTAGCTCAATAAAGAGAGTCGTCACCCTTTGCATGTCGATACTGTAAACATCTCCTTATATCTCCCAATCAGCGTATCACATGCATTACTAGAGGATAACACAAAACCATATTATTTAAAGGAAAGATAGTCAACCCACCATCTTGTTAAAATAAATCTGTCTCTAACAAATGGGTCAACCAGTCTTTACTTGTCTTTTACACATACATTATTATCAAAGTACTATAACAGTAATCTCAATCATATATCAACATTTATTTTCAAAGCATTGCAGTAAATAAAATATAATTGAGGTTAATTCAGAAAATGTTAAAATATCATAACAATAAAAAACAAAAATCATACTGAGCAAAAATTTAGATTTTTTGAATTTAACTAAATTATCAAATATAACATAAAATAACATTCTGAAAGTTTAGTTAAACTAAATCACTATTTTCATAATTTAAAATAAGATTTTGAGTAGGCAAAAATCGTTGTATTTTTAAAATCACCCAATGAAAATCTCAAATAAATACTCAAAATGATTATAATCTCAATCTCTATAACATATAAAAAATTACACGGTGAAAGTTCTATCAATACAAAATTATTCTCATTTATTTTATAACGAAAACATACAAATTTGATCAGAAAAATACTTAAAAATAGAAAATTTTTGAAATCATAATTGGATAATGTTTCCTTACAGCAAGACGAGTAAATCTCTCAGCTGTGCCGACAGATGAAAATCGCTATGCGACTTCAAATCTTAACTTTTTCTCTCTCCTCAAAATTTCCTCTAAATTACTCCTACGAACCTTTGTTGCCGTAATGAATATGATAGGATTTTAAAAACGTTTTAGACTTTTATTGACTTAGAATATTTTTATTAAAATAATAATTTAATATTATATTATTAGTTTAATCATTTTTTTTTGTATAAAATTAAAATAAAACATTTTAGGACTTCAAAAATTACGAAAGAATTTGCATAAAATAAATCTTTTTATTTAAAAATATCGATGAAATTGGTTTGCAAAATAAACAAATGACGTTACTGAAATTCTCACTTGTATCGACATGTATCAATTTTTTAACAATTTTTCACCGATGCCTAAAAATTATGAAAAATTCGTGCAAGAAAAACACTATAATAACAATAATATAGCGAAGACGGTTTATAATTTGGCCTTTTATTGACTCCAGAAAAAAAATATTTGGCAGTAAACATACGGGATATTACACATTTCTCACTATATTCAGAGACATATATCACGAAATAATCCTGGATTTGAAGAATTCTACATTGATGAAAAATTTATTCATCCGGAGGCATACCAATACATAGTAGGAGAGCAAGTTGAAGAAATTACTACCTTGGATGCCAAATTAGAGTTCGGTGATGGTGAAGATGTATGTAAATTATATGGCTAAACTAAAGAGACAACATTGCATTTTAACTTCGCAATTATAACATATAGCATGTATATGCACAAATGTTTTTTTGTTTAATTTGATTTTATAAACGAACTGTTGTTAATTTCTTAAATATAATGTACATTGTGAGTAGTTGTGCGAGTTTAAAATATTATTAACATAATTAATATATGTTTAAGATTTTTAAAGTAGAAGCTTCAATTTGGCATGTTGAAATTGATATTAAAGATGATATTATACATATTATGTTTCGTTTGATTCATGACATAATTTAAATTGGTTCATTATTTCTTCTCATGTTATGGTTGTTTCGCTCTCTCATCCTCCTCTATATTTGGAAAAATTATTCTGTCAGGACAGTGTATCGAGCATACCGAGTGGTACTGCTGTCAATATCGAACGCGGTACTGAGCACCCAGTGATGTGGTGCTTTTTTATTGGTCTTTAGACACGTTCGGTGTCCGGACACAATAATCTCTCCTGTATTTGATCTTTTTGGAGGGGGATCGAAGTGGTTGGTTGTTATTAATTA
The DNA here is from genome assembly GCA_016618105.1 of Dendrobium huoshanense. Taxonomy (NCBI): domain Eukaryota; kingdom Viridiplantae; phylum Streptophyta; class Magnoliopsida; order Asparagales; family Orchidaceae; genus Dendrobium; species Dendrobium huoshanense. The sequence goes on from CM028344.1 coordinate 36,852,974, forward strand.
TGAGAGCTAACAATCACAGCAGGATGAAAGAAGAAATGTGGCATTTCTACCCCAAGAAATATCAATGATCACCACACCTGAACAGAACTGGGACTCCAAATTTTTTACACATTTTATATTCGTACTCATGAAGAAAGTCTAAATTGTCATGACAATTGAAATATAGATGCTTTTTATTTTATAATAATAAAATTAATTACATATATTTAAATTTTGGAGAAGGATAATTTAATCTTTTATTTAAAATTGCTAAAGCTGAACACCTAACCAAATAATTAATATTTGCTTTTAAGTTTTACTAAGCACTTGAAAAGAAATTTGCTCCAATAACAGCCCATTATTAAAACGATATATTTTTTTTTAACTCTCTTTTCTAAACATGTGTTCTAAAATTCCATTTTATATAAGCAACTACCCAACCAAACGAAGCTTAAGGTTTCGTTTGGGACGGCTTTCTTCTTGCTTTCTAAAACAACTTTCTTGAAATTTTTGTACTAGAAAGCCGTTCTAAAAAGCAGTACGAAAACTGTCCCAAACGAAGCTTAAATCTAATAAAAAAAGTAGCTTCTAACACTGTCTGCTGCCATAACTGAATAATTGGAAGGTCGATGTTTTATGTTACAAACAATCTAAGGTGAATCTCTCTAACTGTCCCAACCTTTTTTATGTATATACTCGTTTCATATTCTGTATCTAAGAGTAAAGCCACTTATTCATCTGATCATCAATATCATCTTTGCAAAATTTAACTTAATTTTATGCTTCTCTTTTAATGACAGAGATTTGCAACAAAATGATATATATAAAAAAATATGTATTTTTTAATATAATGTAATTTTATTTTTTTTAGATAAATTCAAAGATATATTGTAAAATAATAAAAATTTAGATATTTATATATAATTAGTAGAATAAATATCTTATAAATTACATAATTTAAAAGTTTTAAGTTGATATTCTCTAGGGTTATCTCTAATACGCGAAGAATAAATTTTGTCCTTAATTGATATTTATGATCGGAAGAACTTTGAAATTTTAGGTCCTTAAACAATCAAGCATGGTGTTATTATATATTATCTTATAATTTATAGAGAAATCTATTACATAACGCGTATAAATTAAATAATGTCTAAATCTTTCAATTCATTGGTGGTTATTTACTTTAAAAATCAATTTCTTCTTTTTAAAACACACTTTTTTTTAAGGCTTCGTTTGGGGCGGCTTTTTTACTGCTTCTTATAACAGCTTTCTAGTACAAAAATTAAATTTTTTTTTACTAAAAAACTGCTTTAAGAAGCAGTGAGAAAGCAGTCCCAAACGAAGCCTAAGACATCATCACCTTCTTTTGCTTTTATTAGTTTCTTTCAACTGATAGCTACTTTAAACAATAGGAATTAACAAAAGGCTTTCGTGTATTAGATATTGATGCAAAATTATCATACTCATACGCACAAGCTATTCATCAATTAAGGGTTAGTTTGGGACGTCTGCATGTGTTTTATAAAGTTGATTGTAAAATTGTTATTAGGCTTTGTTTGAGGTATTTATTTTACTGTTTCTTAAAGTAAATTTTTAGTACAAAAATTAAAATTTTTGTAACTAGAAAATAACTTTAAGAAGCAGTATGAAAACCGTCCCAAACGAAACCCTAATCTCGTTATGGAAAATAGCTTTTCATCCCAACAAATTTCTAAAAAGAAATAAGAAAGCACTAAGAAAATAAAAGCCAAATAAAATTATGATGGCTAACTAAATATCAAAGCGAGAAAAAAAGCTGCTCTAAACAAACTCTAAGGCTTCTTTTGGGACGGCTTTTTTATTGCTTCTTAAAGCAGCTTTTTTGTATAAAAAATAAACAAGAAAGCTTCTTTAAGAAACAGTAAGAAAGCCGTCCCAAACAAAGCCTAAAATCATTGAAAAAAAGTCTATATGCTTATGAAATCATAAAAAAAAAAAAAAAACGCAAGAAAAAAAATTTAAGATTGTGACATACACTTAGTTAGAACAAATATAAATTTTTTTGATATATTTTGATATGATTGTGTCATAAATTTAAATTAATTAGTTATAGATTAATTATAGTTCTTTTAATGCTAATGCAATAAATAAAACGCAATCCAATCAACCTAATCAATATTTTATTTTTTAATGATTCTCTTATAGTGGGTGGTTAGAAACTCATCTCAATTTTAAAAGTTGGTGAAACTAATTTATTTGCTCTCACATAGGGGTGTCAATATTTGACACGACACGAAAACTCGACCCGGTCCTGACCCGAAAAATTCGGGTTGGACCTGATCCGATTTCAAAACGGGTCGGGTCCAGGTTGACCCGATGGGTTGCCGGGTCAACCCGTGAACCCATTTAAAATCAGCTGCCCGCACAGCCCCACCTGCGTGCCCACTGCCCATGGCTGGCCGGACCCGGTCCGCTCAGCTGCCTGCACGACAAAGCTTGCCAGCGCACGCTGCCGCGCCTGCCAGCGCTGGCGCCCTGCGCCCGAGGCTGCCCGTGCACACATCTGTGAGCGCCCGCGTACGCGCATCTGTGCTCGCTCACTTGCGCTAGCGCTCGCCTGCGCTCGCCCGCGCGTGCATCCTAGCACCAGCGCGCACCGACGCTCGTCGTGCGCACCCGTGCTCGCCGCACACACCAGCCTGTGCGCTCTTGCGCACGCCTGCTCTCGCCCGCCCGTGTCTGAGTGTTTCGGGTCTTGTGTCGGGTCCGATCCGGGTCCGCATTTCCGACCCGTTTACATACCCGAGTCGGGTTAGGGTTAACCTGTTTGAACTCGGGTCAGTTCTGGGTTCGACCCGAACACGACTTGTGACCCAAAATTGACACCCCTACTCACCACTTTGTATGTAGCTATAGAAGACATAAAAGAGCATTAATTAAGGGAAAGAAATTTTAGGGAGAGTGGCTACATGCTACAGAATGATTAAGCATAAAAAACATTCCATCAATAATGAAGCCAAGGAGAAGAGGAAAAAAAAACGAGTTTAAAGGAAAGGTGAACATTGGCTCATCAAACTTCCTTATCGCCACTATTAACAAAGAATAATGATAAAGAAGTTTTTTTTTTTGACATTTGAGCCATTAAAACGAACTGACATTCATATCACATACGTAAGCTTCAAACTCAAGATCTTTGGTTCGTAGTCAAAACCCCCAACTAACAAATCAAAGTGAGCTGCATAATATAAATAGATATAAATGAGTTCCGTTATTTAAAAAAAGGTCTAAGTAAGATACTTAGGATTAGGATCCGTTTTGGATGGGTGTAGCATATTATAAAGTTTTCGGTGAAATTATTGTGGGTAAAATACTTAACTATTCTGATTGCAAAAGAAATAAATTTCCACCATAGAAATTTTTAGAAAAGCTGTGAAAAAATTATAGCAAAATTAGTAGCAAAATAAATTTATGATTGCTGCATAAAAAACTAACTTATGATGGTATTGTAAATTTGTTTACACTTTTTATAAGTTTTGATTATCATGAATAAAATACATTGGATGTTCATGATGTCTACTCATTTCCTATTTTTAGATCAATTATTACGTCCAGTGTCCTAATGCGTTCAGAGACCAATAACCACGCGCCACGTCATCTAAAACTAGGTATTGAGGACTCGGTATTGCTCGGTATACATTCGGATACGTTCAGTTTTCACCGGACGTAATAATTGCTCCTATTTTATTAAGCTTGTTTGCAAACTTAAAAAAATTCTTTTGAGAAAAATGATAAATTAAATATTTTTGATCGAAAGACCTTTGAAATTTTAGGTCTTTAAACAATCAAGAATGTTGTTATTGTATATTATCTTATAACTTATAGAGGAATCTCATACGTAATGCATATAAATTTAAATAATGTCTAAATGTTTCAATTCATTGACGATTATTTTACTTTAAAAGCCCAATTCTTTTATTTATTTATTTTTCAAGACATCATCACCTCTTTTGCTTTTGTTCCTTTCATTCAACCAATTGGTAATTTAAACAATTGGAATTGACAAAAGGTTTTCATGCATTAGATAATGAAGCAATATATTTTTTGTTATGATTTCTAAATAAAATTTGTTGAGTCCAGTAATTAGGTTGTTAAGCCTAAGTAAATGTCCCACGGCTACCAAGAGGGGGGTGAATTGGTAGTTTTAAAAATTTTAAACCCTCTTAATGATAAAGTTTAACCGAAATAAAATTTTCTTTTAAAGTTTGTAGAAAAATATTTTTCAACCACAGAGTTGTTAAAACTGAAATTTAAAGTGCGGAAACGTAAAAGCAATAAAGTAAATGACACCAGATTTATAGTGGTTCGGTCTATAACCAGACCTACATCCACTCCTCAGAGGCACCCTCTGAGTATTGCACTAATACCACATAGTGACTCTCCTTTAGCACCCAGAGCAAGGCGGAGAAGCCTTTACAACACACTCTTTTCACCACTACCCGGTGCGGCAGAGAACCGTCGTCCTTTCACACAATCCACAGTGCTGGCAGAGAACGGTCGTCCTTTTACACTCTCCTAGTGTGGGCAGAGAACCCTACGGCTGTTCACACTCTCCAAGTGTAGGCAGAAAACCTTCGTCCTTTTACACTCTCCTAGTGTGGGCAGAGAACCCTACGGCTGTTCACACTCTCCAAGTGTAGGTAGAGAACATTCGTCCTTTTTCACTCTCCTAGTGTGGGCAGAGAACCCTTCGGCTGTTCACACTCTCCAAGTGTCGGCAGAGAACCGGATCTCCTTAACTGATCTTCTCACAAGAATCTAGAAGGAAGAAGGAAAAGAGTGAAGAAATCCAATTTCACAAGTAGAGACTCTTACCTTAGTAATCCAAGTGAAGCCTTCTCGCTCCAGTGGTAGGAATCCTCCCTTGAATGCTCTCTTCCACTCTCTCCTTGGCTATTCTCTCAAGAGGCACGAAGATCAAATGACAAAAAGATTGGGTGGCAGTCTAATTTGGACTATTTATACAAAAGACATGAAAAACCGCCCAAAAACTGCATATTTTCAATTCTGTACGCAGTGGATCGTCCCGTACGATCCTGGATCGTCCTGGACGATTTTACTTAAATGATCTGAAACGACCCAATTTGTATACGTGTACGAAATGACTTCGTACAGCTGATTGTCCTGTACGAACTAGGTTCGTCCAGTACGAACGGTTATTACAAGGTCGGTTCTAGAAACTGCTGAAAACTGTTCTAAGTCGATTAATCGTTTGGATGAAAATATGTTCGTCTGGACGAAAATTTTCCAGAGAGCCGATCGTCCTGGACGATTATTTATTTCGTCTGGACGAAAATTTTCCAGAGGACCAATCACCGCGGACGATAATTTGTTTTCGTCTGGACGAAAATTTTCCAGAGAGCGGATCGTCCGGTACGATATTTATTTTCGTCTGGATGAAAATTTTCCAGAGGACTGGTAGCCTCGTACGATGACAAAATTCGTCTGGACGAAAATTTTACAGAGAACCCATCGTCCGGGACGATAATAAATTTTGTCCTGGACGAATAGGACTTAGAAAATTTTTTTTTTCAAGCAAGTTCCTATTCGTTCCAAGTGCTCTATAGGAGATAACTGACAGATCGTCCAGTACGATAAATATCGTCCTGTACGATCAGTATAGAATTTTAAGATCTCCTTATTTGTGTGTGTGAGATTTTATTCACTCAATTACAATCACTCCCTTTCAAAATTAATTCAAACAAAAGACAAACTTCAAATAAACAAAATATCTCATGTTGAATTTGATTTGAAGTTATCGTAGTCTGGAGTCTGATTTTCCTGAAATGTTAGTACACACAAGAGCAAATGCAAATCTTCTGAAATTGTTAGGAGATAACTATACATTTGAATAATAATGTTTGGAATCATCAAAACTACATAAGTTGCACAAAAATAAATCATTCAATAGCAACTATTCAAACAAAATTATCATACTCTTATGCACAAGTTATTCATCAATTAAGGGTTTGTTTAGGACCTTCCAACCAACATATCAAAATTAAGGGCAGGGCATATGGAAGGAAGAAGGAAGTCGGCGATTTAGGGTTTCGTCTTCGCTCTTCTCCTGCCCTCTTTCTCGCCCGTTCTTTCGTATTCATTCTCCTACTCTGTGCTAGTGCTGTGTTTCTCCTTCTGGTTTTGCCCCTTGCGGGCTTTTCTGGATGGTTGCTTCGTAGCCTGTGACTCCGTGGGGTTCCACCTCAGGAAATGAGAAAGTTCAAAAAACTGGATTCTTCAACTTGGATGCGGCCGATCTCTCTTCTTCTCTTAAATCCAGATCTTTTAAGGATGTTCTGTCGGGTGATGCTTCCACAAGTGATGTCTTTCCTAAATTTTCTCAATCAACCTTTAATGGTGTGCCTGCGATTCTTTTAACCGACGATGAAGTTCTGAAACTTGCTTCTCCCTTCAAGTTCACCCTTGTTGGGAAATTTGGTATGAGCAGACCGAACCTAGATTCCATCCGCTTGTTTTTCAATAACTTAAAGCTTTCAGTTTTTTTTCCATTGGTCTTTTGGATTCTAGACACGTTGCTATACAACTCTCAAATGATCTTGATTATAGTAGAATTTTTGCTCGTCGCTCGTACTTTATCTATAACTGTCAAATGCGTATACTCAAATGGACACCTTTTTTTGATATTAAAGAAGAATCGCCTATAGTCCCTATCCGGATCTCTTTTCCTAATTTACGTTTGCATTTTTTCAATACCAAAGTGTTACATGCGCTGGGATCCATTTTGGGAGACCCCTGCAAACCGATCAGGCTACCGCTTCTCGGACTAGACCTTCTGTAGCCCGGATTCTTGTAGAAGTTGATATTACTAAGAAATTTTCAAAGGAAATTTGGGTTGGTTCCAAAGCGTATGGCTATATGCAAAAAGTTGAATTTGAGAAAGTCCCAGATTTTTGTGTGCATTGTAAAATACACGGGCATGCCTCACAGGACTGTTTCAAACTTCACCCTGAACTCAAAAAACAGGATCAAACAATTGGGAAAAATATTTCTATTGCAAAACATTATGTGCCGATTGGGAAGATTGGTGAAGAAAAAATTACGGAACCAATTACTACATCTGTTGTGCCTAAAATGTCTATCGATGGATCTTTGGTCCTCATTGATGATACGGATTCTGATGGTGGGAAACTAAATGTTAATAAGGAAATGGTTATTGCTCAGAAAAATGATGTTTCTACAATGTCTGATGGTGGAAAGGAAATTTTTGATGCTACTAATAATGTTATGGAAAAAGACCCAAAAATTTACATTTCTATTGATTCTATGTTTAATGAATTTGATGATTCCAATATTGATAACACGGATTTGAACGCCATTAATATTAATAAATCTGTTACTTTTACTAATCCGGCTTCTAATGATGAGTTTGACAGGGAAACTTTGGTTCACAATGAGGCTGACAATGAAAATTGTGAGGAAGGAGAAATTGTTCCTTCTTCCAACGGTGAACAAAACATTACTCTGTCTACCAATATTGTGCGTAAGCCTATTACCTCTCCTTCTAAATCTAGTGATGGTCACAACATGAATGATGAAGAAGGTTTTTCTAAAGTTGGGAAGAAAAAAGGTAAAAATGTTAAGAACTTTTTGCCCTCAACTCCTAGATCTACTAGAGCTCAAAATTCCTCTAAACATTTTAATGATTAACGCTCTTTTATGGAATGTGAGAGGGATTGGGGGTAAGGAGTCTATTGCTAGAGTTAAAAAATCTTTCTAGAATGCATAATATTGTGATGTTAATTTTACTTGAACCTCTTATTTCTTCTACTATAATTTCTGCTACTGCTAATTCTTTGGGTTTTTCTAAGTAAGTTGCCAACTACTCTAACAAAATTTGGATCATGTGGAATCACAATATTAATGTGAACATTATTTCGGATTTTCCTCAAGTCATTAACTGTCATATTGAGTTCTTTAATTTTAAGTGTCATGCATCATTTGTTTATGCTGCTTGTACCAGAAGTAACCGGATTCCTCTTTGGAATCAAATTACTCAATTTGCTCTTAACATTAATGGGCCTTGGTGTATTGGTGGCGATTTTAATACTATTTCTATTGCTTCTGAAAGAAAAGGTGGAAACCTTCCTAATCCTGTTGCTATGGAAGATTTCAATACCATGATTTCTGATTGTAATTTGAATGATATTGGTTTTATTGGTAGCCCCTATACGTGGAACAGATCTGCCATGTGGCAAAGGCTTGACAGATTTCTTTTTAATAATGATTGGCTCTCTATGCACAATATGTCTTCTATTGAACATCTTAACATAACGTTATCGGATCATTCCCCTTTGTTATTATCTATTAATGCTAATAATAGTGTTGGTAATGATGCTTTCAGATTCCAAAACATGTGGTTGGCTCATGATGATTTTATGAATATTGTTTCTACCAACTGGTCTGCTCCTGTTTTTCTTGACAACAATATTAAAGGCATGCTTAGATTATGGTCTAAACTTAGCAGACTTAAGCAAGTTCTGAAATGGTGGAACAAAAATGTTTTCAAAAATATTTTTGTTAATATTAAAGAAGCTGAGCAGGTGGTGACTAATTTGGAAAATGATTATCTCCTTGACAATTTTCCTGATAAGCTCATGTTGCTCAATTCTGCTAAGAATAATCTTGTTCTTCTTCATGATCAGGAGGAAATGTTCTGGAAACAAAAAGCTAATGTTAAATTTACTACTGAGGGTGATAGAAATACCAAGTTTTTCCATGCTTTAACTAATAGGAATAGGTCCACGAATCGAATTCACAAAATTATGAACAATGATGGTGATTTTATTGAGTCGGATAGTTTAATTTGTGAGTCTGGGGTGGATTATTTTAAAAAGGCTTTCAATGACCATTTCTGTAATAGTCCTATTATTAATCCCAATATTATTCATACTATTATTAATGACAATGATAACCAATTGCTTTGTATTCACCCATATGAGATGGAGATTGTTGATGTTCTTAATGAGTTGAATAGTGATTCTGTGGCCGGGCCGGATGGTTTCACTACCAAATTTTTTCAAAAAGCTTGGAGTGTTATTAAAAGTGATGTTATTGAAGCTGTCAATTATTTTTTTGCAGGTACTCCTTACCCTAAATTCTTCACTTCTACGAATATTGTGCTTATCCCCAAAATTAGTGGTGCTAATAAATGGAATGAATTCAGGCCTATCAGCCTTTGTTCTTTTTTTAATAAACTTATTTCCAAAATGATTTCGAATAGATTGGTTAACATTCTCCCTAGAATTATTTCTATGAATCAAACGGGGTTTGTGAAAGGTAGGAGCATTTTCGATAACGTGCTTTTGACTCAAGAATTGGCTCATGACATTAATACTAAGTCTCAAGGTGGGAATATTATTGTCAAGTTGGACATTCTAAAGCTTATGATAATCTTAACTGGAATTTTCTTTATAAAGTTCTTTCTTTATTTGGATTTAGTGATTGTTTCATTAATCTCATTAAAAATAGTATTGAGAATTATTATTTTTCTGTTATCATCAATGGTAGGAATCACGGCTTCTTTAAGTCTTCTAAAGGCTTAAGGCAAGGTGATAATATTTCTCCTGCTCTCTTTATCATTGCTATAGAATTTTTCTCTAGAAGTATTGAAGATCTTTATTTAAGAAACCCTAATCTTTTCTACCGCACTACTCGTGGTATCCCTATTTCTCATCTTAGTTTTGCGGATAATTTTATTCTCTTTTCGAATGGTTCTATTAAAAACATTAAATTGCTGAACAAGTTTCTTGTATATTTCAAGGATGTTAGTGGTTTGGATATTAATAATGAAAAAAGTAGTTTTATTACTGGTAAAAGCATTAATAGGGATAGAATTATGGCTATTCAAAGAAATTGTGGTTTTCAGTCCAAGTCTTTGCCCATCAAGTATTTGGGCACCCCGATCTTTAACGGTAAAAAGAGAAGTCATTTGTTTGAGGATATTTTTACTACTTTCAAAAAAAAATTAACTCACTGGTCGTCTAACATTCTTTCTTTTAGTGGTAGATTGATTCTCATCAAATCTGTTTTAAATTCTATTCCTGTTTACTTAATGCATACTCTTCAACCTACTGCTACTATTTGCCAAAGAATTGAAAGATTAATTAACAAGTTTTTCTGGGGCTCTAAGTTTAGTAGCGGTATTCGTTGGGCTTCTTGGAATAAAATTTGTGGTGTTAAAAAAGAAGGTGGTTTAGGTTGTAAAAACCTTTCTGATATGGCTCAAGCTTTTTCTCACAAACTTTGGTTCTCTTTCAGAACTAATTCTAGCTTATGGGCCCGGTTTGTGCATGCTAAGTATTGTAGAGATTCTCATCCTTTACTTGGTTTTTATAAAGCTTCTGATTCTATTACTTGGAAAAGACTTTGTAACATCAAATGGAACGCTGAAAAATTTATTCAATGGGGCCTTGGTAAAGGTAATATATTTTTTTGGCAAGATAATTGGTTAGGTTCTCATTCTATTGATGATTATTTGAATACTCATTATATTGATAATGTTAAAGTTTTGGATTTCTTTATTAATGGTGGCTGGAATGTGCCTAAGCTTTTGGATTGCATCCCCCTCACTCTTATTGAAAGGATTCGGGTGCTTCCTTTAGATGTATTTGTTTTGATTAAAAAAATATTTCATTTAAGTATATATAGTTTTGAAAATATTTAATTATCTTTGGGAAGATTAAATTTTGAATTTTAGCTTTGAAATCTAACACAATATTAGGAACGATATATCATCCCAAACGGAAGAATATCATTCACTAATTGGTTCAAATTTTAAAATCAAAATTTGAAATCAAATCCAAAAATCATTAATTTCATAATCAAATCCATGATAATAATTAATATACCTTTCCAAAGAAAGGAGATATCAATCATTATCGATCGTTTGAAAATGACGATAATGATCGTTGTATTTTAAATTTCCCAAAAATAATTAATTAGAGATTCTGAAAGATTTTGATTTTGAAAATTAGATCTGGGTCACTAAATATCCTACGAGCACAAGCCCTCGTAGTTAATTACATCGTAGGAGAAATTGGAATTTCCCTACGAAAACTCTCGATTAAAATAGCGGTGTAAATTTTATTTAGATTTTCAAAGCTGGATGTCAAAGGAAGAAAGGGGTAGGAATTTCAATTGGTATTGGATTAAGTCTGAACACTTATTTTCAAAGTCAAAGGAAGAGGAGTAGGAAGTGTTTTGAGATTCTGAATCATTCAGAAACACTCCAGCCTATCCTAAATGTTGGGCTTAAATTTTATTAGAAATTTGGGATTCGATTCCCGGAGGTTGAGGTCTTATAGCCCGAGCTTGCCTCGAAACCTAAGTCTAAATTAGGCACTAAAAGTTAGCGCCCCGAACCTAGCTAATGCAATGCGAATCTGGTCTTACCCCGGCCTGGATTAGGGAGCCAGCTAAACCACCTAAACGATTTAAAATTATGAGTCCGGTCAATTTATGTAGAGTGGTCGGGATGTTATTTAAGAAATGTATTTGAGGACGGGACCGACATCTAGAGCGGATCCTAAATGGTCCCTTAAACTTATGTTGGGTTTGATGTCTAAGTAATGCAATTAAATATTAGACTCTTTTAAATTTGTTGCTAATGTGATGCATGCTAATTGACTCGATTGAATGCAAAATTTGTATGTAGCAGTTTAAAAATTTTGGCTTAGAAAATAGATTTTTCCCTAGAGATTGCATAACATCCCCTTGACAGATCGGCACCCTCATAGGCCAGGTGGTCTGCCAGAACCCGCAGGCGGGGAGATGCCTAACAAGGTTGAGAAAGTATAATATGAATGCATGAAAAACCCTCGGCGAGTCCGAGCTTACTTCTTAAGACCGTTTAGAGTTTCTATCTTATCTAAAAAAATTTTATTTAATTAAAGTAGAAGAATTTTTGACAGACCCCTAAGAGCCTAAATTCGAATTCCAGGCTAAATCAAACGCGACATGCAAATAAAAAGACTAGAAAAGCAAGAGTTCTAATGCAAAATCAATTAAATAAATCAATTAAATATATCAAATTGAATGTCCATATGGCAAGTGCCACTCATTATTACATCTCAAAAATTACAAGAAACTAAAGTGGCCGGACACCACTGACTACAACCCGGATTTCTAATCTTAAATCAAATAATTTTGAGACTTGGGATTCTTCTCGTTGTCCAATCCTTCATCTTCTCACGAACATCTTGATTCGTCGGTTCAAGATATCCAAATGGAAAGAAACTCCCCCTTGATTGAGGTGTTATCTTTCCTCTTTGGATATTTACAAAGTATCCTAATTTGAATTCCAAATGGAAGAAGACTCTCCCCTTTAGGGATGTCTTCACCTCTTTGGAGTTCAAATTGGATATTTATATCCCAATCTCAAATCATTTTAAATAAATACAACCATATCAAATCGAATTTACATTAATAATAATAAAAAAATCTAGACTCGATCCTGCAAGGTTATCCTAATAATCAACAGTTGTATATTCAATCCCAAGCAGTTATAATATGAAAATTTGAAATGCATTTTTTTAGTCACACTTGGCCATGCTCTTTTTATTTAAAGGGGGTCTTAAGCGCGGTAGGTACCTGTGCAAAGAGTATATATATTTTTTATTAACTGCCCCCTTTAATTTCAGCTCTTTGTATGAGCATGGCCACCTGCATAAGATTGCACAAGTATAATACGCTCCTAACCTAGGGGTAAATCTAACGTACAATCAATCACAGAATGCAGGAAGTAAGTAAATAAACACATCAATTCTACACTAGCAAACAGCATGCAGTAAAAACTAAAAAACTCGGCACACAACTGCAGAAAGTAAAACACCGGCCTATCCTAAAACTAGAGTCGGTGATCCTAGCAAACCATCTAAAGTGTGTGAGGTAGGTCGTGTGGTTTTGATGTATCCTAATTAGGATTATTGGTTAAAGTCATCTAAGGTTTGATAAACCAAATTAATGTAGTTAAATTAGAAGTTTTAAAAGATTAGATAATTAATGATTAATATATTTTTAAGGTTTAACATCCCTTCGAATCCATTCGTGGCGTTGTGCCACCAGGCTCGAGGAACCAGCCTCCTCAGGACACTTAGCCCCGCAGCCCGGAGTAGTCCAGCCAATAAACTTCATCTTTAGGATGGTTGTTGTGTTTTAAGAATTTTGTTGAATGTTTTAAACATTAAGCTAACATTTTCTGGAGTTTTAAAATAATTTTGAATTTTATGAATTTTTGAATATTTTAATCATTTAATTAAGGGGTTGAAAATTGACTTTTTGATTAAGCTCAAATTCTAGAATGTTTGCATTTTATTAAAATACTAGACCTTACTACAATCAGTTAGAAGGTAAGTACGTTGAAATCGGATTTTTCTGCATTTTATTATGAAGGTTTGAAGTTTTGAGCTAGATTTGACCTAGAGTTGACCGTTTTGTTGACTTTTTGAAATATTACAGATTTCTGGAATTTAATATTTTTAATAAATATTAGACCTTATTAGGAGTTGAATTCAAGTGAGTTTTGGTGATTTGGATTTTTCTTGAATTAGTTATGGATATTTAAAGATTTGACTATTTAATGAATTTTTGAAATTTCTTAATTAGAGGGCCTTTTTGTGATTTTTCTCCAAATGAATCCCAAACTCCTTAAAATCAACTCCAAAGGTCAGAAATGACCTAAGGAGAGATTCCCGAGTGTTTAGGAAATTTTTGGAATTTTTAATAATAATTAATTTATTATATTAATAAAATAGTGATTTTCAATTAAAATTAGATTAAGGTTTAAATTGCTGTCAAATAATTTTGGTTTTAATTTTCATTGGTTAAGGGTTTAATTATGGTCAGTTAGAGGGGTTAACATAATTGTTGGGTTTAAATTTGATTTATTAGATTTTTTGGAAGGTTTAATGGCTTAATTAAGGTTTGAGCTTAAGAAAATTAATTAAGTGTCTTAATGGTTTCAAAAATCAGTGAAATTTTTCCTAGTGGCTGTACATGTCACTAAGTTTAAGAGTTTAAAATTTCAACTCAAGAGGAAGTGAATCCTAATTATTGGAAATATTGTAAGTTCTCTAAACACATGTCCTTAATTGTTGTCCTTAATTACACTAGGTTTGATGGGTTCAAATCAATGTTTTTGCTAACCCTTGGATTAACATAACATAAGCACATAGAGACAATCAAATCCTAAAGCTAGGAGAGCCTAGGCTAAGTGCATGTGTGTGCACAACCTAAGCATGCAAATATTGATGGTAATTAAGATAATAAAGTTTTGATTAGTGAATGATTAAAACCTAATCACTCACTAATCATTCCCCAATGACTTCTATTCACACATTCAATCCATGCTTAAAATCCCAAGGGATCTCTCAAACATTTAAAGATTTGAATATATATATATATATATATATATATATATATATATATATATATATATATATATATATATATACTTCAAAATAGATTTAAAAAACAATTAAGTATATATATAAACCTATATATAAATATATGTTTTAAATTAAAGTAATTCAAAATATTACTAAAGTGAATTAACAAATGATTGAGAGATTCATTGATTTTCAAATCATTTTGAAAATAAACTTTAATTTTGAGAATAATTAATATAATACTTAATATAATATTGATTAAATATTATATTATTCAAGTAATTCAAATTAATTATAATAAATTAGATTTTAAATTTTGAAAATAAGTTTAAGTCAAAAATCTTAATTTCTGAAAATATTTTAATTAATAACTTGATTAAATATTAATAAAGAAAATGTATTTAATATTTAATATTTAATATTTAAAATGATTTAAAATAGATTCATTAATATTTAAAATCAAAATTTATTTTCAATTAAAGTACTTGATTTTCTGAAAAATTTGATATATAATACATAGTTTTTTTTAATATATATATATAATTATTTTAAAACTTTCTGCTAATTAAAATTAATTAAATCAAAATTATTAATTAACAAACGGGCTGCGGCGGCTCCACGTGGCGAGCCCAGAATGGCCAGACGAAACGCGCGGCGGCGGCTCCACGCGTCAACCGCAGATGGCTTCACGCGGTTTCAACTTATCCACGTAAGCCCGCATTCCTGGCCGTCGGATTGAGGCGGATTGCATCAACGGCAGGGATTAAGTTCCGCCGTTTGATCTCAGTTAGGATAGATCAGACGGCGCAAAGTCAATCCCGCTGTTCTGAATGGAACGCCCAGATCTAGCCGGACGAAAGATGAAACCGCGGAATTGGATACACGTTGGACCCTGCGACCGAATGACTTAATCGGAGCCGTTGATCGGAAGATCAACGGCTCCAAAAAAATGTACAGTTCTGGCGCAGTTCGTCCGAAGCCCTAGAAAAGTTTTTGAGCTCGTTCGATCGATATAGTTAATGAAATAACTTGAAATTTTAAACACGGATTAAGATAGTGAACAGAAGCAATGGGGGACTTTTTGAACAATTAAATAAGCGCTTAACGAAAAGCTAATTTAACCTATGTGTCCTAAGCTAGGTTTAGAGTTTCACCTCGATTTAATGGACGGTTTGAACCGTTTTTGGATTCTCTGAATTTGTAGACTGTCCACGTTTATTTGTCCTGTTGAACTCGAGGCTTGAGAGGCTACGGATTGAGCTGGTAAAGGCTTAGACCAGTTTGAGCTTGAGTTCGCCGGAATGCACTCGCCGGCGGGGTTTGATGGCCGGGTTTTGGTCGAAATATGAAGAGGAGATTGTTGAGGGTTTGAAAGAGCAGAGAACTCGACTGGAGGGGCTTGAGGTGGTGAGAGAATGATAGGGTTCGAATATGGCTTCAATAGGGCA
Source organism: Dendrobium huoshanense (assembly GCA_016618105.1). Classification (NCBI taxonomy): domain Eukaryota; kingdom Viridiplantae; phylum Streptophyta; class Magnoliopsida; order Asparagales; family Orchidaceae; genus Dendrobium; species Dendrobium huoshanense. The sequence goes on from CM028344.1 coordinate 36,868,842, forward strand.
TTTCTCCCTATTCAAACATCCCCCAGCCAAATGGATGGCTGGGATTGACTCACCATAGCTTCAGATGACGCCAGGTGTCCCTGGGACAGCTAGAAGGCTGACCCAAAGGCTGGACAAGCCTTAATTCCATTGGGCGGCTTTTGGGTGAATGGGGGGGACCATTGCCTCTTAAGGCTAAACCCAGGATTGAGCTTGGTTAGGGAGCCTATTAGAGAGCTTTAGGTGATAAAAGGGTCGGCTAGAGCAGCTTAAATCAAGGAAAAAGGGATTGAAGGCTGATTATGGCCGTTTAGGAGGATTTGAGGGCTTGGCTTGACTTTGTTGACCAGTCAACGGGTCAAGGGAGGCTGAGGTGGCATAAGAGGCAACCTTGGGTGCTGGTGGAGTGAACTTAATTCAAAGAGGGTTGGAAGGAATATAAAATTACTCAAAGGAATAAGCCTCCTAAGGCTCTAAAAGGATTTGTTGACCATGTTGACTGGTCAACATCCAAGTAGACTGCTGATGTGGCAGCCTAGAGGTCCTAGGGGTTGAGTAGGTTGGATCATAAACAAAGCCAAGGGAAGGGTATGAAGTTTGATTTGATTTGGAGCTTGGAATAGGTTTGACCCAACTTTAGAGTTGACTTGGTCAACTCTATATGGGTTTGGTAGGCCCACATCCCAAAGCATGGTTAGACTACATTAGGAGTTGATTTTGGAGCTATGAAATGGATTCAATGGGTTGAATGAGTTAAAATAACCCATTAAAGCCTTAAGGAAATTTTGAGTCAACTTAGGTTGACTGGGTCAACTAGGTTGACTCAAGGGGTGGGTCCAGGCTGAGCAGGTTTAAAATGATATTTGAAGTCTGGTAGAGGTGTTTTTCAAGGATTGAATTGGTTATTTGAGTCAAAAGGGCTTAATGGGCCCTTAAGCCAAAATTGGTTGACTTGGTCAACCGACTGGGTTCAGGGTCTGGAAATGGGTTCAACAGGTTTCAAATGACGTTTCAAGATCAATGGAAGTGGTTCCATGGCCTGGAGAGGTCATTTGGGTCAAAACACCTATTCGGACCCTTAAAGGGTTACTTGGGTCAACTATGTTGACTTGGTCAACCGACTTGACCCAGGGCTTGGAAATGGGTCCAACAGGTTTCAAATGACGTTTCAAGACCAATGGAAGTGGTTCCATGGCCTGGAGAGGTCATTTGGGTCAAAAGGCCTATTTGGACCCTTAAAGGGTCTCTTAGGTCAACTAGGTTGACTTGGTCAACCAGGTTGACCCAGAGCTTGGAAATGGGTCCAACTAATTTGGTTTGATATTTGAAACGTGCTGGAGGTGGTTGCGTTCAATTCGGAGGTCATTTGATTGGTTTTTGAACTGTTTGAAAATTTGCTGAAAAAGGCTTTTAGGACAGAACCTTTGGACCTTGGATTTTGGTTTGATTGACCTAAGATCTAGGTAGATCCTAAGGTGTGGAGTCTAAAAGGATCCTAGAGTCTATACTGATCTAGAGATTGAATTGATTCAGGATCAGGATTGATTTGGATGGGTTCCTTAATGACCTCATACAAAAATGAGGTCAACAGTATTGTACAAAGACAAAATTTTATTTAATCTTTCTTCTTCTTGTAAATTTCAAATTAAAGATATTTGGGAAACTTTTAGGATCAATTATGACACTACTAAATGTTTTTCTGTTCTTTGGCATCACAACATTCCCGTCTCTTATTCCATATTCGCTTGGAGATGTATCAAGAGTTTCATTCCCGTGGAGAATTTACTTCAGAAAAAGGGCTTTATTTTTCCGTCCAAGTGCCATTGCTGTTCCAATATTGAGTCTATTAATCATCTTTTTGTGAACGATATTATTGCTAATAAGGTTTGGAATCACTTCAAAAATTTTTTTAGTCTTCATTATAATATTACTGTTAACAATTTATACTCTATGCTTAATGTTTGGATGGTTCATTCGAAAGGTCACATTCTCAATTTAGTCCCTATCATTATTCTTTGGTTCATTTGGAAAGCTAGAAATGAAGCGAAACACAATGGTATTAAAATGAACGCTGATTTTATTATTTCTAGTATTTTGGCTAAAATCCGGCATCTTTATTCTTGTAAACTTATTTTACCTAAGCACTTTTCTAATTGTAATCATGTTGCTGCTGCTCTTGGTATTCAATTGGGTGTTGGGGACTTTATGGTTTATGATAAAATTGTTACTTGGATTAAGCCGAAGGTGCCTTTTGTTAAATTAAACTCTGATGGTTCCGTTAAGAATCATTGTGCTGGTTTGGGAGGCATTATCCGTGATCATAATGGTAATGTTTTAGCGGCTTATGCAGGTCCTTTAAATAAATGCTCTGTTATTACTGCTGAGCTTAATGCCTTATCGTATGGCATTGATATTTGTTCTAATATGGGTTGTAACAATATTTGGCTTGAAGTGGATGCCCAACTTGTGATTCAAATTATTAACAATGTTGTTTTGGGTAATCCTTAGAATTTTTACCTCATTAGGAAAATTAAACAGTCCCTGTCTACTTTTAATTTTTATATTTCTCACATTTATCGTGAGGCCAATTGCTGTGCGGATTGGCTGGCCAATTTGGGGTGTACTTTGGATCATTTTCAAGAGTTGAACATCAACTCTCTGGATCCGATGCTTAAAAGTATGACAACCCTTGATAAAGCTGCTTTACCTTATATTAGACATGTTTAATTTCTGGGACAGTTCTTCTATGCGGTTGCAGTTTTCTGGGGGTCTTTGTGTTGGTGTTAATGAGGATATACTTAACGTGCTGAGGAATTACTCTAAGTTTTGTTACTATTTCTGTATTCTTCTTATGGAATTGGGTTTCTGGCATTCCCAAGATTTCAGTTTATTTCAGTTTTTGGTGAATAGAGTGGGTTACTCTATTGGCACATACTATCCTGGTTTGCTTTCTTACTTCATTCTGGAACGTTTTCTGGTTGGGTGCTGGAATTTTTCTCCTCCGCCTCCTTTCTTTGGTTCCTGCTTTGATGGTATGCTCGTCGTTGGTTGTATCTGGGACAATGTGAATCTTCATTGTTGTTATGATTTCTTCTTTTGGTTAAATCTGTTAGTTCATCTGTTTATTACGCTTAATCACTGGATTAAGGAGATCAGTAATTCTTCTGATCAACTAATCTATTTTTGGCATAGGATCCGTTTTAATGTTCTTTTATGGAGACTTTTTTGCAGCTTATTGGTTAACAGATCCTTCAAGTGTACTAATCACTGTAAGTGTCTCCCTTTCTTTTGTTTGCAATTGTTTTCCGTTGTTCTGTCTCCTTTTTTTGTGCAGGAAGACTGAGCCAAACGCTACTTTTCGCAACTTCCTTTTTTGGGTGCTGACCTCTCTCAGCCCAGATCCTTATTTTTGTTATTTTTGTAACTGTAGGAAAAGGAAACACTGGCTCTTAGGTTTTTTATTTTTCTTTTTGATTGTAGCTCTTCGGAGTAGTAGTGAGCTGGTGGGTCCTTCTAAGGATCTTGTAACCGATTTATGAAATTAACATGTAGGCCCCTTTGTGGGTTTAAATTAAAAAAAAAAAGGGTTTGTTTAGGACTGGTGCATATGTTTTATGAAATTGGTTGTGAAGTTATTATTTGGAAATGAGCTTATCTATTATGGTTACAAAAAGCAGGTTTTTATCTTTCTTTTTTTTTTGACAAGAAATTAGAAAGCATCAAGAAGATAATAACCAAATAAAATTTTGATTGTTGACTGCAAAGCCAAGCAAGAAAAGAAACTGCTCCAAACAATCCTTTTGGATAAGTGTTCATCAAATTATAAAGAAAAATGCAAGAAAAAAAATATGACAGTGACATACACTTAGTAAGAATGAATATAATTTTTTTTTGATATACTTTGATATAATTGTGACATAAATTTAAATTAATTAGTTATAGATTATAGTTCTTTTAATCCTAATCCAATAAATAAAATGCAATCCAATAAACCTAATACACAGTTTGTTTTTCATGGTGCTTTTATTACTACAAGAAAATCATCCATTACTGATAGTAATTTCTAGCAGTTATGAAAAATTCCGACAGTTTTAAGGTCACTAGAATAAACCGTGTAGGAAATCAAAACTAACGGTATATTTTTTGTGGTGATTTTTTCTAACGATTTTTTGACGGCTATAATAGTAAAAAAAATATTATTGCCAAAATTGTAGGTAAACCACCAGAATATTCAGGCATAAATACAACAGGTTAACTCCCAGTTTTTATCGGCAGTAAAATCGCTGGTGTTTCCAACGGTCCAACAACTAGATAGCCGTAAGTTATTACTGACGGTGAATAGAATAACCATCGATTTTATCACCCGTCCGGTATCAAAATTTCCAGCAGCTAAACTGCCGAAAACCTGTAGCATTCGCAAAAAGAAAAATGATAGCAGCCCTTTTTTCAAATAGATTTCCACAAGTACATGTAACGCTAAGGAAAATATTTACTTTGGTGGTTCAAAATATAATATATAAAATGCACTAATATCCACAATTAACAGATGGTCTGAGAGTTCCAAACATAAAATATATAATACAAAAAAAATTAACCATAGGTAAACATAAAATTTAACTTGTTAAATAATCTTTAAAGAATAAAATAAGTACTTTCACATCCATATATTAAAAATACACCAACTAGTTTTTTAAACAAATAACAACAACTAATCATCGTCTGTGTTCTTGCTTCCCTGTGATTCCGCTATGGGATCTTGTTCCATTTTCTTCTGACTTTTAGCTCGATATGATCTTAGCTCCTCCTGTATCTTAGCTTGAATATGTCTCATCTCCTTTATCTCTCTTATTAGAGCAGCAACTCTCTGGCTTATAGTTTCTTCAGCTCCATTAACATCATAAAATGCTAGATTAGATGTACTGCCTTTATAAGCATATCCCTATGAACTTAAGCCATAAACCCTTCCTCTCTACCTTCCTCCAACAGCTTCTAACCACATATGATACTCAGAATACTGAGTCAATCCTGAAGATGACCCCACCATTAGACTACTGACTATCTCGAAGTTATATAAAAAAATGCTATGAAAATAAATCTATAAAATAAGATTTTTATTTATCTCTTATTATTACTTAAAAAAATTACACTCACGATAACTTTTTTAGTCTTCTTATCAACCAACTGATGATCTGCTTGATATTGTTGGGTCCGTATATGCAGCTCTAATGGCGTCGGATCCTGACTAAGATACTCTTTCTACAAATAGAAAATATAGTTAAAATAATGTACATATATTTATGAAACTAATTAAAATAATATTTTATCTTTCATCGTCTATGCTCAATATGAGGCAGCAAACCACCCATATGAAGAAAGCTTACTAAACCCCCACATTTAGATGCTTTATTTTTATTATTATGCTCTCTTAATTTAGTGAAATCAGGGCTCGCCCAAGTTCTTCTCAAATCAGCCCATACTCTCTTGCTAATCCATAGTGGACACTACCCAGACTTTCTAATGTCCGTGAATATGTTCCTAAGATAAGTAGAGCCTCTCCTCTCAAAATTTATTATGATCCTCGTACCATACTAAGACCATCACTTAAAATTTTTCTATAAAATATAAGTATAATAAAAATAGTAATACAAATAAAACTAGAAATTTTAAGTAATGCTAAATAAATATATCAAAATTTGTTTGAACCATATATCTCTAACATCCTTTAGGATCTTCTTCCATGATAAGAAAGGAGCATCATATTTGCTCTGTATGATGTCATGAATCTTGTTGGTAGGTTGACTTGAGGGATTGAAGCTACATGTAAATTTTTTTTGTCAATAACATATAACACATGAAATTACACTAACTTTAAAAAATAAATTAAACTTATATATCACTCTCAAACTCATTGTATATATGCTTATCCTCTAATGCTGCAGGCTCTCTATCCTCAATCTCTACTTTTGTTGGTGGTCCACCTTGTTCTCACTGTATAGGAGGTGGGTAATAATAGGAGTGGTGCTGAGGAGATTAAGTATAGGTTGATGGAGCTATTTGTGATGTTGGTGGGGGATAATATGGATAGAATAGAGTTGAGTGTGTCTTATATGTAGAGAAAAATTAAGGACTAGTAGATGTAGGAGGGAAGTATTCAATATGAGGTGGTACTTTAACCATAGCTGGATCTGTCTGTCTGTGACCTTGCTTAGTGGGACAATGATGCTAACTCCAAGGTGGTGGTGATGACATCACTAGTGGAACTCTCTGGCCCTGACCTTCATCACCTTGTCTTTACCTACTTGGTATAATGCTCAACTTTCTCCTACGACCAAACATTAAAGTAATGGACCTACGAGAAGGATCGTCACCTGAAGACATTTGTAGTAAATGAAGCATTCAATTTACATTTCATGAAATTATATTAACACTTAAAAATGAAGTTGTAACATATATGAAGATTTACATAATTAAAAATAAAAAAATATAGAATATCGACCATAATGTTGTAATAAATATAAATAAATATAAATACATAGTTACAGAATGTATAAGTCATTTACAAAATATATAAATACTTTACATACAAATAGGATTTATATATTTATAAATAATTTAATTAGAGACAATTACCAAGAATATCAATTTCAAAAAATTAGTTAAGCTACACTACAATAGGTTTGTTTACCAACTTGTTTTTTAAGAACTACATTACAATAAATAAAAAAATACATTAAAAATTATAGTTATCAATTTATTTTGGCTAAACATTCATGATATAATATTAAGTATATTATAATAAATTTGGTCACTTAAAGTATAAGAAGTATTTTGAATTAGAATGTTTTCATTGCTCTCTAAGGTATCTGCATTTTTCTCCTCATTCTCACTTGAAGAGCATGTCAAACTATTCACATCACATAATTGCTTTTCAATATTATGTATAGTAGTTAACATCTCATCAATTTTAATAGACCTATAATCTGACATCTCATCCACTTGATGTGTAGTAGCTACGATGTATTATTGGTCAATGATCCACTTGCTTTGATTTTTATGATAACTAGCCAATCTTACTTATCTCTATGATCACTAAGATATTTGATGATATAATCTTGACAGCTTGACTTGCTAGCATAAATGGATCAAATTTTTTGTATATTCTACTATGTTTTACTTCTACTAAACCATATGCAGGATGAATCTTTGTGCCTCTATTCTATACTAGATTGTACAATTGACAATTGAACAAACATATAAGATTCTCATTTTCTCCTGGGTACTGTAGTTCATAAGCCACATCCAGAACACCGTAATAATCACACTCATCTTCTTCATGTGTGTTTCCTTTAACATAAACTCCACAATTTTTAGTTTTTATTCCTTCACTCCATGACTTGGAATAAAATCTGAACCCATTAACTTTATATGTTGGCCAAGTGTTTGCTTTTCTCATTGGGCCTCATGCTAGTGCTTGTAGGTCTTTATTAAAGACCTTATTACATGTGTTATGTACCTAAGAAAATTTTTAAATTTTAGGGCTTCTAGTATTCAATAAGACTCAAATCAATTAAATAATATAGATTTTACTCACGTAAGATCTAAACTAAGCTAAAAATTTATTTGCAAAAAGTTACTCAACAACTGTAGTATCTGTTGGAGACAACCCACTTACAAAATACTTGATGACAAATAATCTAATTAAAAAGTAAGTATTAAAATTTAACATGATTCTTTTCACACATTATTAAAAAACTTATTCTAAGATATGTTGAATTCCTAACTATTCAGTAACACATATAAAGTCGATGTTTTGATTTTTAAATCGTTAAGAAATCTTTTAACACATTTTCCACTAGGGGTAAGATCTATAGACTTTCTAGGTTGAAACCCCAAAAAAATGTCAAAATTTTTTGTACTAGTATACATATTCACATATGATTTTGTGTGAATTCATGCATAAATAGTATCAAATCCTGCCTAGGTCCATGATCTTTTATGAAGCAACATAACAAATCTCTCAAGCACTTACTTTAATCTTTACAAGTGGCATACTCTTTTTTATATGATCAAAACTAATCACCTTAATATATGTTTTAAGTCAAACAATAAAAATTCTACTTAAAACATCAATATAGGCTTATTCTCAGCTAAAAAAATCAATTTTTTAAAGCTTGATAATAGAAATACAATACAAACTTTTTAGATAAAAGCAATTGTCTCCAACATAACAACATAAAACTTTGAATATAGTTTGTTTTGTTTATTTAATTTCTCACTAAAAAATATAATGACTAATGAGATGTATTTCCTGACTAAATAGACCTCTAATGTCAACACTAGATACATAAAAGGAAACATTAAAATGCAATCATCTAATACAATTGGGTGAAATGAAAAGCAATCCTTTTGTAAGATTAAATAATTTTTTTAATGCAATCGGGATTTCTCTAATAATTTTTGATGCAGTTGAAATAAATAAAAAAATTAAGGAGATTGAGATCACCTTCGGCTAAGGAGATTGAGATGATGGCCGACATGCAAAAATTGGCTAGGGCGGAAGGTCACCTATGCGTCGCCAAGGCTAGGGAAGAATTCGGTGAGGAAGGAAGGTCGTGGGCGTTCTCTTGCAGAACCAAGTGTGGCAGACAACCAAGCCTAGGGAGAAATTCAATGAGGGCAGAAGTTTACGGGCGTTCTCCAAATGAACCAAACGAGCAAGCACAAAGAGGAAGGAGGGGGGGGGGGGGGGGGGGTCAGTTTTAGGGCACTTACCGGCAGCATTTTCGGTGGTTTCAACCGTCGAAAATAAGTCACTTAAAAACAAAACGGTGACAAAATAACCAGTAAGAACGTCATGAAATAGTATACCAGCGGTTTGTCTGGCGGTTATTTGACCTCCAAAAAATTCTGATTGTTTTGGGTTTTTTATCGGCTGTCCAACCGTCGGTAAATAGTGGCGGTTAGACCGATGATTTCGCGGCTGATAATTTCGGTGGTCAGATGACCGCCGGAAGTACTGCCGATATTCAGTGAGTTTCCTATAATGTATAGTGGGTGGTCAGAAGCTCATCTCAATTTAAAAAGTCGGTGAAGCTAATTTATTTGCACTCACCACTTTGTGTGGAACTATAGAAGACAAGCAAGAAGATTAATCAAGGGAAATAAATTTTTTGGAAGAATTTCTACATACTAGAAATTGATTAAACGTAAAAACATTCCTCCAATAATGAAGAGGAAAAAAAAAAAAAAAAAAGAGTTTGAAGGGAAAGGGGAGCATTTGCTCATCAAACTTTATTATTGCGACTATTAAAAAATAATTATGGTATAGAAGTGCTTCATTCCACATAAACAAAAATAGATATAAATGAGTTAAAGTCAAAGATGCTTCACCTTGGGTCCTTGTTATAAAGTTGGTCATGAAATTATTGTGGAAAAAGTAACCTAACTTTAAAAAGCTATGAAAAAAAAAGCATCCAAATAAATTTATAATTGCTGCCTAAAAAACAAATATTTAATGGTATTAAATTTTTTTTAAAACTTATGAAAAATTTGGATTAGCATGAATAAAATACGTTGGATGTTCATGATGTCTGCTAAGCTTCCATCATTAATCTTGTTTGCAAACTTTAAAAAATATATATAAAAAAAAGAAAGAAAAGAAATATGATATATTAAATAAGAAATTTAAAATATAAAGAATGATTTAGTGTTCCATACATCACAAGAGTAGAATATCATCAAGTGGTTGGTTAGTTATGTTTTGAATTAGTGATTCAAAAAAAAAAAAAAAAAAAAAAAAAAAAAAAAAAAAGATTCAACAAAAGAAAAAAAGGTTAATCTTGCCATGTGGCTACTTAGTTTAATTTATTTGGAAAAAACAGTTTTGTTGTTAATTTATATGAACTAAGTTAAGAAAAAAATTTCTTTAACCATTATAACATTCAAATTAATGTTTTTATTTTTAAAATATTTTTAACATCCCAAAACACATGGTAGTTTTTTTTGAAAAATGCAAATAGCAAAGATTTTATTACCAATTACTTACAAGAAGATTCTTCCTTCAACAAATCTAAAAATGAAGGAGGAACTTTCTCCCTAGAAAAATCGTCCCAAAAGAAGGATGAAAAATGGGCATAGTTAGCACAAAAATGAGCTAACTTATTACAATTTCTGTTAGCAAAAGAAAAATAAAAATGATTAAAATTAAGAAGAAAATCTAAATCCTTAGGATTTAGAAATTCTTCATCAAACAACTGATTTTTAAAGGCATATTGAAATATCTTGATGACATTAGAATTGTCACCTTCAATCACAATACCTTTAACTTCAAGCATCCAATCTTGTATGTAATCTCTAAAAGCAAGCATGGCTAATAGTTCCATTTGAGCACAATCCCAATGAAGACATTGAATACCAAAAGCAGCAATACCATGGCCTTTGCAGTCCCTAAAAATACCTCCAATGTCAGTGCTATTATTATGAAAAACTGAAGCATCAATATTTACCTTGATCCAACCCGGAGGAGAAGGATGCCAAGAAGATTGAGACAGCTTAAAAAGCTGATTAGCATCCCAGTTTTCACGGATTAAACCAGAATCAAATGATGATACAGTCTGGATAACAGATCTGGAAGCAATGGCAGAACAGCTATCGTCAACTCCTCCATGAACAAGCTTATTTCTACTATTCCGGCAGTAGAAAATCACAGAGCAAAGCATATTTCCCAGAAAAGGATTCAAAGAAGACAATTTAAATAATAACTAATAACATTCAGATAATGAATCAAACTCTGGAATGTTAAAATGCCACTCAGCTAACCTTTTTAATACCCTTTTGATCAAAAAACATCTGGATGTTATATGTTTTGAGTTTTCCAACTCCAAGCAACATCTCGGACAACCTCCCTGTTCAGCAAGCCTTCTATATGACAAAAAAGCAAATGTTGGAATTCTATTCGTGCTTAATCTCCACCAAAACATATCAATCTTCGGTTTTAACTTCAGTTTCTTTCTCCATTTATAATTATCATCGTCGCTGAAATCTTCATAAATTTTCTCAATAGCAGCAGCTGCTATTGATTTTCCTGTTAACTTATTAATGCATTCCAGCTTATCTTCACTATGATCCGAATGAATAGGAATGGAGATGATCAGTTGAATAAGAGTATCTCCAAAACAGATTTTCAATTTGTTGAGATCCCAATTTCCTCCTGTTATAAAATCTGATACTTGACTGAAATCTGGACCAATAATAGTTACAAAAGTTGGCCATCTATCTAACGTTTTAACCAAAATCCACATGTCTTTGAAAGTGTCTACATATTCTCCATTAGAAATCGACCATCTCATAACAGGAAATAAGAATTCAGCACCATTTTGTATAATTTTCCAGATTGAAGAGCTGCCACTTGTATTAGCACTGTCCCATAAAACATTCCCATATTTTGCTCTTAATACTTTATTGAGAAGAATATTGGGGGTTGTTATAAATTTCAGTGCATGTTTAGATCTCAAAGGACCCAATCTCTCAACCAAAGATTGTAAACCACATCCTCCTTTATTTTTTGGTTTACACAAAGAGCTCCAAGAGACATAATGCATTCCATAGCTTCCATCTCTTTTATTCCATGGGAACTCTCTACACATTCTCTCTACTTCATATAATATCCCCAAAGGGATCAAAGTATGACTAGATAGAAAGGTTGGTAAAGAAAGAACTGAAGCGTTGATCAAAGAAACTTTGCCTGCAAGAGAAATGAATTTTTTACCCTATATGTTCATCTTAGCTGCTGTTTTAACAATGATTTTACTGAAACCTGATTTGACTAATCTTCTAATAGCAATCTTTACTCCCAAATATTCCATTTCTTTCACCATCTTCATGTTGATAATCTTGATAAGTGATTTGCATTCTATTTTTTCACAGTTTTTACTAAATAAAATCGCAGATTTAAGCAAGTTAACTTTTTGTCCTGTCCAGCTACAATAATTCTTTAAGATATTATCCTCCTCCTTCATACATTTCTTATTTGCTCTAGAGAAAATCATGATATCATCAGCATACATCAAGTGAGAAATAATAGGGCCATTAGGATTGACTTTAATACCAATTCTTTCTCCAAAACTATCAAATTGTTCCGTCAACAATTGTGAACACATAATAAAAAGGTATGGAGACAAAGGGCATCCTTGTCTAAATTCACATTCGGCCTCAATCCATTTTGAACTTTCACCATTTATCAAAATAGAAAATTTTGGAGTAACAACACATTCCAAAATTAATTTAGAAAATGGCTTTGGAAAACCAAACAATTCCATCACTTTTTCCAAAGTAGCTCAACACATACTGTCATAGGCTTGTTCCATATCTACTTTGATAGCAACCAAACCTTTCTTAGCTTTAGAATGTCTAAATTTATTAAACAATTCTTGAGCTAAAAGAATTTGGTCAGAAATGGACCTTCCCTTGATAAAGGCATTTTGTTCCATGGAAATGATTTTCAGAAATATGAAACTCATCCTATTTAAGATCATTTTGGCCACTATTTTATAAATGGCATTACATAAGCTAATTGGCCGATAGTTAGTAGGATGCATAGGAGAATCAACCTTTGGTATTAATACCACATTGGTTTCCTTCCATTTAGGACAAAGAGAACCCGAATTAAAGAATTCATTAATGGCAGCCCAAACATCTTGTTTAATGATAGACCAATAGGATTTTAAAAAATAATATGTAATGCCATCATTACATTGTGAAATATTGGAACCAGATTTTGAAATAATGTCCTCCAACTCTTTCAAAGTAAAATCTTTGCAAAGAATTTCACAATCTTCTCTATCCAGTTTTTTTTGTAGGTAACGGCCATCCATTCATACAACAGTTTCTAGCCCTCCATTTGCAGCTGAAGAAATTTATAAAGCCTCTTCAATGCTATGTTTGTCTTCACAAATGAATCCTTCCTCATTTTTCACACAATTTATTCTGTTAACATTTCTTCTTGCTGATGCATATGCTTGAAAGAATTTGGAATTAGTGTCTCCATCTTTTAACCATTGTACTTTGGCTCTTTGCTTCCACCACATACTTAACCTTCCCAAAGTGTTGTTAAATTCTGCAAATTTTGCCTTTAAAATACAAAGTTTCAGCTCTGTTAAACTGCCCATATTGATTTCTTCCTCTTGTAACTCTAGGATTTCTTTTTTCAGCTTTTCTTTGGTTTCTAACAGATTTTTATGCTTTTCTCTACTCCAAAAGAATAAGGATCTCAAAGTCCTTTTAAATTTAGTATTTAAAACATCTGTAGCCGAACCTTTTGTATGTTTATTCCATGAAACTTTAACCACTGAATGAGAAGCTTTTATAAGTTAACCAAGTGTCTTCAAACATAATACTTTATCTATTTGTTACCTTGTTAGCCAAGATTTTGATAGAGATAGGACAATGGTCCGATGCTATCCTTGCTAGATGTTTAACCATAGTCGTTTGGATAAGATTTAGAGCAGCATAGTTAAGAAGACAAAGGTCAAGCCTTTCCAAAATCCTTCCTCCTCCAATTTTGTTATTGCACCAAGTGTATTTAGGACCACGTGTCCAACTTCATGAAGATCCTCTCTATTCATGAAAGAAATCATATCTAGTGAACCTTGAGAGTGTATAAACTTCCTACCTCCTCTTTTATCACTTTGAGAAGTTATGCAATTAAAATCTCCCCCTATGATCCATGGAATTTTGCCATCATGATGACTTTCCAGATTACTCCATAACATTTTCCTTTTATTGTTTTCCCTGCTACCATAAACCGTGTCAACCATCCAAGTTTGATGGTTTTTGATTTTTAGCCTTCCCATCACTACTTATTCATTAGCTTCAATAACCTCAAATGTTGCCAAGTCATGCCTTCAACAAATTAGAAAACCACCTGAAAGTTCCATAGCCGGATATAAAAAAGAATCCCACTTATCACCAACAAATTTTTTAACTTCCAAAGGATCCATGGAACTGACTTTGGTTTCCATAAGACCCACAAATAGAGCATCATTATCCTTCACAATATCTTTCAAATACCTGGAGGCCATCATCTTTCTAGCCCCCCTACAATTCCAAAATATAAGGGAAGTCATTTCTTCTTTGAAGTGGGATTAGACCCACTACAAATACTTTTGGCATCACCTTTTCTAGTTTTAGATTTCAAAGAATTATTTCCCAAAGCTTTAAATTCTTTTTGTAGTTTGAATTTAACTTCTCCATTAGCTGGCTTCTCCACCAAGTTCTTTCGATCAGAAATCCCAACATATTCTATTTCTTTTTCCTCATTTACAACTAGGGCATTATCCTTCAAAGTATCCATCTTATCTTCATTATTGACAATATAAAGAATAAAAAACTTATTATTGCTATTGAGTTCAGCATCAAATGTACCTGCATCCGTATTTCCTGTTAAGAAAACAGGGGAGGATAATTTCTTCTGCACAAAATTTTCTTTAGCTGTTTCACTGACTACAGACGGTTTATGACAACCCATCTGTGTATTACTTGGTTCCTGAATTTTTCCTTCCAAATCCTGATAGGGATTACTTGATTTCGCAGATAATCCCATAGGATATACCTGAGTTCGCAAGCATCCCTTCCCCTTTTTGTTGAAGTCTTGTGATAAATCTGGAATTTCCCCTTCTTCAAGTTGATGATCAGAGAATAACACCTTGTTTGGTAAAACCTGAGTTTTTTTACCAATATCAGCTTGTAATCTAGAATGATTTTTAACAACAGCATCCACTTTAACAATAGATTTTCTGACCAATCTGGAATAATTTGGATTGAACCACTTATTGTTCTTAATAGGAATCCTCTTCTTTTTATTGTTGTTAACCAAAATCCAAGGCCCATAAGTTGTTTCTTTACGGCTTAATTGATCTCCTCTTAAATCTTCATATTTAGCAGCTTCAACAGTAATCTCCACCTCTTTATGGATCTCTTTCATAGGTAAACATTCTTTCTCCACATGTCCTATCTTTCCAAAATTAAAGCAAAAGTTTGATATCTTCTCATACTCCACTTGTTGATAGAATCTTCCACCCATGCTATCAACCCAAACACCTAGAGGAAGAGCTTGATCAAGTTGTATTCTCACACATACTCTAGCAAATTCTCTTCTTCCCAATGAAACATATTTCCATCTAGCATGATTGGAGTTCCAATTCTTGAAGCAATAAGAGCTATGTTCTTCTCATCCCAACATTGTAAAGGAAGGTGTGACATTCTAATCCATATTGGAGAAGAAAGTCTATATGTTGAAGAAGAATTAAATTTGGGAGACCACCTTTCCATTCATACTATGTGTTCGTTTAAAAACCACGGTCCTCCAGAGTGTACCGCTTCCACCATTTCCTCTGAAGAGAATGAGCAAATAAACCATCCTCTTCCTAGTGTAGTAAAATGAAATTGGCCAAATTGCTTCCACTGTTTTCTTATCTCCCATGCTACCATATGGGCTGGTAGATCCTTCTCAAAAACTTTGATAACCAGTGATTTAGATAATTTTTTTGAATTCAACTCCTCCAAATCCACATTGAGCTTCACAGCCTTTCCGTCCTCCGATAATAACACATCATTTTCATTGAAATCCAATTTAATATATGGCTTTTTACTCCACAGATTCTTAGAAACAGAATCAACCAAGTTGGGCAATTCTTCAGTCATCTTAACTCCATCTGATGGGTTTGCTTTTTTAAAAATGGAATGAACATTGTTATTAACCAAAATTCGCGAATCTTCATTTATCGTGCTGCGACAGAGTCCAGGGATTGCATTCGAATTCACAAATCGATTAACAAAAATATTCATTCTAGATGTCGACGCAGCATTATCAGATGGAATTAAAGACTGTTTCATACTTCTAGGAGTAACCATGTCCACCGATTCAACTACAGACTTACCTTTTACTTCCACATACTTAACTTCTTTGGCCAATGTTTCAGAATTTTCTCTGATCACCAATGCACTTTGACGTTTCATCAAAGGCATATTACCTACATGAATAGAATTTAAGAACTCCATTCCATTTCTATCTTCGACGATCAATTGAGATTTTGACAACCGAGATTGCTGTAAAATCTCTACTTCAGCATTCTGATCATGCCGGAGGTTGATCGAAACCTTCGACGACACTTTATCCTCCGATGAAGCTCCTCGATCTTCCTTCGGATAATCACCGGCGATGTGCCGGCAATCGTCCGCCACCATCAGTTATTTGATCGTAACCGCGAAACGAAATTTTGAAATTCCGTTTCTCTCTCTAAAAACCCGTACGTTCTCTCTCTCAATAACTAGGAATTCAATTTTTTTACATGGTAGTTAATTTGTTTAAGAAAATTTAAAAATTTTCTAACACAAATTCTTTAAAACAAATTAACTTACATGTAATAACCAAAACATTAAAATATTTCTTAAAAAAGAAGATATTTTCAAACTAAAAAAAAAAAAAACTAATTTTGCTTCTCTAAACTTAAAAAAAAAAAATTAAAAAATAATCTCATTAAAAAGAAACATTTAACAGAAAAATAATAAAATAAAATTAAAAAAATTTTCTAACACAAATTCTTTAAAACATGCCAATGTTGCCGTCCACGTGACGATCTAAAAAAAATTAAAATTAACATTTTAACTTATTATAAATTATAAGTATGTTTTTTAAAATTTAGTGGAACATTCTAGAAACAATAAATGATTGTTAAACATATATACCGTTTCTCATTATCTGTAAGAGTAAAGTCACTTATTAACCTAAGCATTCTCATCTCTGCAACAATTAACTTAATTTTATGCTTCTCTTTTAATGACCAACATTCTGCGCCAAAATGCTATATATGAAAAAAATATGTAATTATATATTTTTAGATAAATTCAAATATAATGAAGATAGTTGTGGCTGTTGTGAAATATATAATAAAATAATAAAAATGAAGATATTTATATATAATTAGTAGAATTAATATCTTATAAAATACATGATTTTGTCCTTTATTGATATTTATGATGGGAAGAATTTTGAAAGTTTAGGTCTTTAAATAATCAAGCATGGTGTTATTGTATATTATCTTATAATTTATAGAGGAATTTCATAAAAAATGGATATAAATTTTAACAATTAATGTCTAAATCTTTCAATTCATTGATGATTCTTTTACTTTAAAAATCAATTTATTCATTTTAAAACACTTTTTTTAAATTTTTTTTCAAGACATCATCACCTTCCTTTGCTTTTGTTTCTTTCTTTCAACGAATACATGGGCGAATCCCCTATATGCTCAGGGTGGGCATATTTAGAGGGTATATTTTAAAATATTTTAGATATTTTGGGTATTTTGCCCCCCCCCCCCCCCCCCCCCCCCCCCCCCCACCCCCCCCCCCCCCCCCCCCCCCCCCCCCCCCCCCCCCCCCCCCCCCCCCCCCCCCCCCCCCCCCCCCCCCCCCATCAAAAATCTTTTTTGCCTTAATTTTATCAATCATAATCGTCTTTGCCCATCCCCCATTAAATTAATTCTTTTAATCCTAATCCAATAAATAAGACATAATCTAATAAACCTAATCCACGTTTTGTTTTCTTGATGCTCTTATAGTGGGTGGTTAGAAACTCTCTCAATTTAAAATGTTGGTGAGCTAATTTAAAGAAAAACATCAAAAACATTCCATCAATAATGAAGCGGATGAGGTCAGCATTGGCTCATTATTGCAACTGTTAAGAAAGAATAATAGTAAAGAAGTGCTTTAGTCCACATAAATAAAGATAGATATAAATGAGTTAAAGTCAAAGATGCTTAGGCTTAGGGGTTTGTTTTGGATAGCTATAACTTATTATAAAGTTGGTAGTGAAATTACTGTGAGAAAAGTAGTTCTTATTGCAAAAAAAATGACTTTTTCCCACATAAATTTTTATAATTGTTGTCTAAAAAACAAATAAACAAAAAACTATCTCAAACAGGTCCTTAGGCTTCGTTTGGGGCGGCTTTCTTGCTTCTTTTTAAAACAACTTTTTTAGTACAAAAATTAAAAAAATTGTATTAAAAAATTGCTTCAAGAAACAGTAAGAAAGCCGTCCCAAACAAAACCTTAATTTGTCAGCTAATATTATTCAGATATTTGAGAAAGTTAACTTGGATTCCTCTCCATTATTCCCAGACATAAGCATTCTTATAATGAATGTTACAAAATTAAGATAGAAAAATCTCCAAAAAGGATAGATTTATTCCATTCATCATAAGCAAAAGGTAGTTGACTTTGAGACTAATATAATAAACATTAGAAAGCACATAAAGTTTGAAGGGATCAATCAGCCTATCATGCTAAGAAAGCAAAAACTCCTTGCCCACATTCCATTATATATTTAATTAGAAAGTCAAAATTATAATTTTTTAAAATGCAAATGCCAATAATAAAAGTATGAAATAATGAATTAAATTATTGGAAAGAATGAATAAATAAATAAAAATAAAGAGAATGAGAAGATGCCAATAGAAGAATCTCTAGGCATGGCATGGTTTTTGTTCGGGTTGGGTTTAAAAATAGCAAAGTAAAGATAAAAACAATCATTAAATTTTTGTTGGACGATATTGCTTTTCTATCCAACAGATGACAACTTAATATTTAGCTTGAAGGTGATTAAGTAATACTTATTTCAATTATAAGATTGAATTTACTAATTTATTTTTCTTAATAAAGAGAAGTACCATTTAGACACAAATTTGGTATTCTTTACTAACACAATTCAAAATGATGAACCCTAGCTATAATAATCAGAACCCTGGTGAGAGATTGTCTAATCCCTTGAAATGATGGTGATTTAGAAAACACTTAGACATGCATTTTGACAATTGAAGTATAATGAAAGAAGAATTCTTGATTGTTAATGATGGGAAAGGAAAATTTCATTTTATTCAAATATTACAATGTCAATTAAAGACCGACACAGACTGATATGGTTGATAATATTAAATTTGAAAAGGTTGATGACATAGAATCTTTGTTGCACTATAGAAAAAATGTCTATTTTTGTAGTTAACAGGTCGCCGAAAATAGTGGCCAAAATACCAAATGATTTGGCAATGGAAATTGGTGTGATGGGAAATCCGACGTAATTTTTGCAGGAAATTTATTGGCAGAATTTCAGCAAAAAAATATCACCGATTCTATGTAAACAGTCCACTGGTGAGTTTGCACAGTCATTGTAACATCTCAAACTCTTAACTATCGAGATATTGTCCGCTTCAGTCTAAGGGCCGTACGATTTTGTCCTATTAGTGTAACTTCCCAAGAGGTCACCCATCATTGAATTTTTCCGGGATGAGCATGCTTAATTGCGAAGTTTCTTAATGAATTACAACCATTATATCAAAAGACGCCTCGATATTTAGAATGTTAGATTTTTTTACTTAATGAGTTTCATAATCTCCCTCACTTAAGTAACTAATGTGCTCGTTAGCATCTTTATTCCATAATCATTCACCAGACATGCAAATAAGAATCTAGCTAGAGGTAACCCCAATAAGTTCAATTGGTGACTTCCCCCATGTAGTACTTTGTCTCATATATGGTTCAAGGAGTGACTCCCATGGCATAGCACTTTATTTTTATGACACTTAATTCCTATATTCCATCTGGTGTATTGCACTGATACCTTTTGTAGCATCGCAAACTCTTAACTATCGAGATATTGTTTACTTTGTTCTAAGGGTCTTACGATAATTTTGTCATAATGGTGTAACTTCTCAGGAGGTCACCCATCACAATATTTCTCCAGAATCAACACGCTTAACTGCAAAGTTTCTTAATGAAATTCGAACAATTACACCAAAATACACCTCGATGGTTAAGAATTTAGCTTTTTTTATTTAAGGGGTTTCTTAGTCCTACCCACAAGCACTAGGAGGTCTAACAGCGGGTGGATGATATGTATTTTTTAGAATATAATCAAATACAAATGTGCATGGAGGAGTAATCCATAATTGGATGATATAGAGATGAAACTTCAATATGCACTATTTATAATCTAAGGTTTCATTTGGGTCAATTTTCTTATTTCTTTCAAAAATAAATTTTTAGTTTAAAAATTTTTAAACTAAAAAGTTACTAGTACAAAGAAAACGGTCTCAAATGAAAATTTAGAGTTTCTTTTTCTCATGTATCCATCAAAATTAGCATAAGATACAAATGAGTCTTCTAGTCAGATAACTAGAAGAATTATAAGGCAAAAAAGTATGGTAAGCTACTGCTAGTGTTCCACACAAGCATGCAGTATGTCACTGAAGAACATTAGACTAAATTTTTTAATTATTTTAGATAAGAATTAAGAAGTTTAAGCACAGGAAATTTGTTCAGCTTGTATGACATACCTCCAGCGGAGAAATTAAAGGATGTGAAAAGGCTAGAATATCATAAATCATATATATATATATATATATATATATATATATATATATATATATATATATATATATATATATATATATATATATATATATATATATATATATATATATAGATTTGGAGCAAAAGACTTATGCACATTGCAGATCTATTGAATATTGATAATAGTAATAATCGGTAATTGCTAGATAAATATTGTGGTATACTTTATTTTAGATGCCTCAAGATAGCTACATCCACCAAAGTTAGTGTCAATGATGTACATTGTTGACCATATAGGTGATGATGTGCGTCTATGCTATTAGCGACAGTGTGCGATAAAGTTAGCTGGATTCGATGTAGCCAGTTGATGCCTACATCGAGTGATGATAATCAGAGGACTTTAGTTAAATGATGTTGGTCGAAGAATTGTTACCAGGCAACGATAGATGAATGGCTGTAGTAAAGGGATGGTGGATAGAGTTGTGTTGTCTAGTGATAGTGGTTGGAGATTTATAGTTGAGCAATGATGGTTAGAGGATCATAATTTGATGATAGTTATCAAAGGATCGTTGTCGGTTGAAATGGGCTTGAGAAAAGCGTTGGTGGCTGGGTGACTGTAGTCGGCCGGCCCAAAGAGATGGTGGTGTTGGCCAACAGTGGCCAGCGGCGACAGTGAACATTGGCTTATCAAACTTTCTTATTGGCACTATCAACAAAGAATAATGTTAAAGAACTGATTTATTTCACATAAATATAGTTAGGTTTTTTTTTTTGAACATATGAGTCATTAAAAGCAAATTCATACATATATAAGCTTCAAATTTAAGACATCTTCCTCAAAGTTAAAGCCTCCAACCAACCGATCAAAATAAGCTTCATAATATATATAGTTTTATTTAAAAAAGTCAAAGTAAGATTGTTAGGCTTATGATTTGTTTTGAATGGTTACAACTTGTTATAAAATTAGTCGTGAAATTGTTACGAAGAAAATAGCTTAACTATTATGTTTGCAAAGCAATAATTTTTTATCATAGAAAATTTTAAAAAGTTGTGAAAAATAACAAAAAATCAATACCCAAATAGAATTATAATTGTCACCAAAAAAATAAATCAATACAAAATTGTGGCAAAAAAATAAAAATAAAAATAAATAAATAAATATATATATATATATATATATATATATATATATATATATATATATATATATATGAATGTTAGGAGGATCCACGTCCATTATTCCCGGACATAAGCATTCTTATAATGAAGGCTACATAAACTGAAGACAGGGACACAAACATATTCACAATGCCAAAACAATCTCCAAAACGACAGATTTATTCCATTCATCGTCAGCAAAAGGTAGTTGACCTTATGTCTAATCTAATAAATATTAGAAAGTACATTAAGGCTTTATTTAGGAATTTTTTTTTCTATTTTATACAAAAAAAAAGTTTTAATACAATTTTTTTTTAATTTAAAATTTTTTACTAAAAAATTACATCATAAAACAATAAAAAAGATGTACCAAATAAAGCCAAAGTCTCCTGGAATCAATTAACCAATCATGCAAAAAAAGAAAAACTCCTTGCTCACGATAAATTACTCTGTGCGGACACCGGCGCCATTCAGAATCCAACTAGAATGCGACATGTTACTTTTTTTGCTGGGTGCTGGGTGATGTGGCTCAATCTGATTGGCCTCCGGCCCATCCAATGTCTACCCAAAATAATTTCTCATTGCCCAAATCCCATATAGACTTTTTTTTTTGCCTAATTTTAATGACTGAAAGTCAAAATTATAAATAAAAATAAAAGTCCCAAATGAATTAAATTATTTGAAAGAATGAATAAATAAATAAAAATTGAGAGAATGTGAAGATGCCAATAAAAGAATCTCTAATTGTGAATACATTGTACAGACAAACTTCTAAAAAAAATAGGAACTCTAAAAATATATTACTTAAAAGAGAAAAAAAATTATATTAGCAATATCAGAAAATAGTTTTTGATCGGATTGGATTTAAAATTAAAAGATTTTTTTTTTAGATTAGTGCTATACAATCAAAGTTTATTTTTTGAATTAATCTCAAAGAAAATTAAAAAAAATAAGGTAAATACAAATAAAAAATTATATTAATTTATTCTAAGTAAAATTATGTTTATTAAATTTTGATTTTTTGTATAATATTGAATGAACTTTAAAAAATAGTAAAATAAAGATAAAAATAATCAATAAATTTTAATAATCCTTAATTAAATTCAAATAAAATTAAATTTTATTATTCAGATAAATTAAATTTTAGAGAAATGATATTAAGAAGATGTTTTAACTAACCTAACATGAGCACATAGATCTAGGGGTGCAACCGAGTCAAGCCCGCTCGCGAGCCGGCTCGGGCTTGACTCGTTAATGGGCTCGACGAGCCGAGCTTATCGAGCTCGCGAGTCGAGCTCGAACACGAGTTCGAGCTCGAACGCTAAACGAGCTCGAGCTCGGACACTGGGCTGATCGACTCGTTGGCTCGTCGAGTAGCTCGGGTCGCGTCTGCGGGAAGCCGGGAGCGGGTGCGAGGGAGCGATTGCGGGATCGGGCGCGGGCTGTGCCAGCAGGAGGCGGGAGCAGACGCGGGCTGCGCCAGCCGGAGCGGCGCGCGCGCGTGCGCGGGATCGGGCGCGGTCTGCCTCTGCGGGAGCGGGTGCGAGAGCGTCGCGAGACGACGGGCCGCCCGTCACGGGCGCGACGACGGGCTCGATAGCGAGCTCGACGAGCCGCTCGATTTGACGACGAGTCGAGCTCGAGCTCGGATTTTGAGCTCGACTCGAGCTCGAGCTCGGGTTTTGATTGTCAGGCTCGACTCGAACACCCCCTGGCTCGAGCTCGACTCGACTCGTTTGCACCCCTACATAGATCCATCACCGTTTATAATTTTAGGATTCATTTGAGACAATTTTCTTACTGCTTACTAAATCAACTTTTTAATTCAAATTTTTTTTGAGCCATTAATGCTTTTACTAAAAAAACTGATTTATGAAGCAATAAGAAAATTGTCCCAAATGAAGCCTTAATTATTACATTTAGATTTTATTTAGGACAACTTTTTCGTTGATTTGCTTTTCAAACAACAATAAGAATATCGTTTAGCTATTGTTTTTCTGTTGCTTTTTTACGTTTCTTTTTAAAAAAATTGCGGCGAAAGGTGTTTTGTACAATAATAGTAGCTAAATTATTTTCTCATAGTTTTGGATGGTTGCAGCTTCTTATAAAGTAGGTCGTGAAATTGTTAGCGAAAATAGCTTAACTATTATGATTGTAAGAAAATAATTTTATACAACAAAAATTTTAAAAAGATTTGAAAAATAATAAAAAATTAGCACCTAAATAAAATTATGATTATTATTTAAAAAATAAATCAACAAAACACTGTGACAAATAAACCCTTAATTTTGTCAGCTAATAATATTCAGATATTTGAGAAAGTTAACGAGGATTCCTCTCCATTATTCCCGGACATGAGCATTCTAATAATGAATGCTACGGAAGATCAAAGATAGGGATACAAACATATTCACAAGGTCATAAAAATCTCCAAAAGGATAGATTTATATCATTCATCATCAGCAAGAGGTAGTTGACTTTAATGCTAATATAATAAACATTAGAAAGCATATAAAGACTTCAATTTGAATGGCTATTTTCCTAATTTATAAAATAAAATTTTACTACAGGAAAACACGCTATTACCGGCGGACAGTATCCGCCGGTAACCTCTGAAATCCGACGGAAATCCTCAGTTTTCTACGCATTTCCGTCGGATTTTTATGTGCCGGTTTTGCGTGCGTCGCTAAATATTTACCGACGTTTCCAATCCGCCGGAAACCTTTCCGGCGCATCACCGGCGCAAAATACGACATAGAAGATGGCGATTTTCAATCCATAATTCTGACGACAAATGCGTCGGTAGTTTACGTCGTACAGATCCGACAGAAACTACCGACGCATAAGACATCGTAAGCTCGCAGTAAATAAGCAACGGCTTAGTTCCGGCGCAAATTTGGCGTCGGAAATTACCGGCGGACAAGGCGTCGGAATATGCGACGGTAAATTCCGGCGCACACAAAGACGCCAGCATGATCGATCCGATTCGTTGTATCGTCTTTTCCATCGAATTTCCGATGGATAATCCGCCGGAAACCTGTAGCATTGACAGAAAAAAAAATGCCTTCCCAGCCAACAATCAAATTTCCACACCTGCAAACCTATACAAATATCTATCCACATCAATTTATAACAATTCCACAACATAAAATTCTTTAACAGATGCACAAAAACATAAATTCTCATTAAAAGAAATTGTTCAATAGTAACAACCAACTAAAACATCACATATTGTTCAATATTACAGATTCAAAGAAATAAACAAGTTCATAAAATAAACTACTTTGAATCCGTGGACTCCTCCTCAGCTGGAGCTAACTCTTTTCCACTCATCTGGTCCGTCATTCTGCGCATTTCATCTAACAACTGATTATGTTGCTCCTAATCTGCATCTGCATTTGGACCTGTGCTTGCAACTGAGCTTGCCAATCAGCTTGTGATTTTCTTACTTGTTATAGTTCTGCTTGAAGGGCACTTATTTGTTGTGCATGTAAGGACTCATGAGAACTGGATGCGAAGCAGGATGTAGTAGAGGAGGTCATCCCCTCGTATGCCTGAGCTTGCGCACCTAAACCATAAACTCTACCATGCTGCATTCCTCCGACGGCCTGCGACCAGATGCGATACTCAGAATACTCCACAGAGCCGCTAGAAGAGCCCTCACCTAATGCGGCATGAGTCTCTTGAAGCCGTATATATTCCTCCTATGAAAGTAAAATATAAATATATATAATAAAACTAAAAATAGAAAATATTAAGCACATATAAATATATACTTACATGGGCTTTTCTTGCTCTCTCATCAATTCATTGTTGATCATCCAATCGCTTATGAGTGCGACTATGCAATTCCACAGGAGTTGGTTCTCTACCAAACATCTGTTTCTGTTATAATTAAGAGAATTTTATTAATATTTGTATTAAAGAACAATTTTGAAAAAATTTTAAAATTCATTACCAAACGACGCCTGTGCTTAGTATGTGGAACAGAGCCACCAGTATGAAGTGAACTACCTAAGCTCCCAACATCAGAAGCTCTGTTCTGTCGATTTTGATCCCTCTTCATAGTATACTCTTCGTTGCCCCAAGCAGTGTTCAACTCAGCCCATATAACCTCTCCAATCCACAATGGTCACTTTCCAAACTTTCTAATATCTGTGAACATATCGCGCATCCGAGTAGATCCACACTTCTCAAAATTCTTTCTATTCCTGTTATTGTGTTGGCCCGCCAACAAAATTCTTTCTGCATTCAAATACATATGATATATAATATATAAGATTTTTATTTTAAGTAAAAAAGAATAAATAATTTTACATAAAAACTAAAACCCAAAAATATCTCAAACTCTCTAAACCACATCTCCCGGACTTCTTTCGGGACTTTCTTCCAAGAAACATAAGGAGCATCAAACCTGCTCCGTATGATGTCCCGTATTTTATGTGTCGGTTGTTTTGATGGGTAGAACCTACAAAAATAAAGTTATGTGAAATAAATACATAATATAAAATAAAAATGTTTGTTAGCTTAAATAAAAGAGAATGTACGTACGTGTCACCCTCAGGTGCTATCAACATTCTACCATCTGTCGCCTGCTCTGCTGCAGCTGCTATCGAAGGTCCAGCTGCTGCAGGCTGATGGGGTGGTAGGGGATAGTATAGTGGAGCATATGATGGAAATGAATAAGTAGGAGGGGCACCAGCATAAGGTGGGGGTGTGTTGTATGGGTAGAAAGGAGTACTTTGCCCGGGATCTAGTGAAGGAAATTGGGGGTCTGCTGAGTAAAATTGTGGGCTACTAGCTCCAAGAGTGGGTAAAGACTATGTAGAAGGCTGAGACGAGGTGGTCCCCTCAATACGTACTGTCCTAGGTGGTCCAGCTGTAGTGATTTTTTTGGTGCGTTTGTTAAAAATATTTTTTATCAATCCTCTACTAGGCTCTTCACATGAAGTCATCTACATAGAAATAAATAAGAAATATTAGAAACATGAGTTATAACAAAAATTTAATTAAAAATAACACAATAGTAACAATAAAATAAATGCAGTGAAGTAAAAAGCAGGGAAGTAAAAAAAATGCAGTGCAATAACAATAAAATAAATGCAGTGAGCAAAAAAAAAAAATAATTTACCTTATGTTAACTCATCATTTGTTGATTCACTTTCATAAGATGATACACTTCCAGCACTATGAGATTCATCATTAATTTCTTCTATGGTTAGATCTATCTCCTCTAACTGCAACTCGCTCTCATTAATTCTAATTTGGTCATCTACATTGATTGGGAGATTTTTTGAATTTGATATAAACTCTTCTTGATGTGCTGATGGTATTGAAGTGGTTTTCTCAATTACTCCTCTTGGTTTTGTCTTCATAACTACCAACTAATCATATTTGCCTCGTATTCTGCTTGGATAGTTAGTATAATTGACTTGAGTTGCCTGACTAGCAATGATGAATGGATCCTATTTTGCATATCTCCTAGCTCGCTTTACTTCTATTATATCGTAAATTGGATGTACTTTTGTGCCTCTATTTTGTACTGGATCAAACCATTCAAAATTGAAGAGATAAATAGTATTCCTGTGATCGGGATATTCCACCTCTAATATTTCTTGTAATACCCCGTAGTATTCAGAATCATCCCCTGTATGGGTGTTCCCTCTTACACATACGCCAGAATTTTCTGTCTTCCTACCTTCACACCAATTTTTTATTTGAAATTTATAACCATTGACCAAAAAAATATTTGATAAGATTTGACTAATCTATATGGTCCCCAAGCTAACTCAAATATCCCTGAATTCGACGAATCACTTTCTTCAGAGTGTACCTTTAAATGAACAAGATGTTATTATTAATAATATTAAGTGCATGCAGAAATAACTAATTAAGACTAATTATTTAAAATATATCGTATTTTTAAACCAAGCAGTGAATTCTTTCTCCACTATCTTCTGCACTTCTCCTTCTTCTGATGTACTTAAATCATCAATGAACCTTCTACAAACCATTTTGAGTTGAGAATAAAGTTTATAAGAATAATGAAAATATGAATAAATTAACTCGTACTTACTCGAGATACAGCTCAACTTCTTCACAGTTCAGCAAGATATACAATGTGATAACTACCATCTCCTTATCGGTGAAATAGCGCACGGTGCTAGCGCCTACAGATTCACCACTTTCACAAAATACAGATATATTAGAGGATTTACCAACATTTTGAGGTGTTGTACTTTCACCTGATTGAGACATTGTTTCAAAATAATATGAGCAAAATTGAGTTGTCTAGTATGTTAAATATGCTTCACAGATAGAGCCTTCGGGTCGTGCTTTATTATTAGCGGTCTTCTTAAGTTTATTTAAATATCTCTCAAAAGGATACATCCACCTATACTGAACAGGTCCACCAACCATAGCCTCATATGATAAATGAACTGGTAGATGCTCCATAGAGTCAAAGAAGCCTGGAGGAAATATATTCTCAAGTTGACACAAAATGAAAGGAATTTACTGCTCTATAGAAATCAAGTTCTCCACATTTAATTTAGAAGAGCATAAATATTTGTAGAATACACTTAACTCGATCAAAGGCTTTAAAATTTGATCTGGCAGATAACTAAAAGTAGTTGGTAATATACATTGCATGAAGATGTGACAATCATGACATTTCAATCCGAATAATCTTCCTGATCTTATGTCAACACACCTGCTTAGATTGGAAGAATATCCATCAGGTACTCGTAGGGTTTTCACCCATTCACAAATTGCACATTTTTGCTCTAAAGTTAATGTGAATGGAGTTTTTGGTTTGAGTAATTTTTCACCTCCACCATACTTCAATTCCAAATCTTTCCTCCTATAAATCTCCTTTAATTCCATCATTGCTTTTATATTATCTTTGGATTTATCTTTGATGTCCATAACTGTATTGAAAATATTATCAAAAATATTTTTCTCTATATGCATAACATCTAAATTATGTCTAATCAGGTTTGTTCTCTAATATGGCAATGACCAAAAAATACTTTTCTTGATCCAATTATGGTTGACACCATATCCTGACAATCTTAACTCAGCTAATGTTGGAGAATCTATTATGGTGGTCATGAATTTGACTCTTTCAAAAATTTCTTCACTACTTAATCTTGGAGGAGATTGAAACATCACCATTTTATTTTTAGTAAATGCTTTGTTATTTCGCCTGAAAGGATGACTTGGAGGTAAAAACATTCGATGACAATCGAACCAAGTGTTCTTCCTACCATACTTTAAAGTGAAGGATTTTGTATGTTCCATACAATATAGACAAGCTAACTTGTCTGAAGTGTTCCAACCTGAGAGTATATCATATACAGGAAATTCTCCAATTGTCCAAAGTAATACTGCTCTTAGTGTAAAGTTCTGTTTGGTGGAGATATCATATGTATTTTCTCCCTCTTCCCATAATGAATTTAAATCATCAATTAACAGTTGTAAGAATACATCAATCTTCACTTTTGGATTATGTGGCCCTGGAATGATAAGTGATATAAACATATATGGAATAGTCATACACAACTCTGTAGGAAGATTGTAAGGAGTGAGTATCACAGGCCAACATGAGTACAGTGTAGCAGACTGACTGAATGGAGTAAAACCATCTGCGCATAAACCTAATCTGATATTTCTTGGTTCTACCGCAAATATGGGATGTGTACAATCAAAGTGTCTCCAAGCCTCTGCTTCTGATGGATGTGTGATAAGACCTTCTTGTGGAATGTGATCATTATGCCATCTCATATGTGCAGCAGATCTCATGTATGCATATAACCGTTATAGTCTCAAAATTATTAGAAAGCAGAACATCCTACTGATAGGCATATCCTTCAGCTTCCTTCTACTACCAGATTTTGGTTTAAACCTTGGTGCATTACAATGATGATATACAATCTCTGAGAAATCTTTTTTAAAGTATAACATGCATCTATTGACACAACAATCTATCTTTGTGTATGTCAAACTAAGTTTGGAAACTAACTTTTTTGTCCGATATAGATTTGAAGGAATTAAATTATCTGTTGGATTGATTTCCTTAAGCAGCCCAATGAATTGATTAAAATATTCACGAGCAACATTATATTCTGCCTTGATGCTTTATATCTTCATAGCAACAGATAACTCTGAATGAGTGGTGCACCCTCTCCAGATTGGTTGCTGAGTAGCATGCAACAAATCATAAAAATTCTGTGCCTTCTTATTCGATAACTCTTTTGCATTTTATTCAAATTATATTCCAGTTGCATCATGAACCAATTCCTCAAGATTTAGTTGGATATTTTCAGCCTCAGCTATATTAGTGCTTGTAGAAGGACCGCATTGATAATCAAATTGTGCCTCGTACTCACCATGAGAAGTCCAATACCAATACCGTGACATGAATCCTATGCGATACAGATCAACAGTTACATCATCTAGTTCTAGGTGCACTAGATTTTTATGTTTAGAATATGGACATCGAAACTTTCCTTCTGATATGAAGCTTGGTAGTTGTTTCGCTTGCTGAATGAAAATGTTCACCCCATTAATGAATTCATCTGTTAATATCTTTCTTGCTTGAGATAATCGATTATACATCCAACTTCTTTGATTTCTTATATCCATAACCTATATATAAGAGCAAATAATTAATGGATTTTTGCTCAAGTAGATGTAAAACTTAATATATAGATATAAAAAGATAGGATACTTGTAGAAAATTATGATCATTTAGCATTGTCTCTAAAAGTAAAGACACTCATCCACATACATGAGCATCCTCATCTCTGCAATACTTTTCTATCAATCACACAATAGGCCTGAAACATTCCTCCACTATCACACAATACGCCTGAAGCATTGTCTCCATTTAGCATTGTCTCTAAGAGTAAATACACTCAGCCACTTGAGCATCCTCATCTCTACAATACTCAACATAATTTTTTAATTCTCTTTTAATGACTAACATTATGTGCCATAAAGCATTGCAGGTCTCACCACCATTTATAGAATTTTCTCTTAAGTTTGAGTGGTACTATTCTATCACACAATAGGTTTGATGTATTCCTCCACTTTAACCAACCAACTTGAATTCTACTAATAACATCCCCATTTATTTCACTATCACTTTTAACAAGCTATTGATCGGTACTCACAAACTCTGCTACTACAACACCTCCAACTACGTGATCTTTAATGAACTGATGTCTTATTCTTATATGCTTAGTTTGTGAAAATTGAACCATGTCTTTATTTAATATTGTAATTTTGTTATCATATTTGATAAGAATATGATTGACACAAATCCCATTGTCTTCTAGTTGTTTTCTTAGCCATAGAACCTATGTGACATAGTTACTTGCTAAAACATTCTCAACCACTATAGTGAATAGTGCATTAGAATTTTGCTTCTTATTGGACCATGATACTAGAAACAATCATAATAGTTGATATATGTTTGTAGTGTTTGTATCAACTTTGCATCTTGTATAATCCGCATTTGGAAACCCCACAAACTCATATGAATGTTCATTCTTAGGATACCATAACCCTAAATCTAGATAGCTAATTAAATATCTAAAAATTCATTTAACTGTTAAATGAGGGTCCTTTGAATTTGCTTGAAATCAAATATACGAAAAAAAAACCTTACAATCAACGACCGTCAAGATGTCCGGAGACCGAGAAAATAACAGCGACGATGAACAACCGTCGGCGCGACCAGAAATGCTAGGATCGTCAACGAAGTCCGGTGACCGTCGGCGACCTCGATCTAGGGCGAGCGACTGGAGGGAAACGAGCGAAACAGCGGGATGTGAGAGAATGAAATGAAATAAGTGAGCGGCCAGAGGGGCTCGGGCTCGAAAAATAGGGCTTTCGCCGGCGGATTTTCCGACGTACGGGCCGCCGGAACCAGTTCCGACGCATACTGCGCCAGATTAAACTCGTTGAGTTTAAATACGCCGTCGCCTAATCCGCCGGTAATGGCGCCGGTTATTTTCCGCTGTAACATGCGTTGTAACACGTGAGACGTTGGTTTATTCCGACGCACAGACCGGCGCAAATGACGTCGGAAATATTCCGACGTTATATGTGTCAGAAAATAAGTCGCAAATTTTCTGTCGCACCAATGCGCCGTTACATGCGCCGTCATTACCGACGCATAATTTTCCGTCGGAAAATCTGACGGTAATCGCGTATTTTCCCGTTGTGTTTAATGCAAATTTTTTTTAATTTTAAATTTTTGTATTAAAACATTACTTCATAAGATAATATGAAAGTTGTACCAAACAAATGGGTCGAGTTTATGAATTAGGCTTGCAAGCATACGTGTACGAGATACGGTCCTTTGGTGGCTTCAACTTCTTAAGAAGCAGCTTTGAAAGTTTGTGTAGCGAACAGATGACTGCCTTTACAACAGAGTTAGAGCATGTCCGAAAATCACAAGCTGACATGAATATGTAGATACTAATGCAACAAAATCAAATAATGGAGGAGTTGTAGAGTAGAGAATTATGGAATAATTTAGTGGAAAGCAACCAATATCGCAAGAGGAGAATGAAGAAATAGATTCTGAATAAACTATATGTATTTGTAGATTGATGTTGAGTTTTTATTGTATAAGAAAATGATGTTTATTGTAGAACATTTGTTTTAATTTTGATTAAATGTGTTTTACTTTAGCATTAGTATTTATGTGTAATTTTGAAATATGAGGATACTATATTTATGTTTTGATTGTATATGATTATAAAATTATTGTGTTGTACAATAATTAAGATAAAATGCTATATTTTATGTGCTACAAGTTTCCTGCCTGTCTGACCTGTCCGAGATTCGAACCTTGCTCCACTTGGCCACGGAGACAAAATAGTTTATAAATTATTTTTATATATTATAACTCAGCTCATGGCGGATTACGGCGGTAATTTCCACAACAAATTTGTGGTGAAATTTCTGTCACAAATTCACAGCTAAAAATATAAAAAAATTTATAGGAAACTGTTGTCAGGCAACCATGGATGAATGACAATAGTCAAGGGATGGTGGACAAAGGCATGTAGTCATGTGAGAGTTGTCGAGGATTTATAGTTAAGCAATAATGATTGGAGGAGCATAATTTGGTGATTGTTATCAAAGGACCATAGTCGGCTTAAGCAGGCTTGAATTAATTGTTGGTGGTTGAGTGAATGTAATCGGGTGGCCGTCACTGATGGTTGATGAATCAGATGGTGGTGGTGGCTAGTAGTGTCTGGCAATGATGACAACCGTTGTTGGCTAGCGGACGTGGTAGTCGACATCGGGTGGTGGTGGCTGACGGTGGTGGTGGTGGCCGGTGGGTAGTCGATGGTACCTAAAAAATGAACTAAAATATTTTACACTACATTCATTTACTTTACTTTAAATTTCTTTTTTATTCAACCAAATACTAAATTTATCAAAACCTCTATATTTAGAATACTTTACGCTCAGTTGAAATTCAACCAAATTGCTCCTAAATACTCGTTGGCTAAAAAGAAACGTTGTGTAGAAGAAATACAATGTATTTAAAATGCTATGAAGTTTTTAGATGAGTTTAAAATAAAATATCATTATTATTAATTTTTTTAAAGAAAAATATATTATATAATGTATATGTTTTAATATGATTGAAATAACTAAAAAGTATAATAGCAAATGTAAAATTTTAAATGTAAGATAACTAAGTATATAGCAATTCTATGATATGTATGTAAACTCCTAACAGATTTAGTGTGATGAAGTAAGATGGACATAACATCAATGATTATTTATGCTTCGTTTTGAGATATTTTCTTACTGCTTTGCTTTTAAGGCGGCAATCACATTTTTTGTTTGTCTACCACTTTTGCCCATCTTTAAAAAAATATTTTACTAAAAAGCTGTTTTTTATAACTGTTTTAAAAAATTACTTTCTCTTTTAATTATCTTACAAAACTATAACAAAGCTGTCCCCGATCGACTAAATATTAGTTTTCAATAACAGGTGCACAAAACTGTCGGGAAAGTTATCAAGAAATTTACTGGCATTTGTTTTCTTTATAAATTTGGTAATTTAAATTTGAAAAAAATTAATGACTTAAATTTGATCTTTCCATCTTTCTGCTATTAATGATTTAATTATTTAATTTCACAAATTCGGTAGCCTACCGACTAATATAATTAATAGGAAAAACAGTAGATGCCATTCAACTAATGATAAAAATTTCACGTCCAGCAGGAACTCATCCCCTTGTCTTATAGCCTGTCATTAGATTTGCCATTGTAAAGTTTCTTCGTTTATATAAAGGTGGCAAGGCGGGGATAATGTGAGAGAGGGAGAAGAAACGGATAGAGAAATAGCTTAGATATCCATGGAGAAAAAGCAGGGAATGATGAAGGAGATAAAGAGGCAGATGTGCCTTGCAATGCCACTTACAGTTGCGAATTTCCTTATGTTTGCCCTCCAATTCGTATCAATAATGTTGGTTGGCCATATAAGTCACGAGAAGCTCGCCGGAGCCTCCATAGCCATTTCCTTCGTCAATTCACTTGGCTTCTCAGTGCTCGTATGTGCTTCTCCTTTATTTATTTTCCTTCTTTGAGCTAGTGATGTAAGATCATTTATGTTTCTTCTTTTTCCTGTCCAATGATTAAGCAGATGGGAGCAAGTTCTGCACTAGATACCTTATGTGGACAATCTTTTGGAGCACAAAATTACAAGATGGTAGGTTTATATCTACAAAGAGCAATGGTCATTTGTGTCATTATCAGCATCCCACTTGCCTTTGGCACGGCTTTTTCTGGCAGAATTCTTATCTTGCTCCGCCAAGTCCCAGAGATATCAATGGCAGCAGAATCTTATGCTCGGTTGATGATTCCATCACTCTTCGCATTTGGCCTTATACAGTGCATCCTCAAGTTCTTACAAGCTCAAAAAATAGTGCTACCCATAATGTTTAGCAGTGGAATCACAGCTATTTTTCACTTCATTAATTGTTGGTTCTTTACTTATAAAACTGGACTTGGTTATCGAGGAGCTGCGCTTTCTGTTTCAATCTCTTATTGGTTCAATTTGCTGCTATTAGTACTATATGTCTTTCTATCACCCACTTGCAAGTCAACATGGACTGGATTCTCTAGAGAAGCTTTTCATGGCTTGTGGGAGTTTCTTAAACTCGGCATTCCTTCTACTTTGATGGTTTGGTTAGTAACTGATGCATTACTTCTTTGAATATCGATCATTGGTGCTCAATCCTTATGCATGCTTCTTACATGAGATATATTTGTAGCTTTCAAAACTGGCAATTCGAGTTGTTGTTGATACTTGCTGGACTTCTTACAAATCCAGCGCTCCAAACGTCATTAATGTCTATAAGGTATTTTTTTTTTCTTAAATTTTATTGCGATTTAAGTTAATTTAGTTTTATATATGATTAATTTATTTCATTTTCATAGCCAAAACATTTCTTCTCTGGTGTATGCGATCCCCTTGGGCCTTAGTGGTGCAATCAGGTTAGATGACATGATTTCTCTTCTTTCAAATCCTAAACAACATCTGAAGGCTCATGTTAAGTACGTTTCCTTCATTTTTTTCAGTACCAGAATATCCAATGAATTGGGTGCACAAAATCCAGGGGCTGCTGTATTGGCTATCCTAACTGCGGCAGTAGCCATAATTATTGAAGGTTTGATAGTGGGATTTGGGATGATTGGTGGACGGAACTTATGGGGACATCTATATACCAAAGAGAGGGAAGTTGTGAATGCTGTGGCTGTAATGATTCCATGGATAGCTCTATCTCATTTCATTGATGGTTTCCAATGCGTGCTTTTAGGTATTTAAGCACTCTGCGCTAAGACTGATTAGCAAGGACTAATTCCTCTTGTTATTTGTCTAATAAGTTCGTTATGAATTCAGGCACAATTAGAGGAAGTGGTAGGCAAAAGATGGGAGTTTTTGTTTGTCTCGGTTCTTACTACCTCGTTGGAATTCCAGCATCTATACTTCTTGGTTTTGTTTTCCATATGGATGTAAAAGGTCTTTGGATTGGGAACATCTGTGCGATTTTTGTTCAAGACGCGGTGCTGCTAATCATGACAATGTTTACAAACTGGGAGAAACAAGTAAGCTTTCCAAAGGCTCATTACTTTGTTGCACTCAAAGGTTTCGTTTGGGATAGCTTTTTTTCTATTTTATGAATCGGTTTCTTAATATATATTTTTTTAATTTGAAAATTTTAAACTACAAAGCTTATTCATAAAAAAAAAAAAATGTTTAAAGAAAACCTAAGATAATTTGAAAAATAACTTTAGGCTTTGTTTGGGATGAATTTTTGACTGCTTTCTAAAGTAATTTTTTAGTAAATAACTTTTGAACTATAAACTTTTGTAATAAAAAAATATTTTAGAAAGCATCAAGAAAGTCGCCCCAAAGGAAGCTTAAGAATTGTTAGTAAAGCGCTTATCCTAACACAACCTAATAATTATGTTTACTTATATTCTAATAAGAATTCATTCTTACATTTTACCTTTTTTTTTAATAACAGGTTATGAAGGCTTTGGAAAGAGCTCAAACATCTGAGAAATCAGAGCCCAACTATTGGATAGCAAATATGCCTTCATCCAGGCATTCCTTTTCCATTGCAATTGATCCGACAGAAATAAGTTATTTCTAAACATTTTGAAATGAAAAACTTATTGTTGTTTTTCTCCCTCTCCTCTTCTCTCTCTTTCTTTCTTTCTTTCTCTCTCTCTCTCTAAATGTAATATTTAGAAAATCTTGAAAGATAGGCATATATTATGTTTGACGTACCTGTTGACATCATTATTAAATAAATAAAATCAGCTTATCTCTTGTGGAAGTGTCATATTTTTTTTTTTTTGGAAAATTTGGGGCTTTGCCCTTTCTATATATCATAGAAAAAAATTAACAGTAACATCAAAGAAACTGATTACATGTGTAAGAGAAAAGAGAAACAAACAAACAAACAAAAGAAATACAAACTGGAAAGAAGAGAGTTTCTGAAGAAAAACAAAGCAAAAGTGAGACCGGAGTCGCCACCGAACTAGCTCAGATTGGAGTCTCCATCGAACATGCTCGTACCTGGGAGAAAGAACGCTAGGTGTAGCTGTCGGACTTAGCCCCCATCATTCGGCCTTGGATGACCACGCTCACACCAATTGCTAGATCTCTTGTTTTTCACCACATGCACAATCTTGAGAGGATACAGAAACAAATCAGAGAAATATAAAAAAAAATAGAACTCTTATTCTCGAATGAGGATTTCATTTGAAAAACCAAATAAAAAATCTGCCCCATTCTTTCTATGGGGAACTATTTATACACATAAGAGAAATAAACAGAACTAACGCCAGGCCGGCTACACCGCCGGCACACAAGAATAGCAACACATAAATTAAACGTCGTAAGTAGACGCTTCAGCGTCATTCTACCGAGGTGGGAGAAGACTCAAGTTTGATGTGAGGGGTTAAGTCCGCTACATTAAACACAGATGAAACGTTGTAATCACCCGACAAATCAATTTGATATGCATTGTCATTTATCTTCTTAATGACTCTTAAAGGTCCATCGGCCTTTGGGTTAAGCTTCCCGAAGGGTCCAAGAGGAAATCACTCTTTCCTCAATCTGATCCAGACGAGGTCTCCTTCTTGGAACCGGACAACCTTCCGGTGTTTATTGGCTTTTGCTTGGTATTTGCAGTTATGTTTGAGAATCTCAGCCTGTACTTACTGGTGCAATTTCTTTATTTCAACGCTCCTTTGTTCACCTTCGGAACTATAGGATGAGGGGGAAAAATAAGAATTAAGTCAAGAGGGGTCAAGGGATTACTTCCATAAACAATTTCGAAGGGACTGTGTCGAGTAGTATTGTTAGGGGATCGGTTGAATGCAAACTCGACTTGAACTAGAATTAAATCTCATTGTTGAAGATTCTTCCCTACAAAGCAACGTAGAATATTTCCCAAACTCCGATTAACGTTTTCGGTATGGCCATCCATATGGGATGTGCGATTGAGCTAAATTATAGTCGGGTTCCCATTTTTCCCCACAATTCTAGAAATGACTTAAAAATTTGACATCACGATCCGAGGTGATGGTTCTGGGAATTCCATGAAGACGAACTATTTCTCTAAAATAGAGATCGCCAATGTGAGTGGCGTCAAGGGTCTTGTTGCAAGCTACAAAATGGGCCATCTTTGAGAATCAATCTACAACCACCATGATAGAATATTTATTTCTTTGAGTTCTGGGTAGTCTCAACACAAAGTCCATTGAGAAATCCTCCCATGGTCCTTAAGGAATGGGCAAAGGAAAATACAATCCTGCATTGTGTCCAATAGTCTTTTCTTGCTGGTAGATTCTGCACCCTTTCACATATTTGCCTACATCTTTAGGTAGAGCAGGACAATAGAACTTCTCCTTGATCAAAGCCAAGGTTTTGTTGCGGCCGAAATGGCCCACCAAGCCGCCGTCATGGCATTTTGAAATCAACACAATTTTGAGGGAACACCTAGGGATATATATATGCAATTGTGGAAAAATAAGTACCCATCTCGGATTTCAAAAAATTGATGTGCATGGTTTTGACATTTCTCCCAAATATTCTGAAAATCCATGTCCTGTGCATACAGTTCTCTGATGGAGTCAAAACCCATGAGCTTAGCTTGCATTTCTTGAACCAATACATGGCGCCTACTTAAGGCATCTACCACCTGACTCAGCTTGTCCGACTTGTGCTTTAACATGAAATGGAAGGCGGCTAAGGATCCAGCCCACGTTGCATGTCTACCGCGAAGTTTCTTCTGGCTACTGAGGAACTTCAAAGCAGCATGATGAGTAAATAGAATAAACTCTTTAATTAGAAGATAGTGGTTCCAGTGATGGAGAGCCCGCATAATAGCATAAAACTCCTTGTCATAAGTGGAATATTTTTTCCGCTAGTCATTCAACTTCTCTCTGAAGTAAGCTATGGGCTGGTCTTCTTGGCTTAGGACGAAGGCTCCAATTCCCACATTAGATGCATCACAATTGACTTGGAACAACTTGTCAAAATATAATAGTCGAAGCACTGGTGTCGTGGTCACTCACTCCTTGAGACATTCAAAACTACTTTTAGCTTCCTTTGTCAAAAGGAAATTGTCTGCCTTTAACTCTTCGGTGAGTTGAGCAGCAAGGGTACTAAAATTCTGAATGAACCGACAGTAAAATGAGGCCAGGCCATGGAACCTCTACAAGTCGGTGAAGGATTGCGGAGTAGGACAACTCACAATAGCTTCGATCTTCTCTGGATCAACTTCAATTCTGACTGCCGAAAGTATAAAACCCAAGAATTTAATGCTTTTGTCTAGGAATTGACACTTCTGAGGATTGCAATACAGCTTTTGTTCCCTTAACACCTCAAGCACCTGCCTTAGGTAATGTAAATTGGTATGAAGGTTGCTACTGTGGACAAGTATATCATCAAAGTAGATGATCACAAACTTGCACAATAAAGGTTGGAATATCTGATTCATTAATCGCATAAAAGTAAGAACATACTGTAAATTCCATCAATATCTAATTCACAAACTCTGCTATCAATACACATCATATAAGTTCCATCTTTCTTTGATACGAGCAAAGCAGACACCACACATGGACTTACGCTTGGTCTTATTAATCCCCTGACCATTAATCCTTCTACTTACCGCTTTAATTCTTCATGCTCCTATGGCCGGAGTCTATAGGGAGGATGATAGGGTAATGTTTCTCCAGAGACTAAGTCCATAGTGAGTTGAATATCTCAGAGGGGCGGTAGACCCGCACGTAAATCGTCATAAAAAAATTCTTGAAATTATGCCAAAAGCAGCTGAATCTCTAGTGGGTGATGACATACATCATTATCAACTTCCTTGATGATTACCACATAACAATTGATAGCTTCTTGCATGGCTAAATGACATTCTGACTTGTTGATAATAAGTTGATCGGTTAAATACTTGCATTGCAACTCTTTCATCTTGTCCCAGCTTGTAATTTTGCTTCGGCCTTTCTGCAATCGTGTGCGCTTCAGATTTTCCCACCACAACGACGCATTTTTTGTCAGCTTGATGGCCACTAGTTTTATAATCCAATCAGGAGAAACTTATTTGTAATCAAGAACACATTCCATAGTATGCAACCAGTTCAAGAATTTGTCTGGGTCCATCCTTTCATCAAATTCTGGAAACTCAATTTTCACTCTTCCATCATCTCTGGTCGCCGGTCTGCCTTGAGCTAGCCCTCGCCTATGGCTGTATTCGTCACTGGACATTTCTTGATGGAACGGATTGACATTTTTTTTGTTAAAACCCACAGAGGGGCCTACACGTTAATATAAAAAAAAATGGTTACAAGGTCCTTAATAGGAACCTCCATCTTGCTAATGCTCATCAGAGCTACAAAAAAAAAAAAAGATTAAAAAGCCTAAAATCCGGTGGTTCATAATACTAACAATTAAAAAATAACCCAAAAACATGCTAGGGTTGTAAGATATCAGCACCCAAAAAAGGAGTTGAGAAATAAAAGCAATACACATAGAACTCCTGCAAAATTCAAAATCAAACCTCCAAAATCTCTGGTCTTTCAATGTCCACTGCTCCCTATAAGAAAGAAAAAATCCAGAAATTGAACTCCACTCCTGGAAAAAAGAAAACCTCCAAAAAAATAAAGTATTGTGAAACCTCTCCTGCCAATCATAACTATGAAAATTATTGCGCGTTAAGAACAAGACGGATATAACCATGCCTTTCTTACAAACTCCATTAATAAGACAGAGGAGCTGGAATGCACAGCATACACGAATCCTTGTGAAAATAGACATGAACTTGCAATTTAAAGTGAAACATTGCATAATAAATGCCAAACAACTATACCAAAAATTCCAATACTCATTCCCAACATCCCAAACAGAAATAATAGTCTGTTCCCGTAAACTCCCAAGAACAAACACAACAAACAAAAAACAAGTCTGCCACAAGTTCTGGAGAAAAACCTGTCCCAAACACCTCGCAGCCATATCACCCTCCCATAAAACCCATATATTGATATTCGTAATAATCATAGCAAAGAAAATAGCAAAAAAATACCACTTAATGATGTATAATGTAGGGTAAACCACGGTCCAGGTTAACCAAGCCTTTAACAACAACAGGACTATCATTATCATTAAACTCACATAAACTAGTATAAGAGCAACCCATTTTGGCCAAAACATCAACACACCCATTACCCTCCCGGAAAATGTGAGAGATCTTATAATTTAAGTTGGAAAGGTCTTGCTTCAACTTCCTAATCAGATAAAAGTTCTCAGAATTAAACAAATAAGGGCTGTTAAGATAATGTAAAATGAGCATAATGTCAACCTCAATCCAAACCTTACTAAAACTTAATTTAAGACATATATTGATGCCAAACCTGAACCATGCAACTCAACAATAAAAGAAGAATTACCAGAAATAGGACCAGCAAAGCATTTAATCATCTTGCCATAGTGGTTCTTCAGAATACCCCCACAACCAGCCGCCTTACCACTGTAAGACCCATCAGTATTAAGCTTGATCCAGTCAGGATCCGATTTGAGCCAAGTTATAATCCTCTCATTCTTATCTTTATAAGTAGAAATGTTATAAATGCCAAAATAAGGAGTCACCTTATAACAGCCTTTGAAATTTTCAGATTTAATGATATTAGTCACATAAAGCATTCTGATTTTATCACAAATAGAAAGGATGATACTAGTGCATTCATATTGGTCCCCTCATGCTTAGCTTCATTTCTACCTTTCCAAAGAAGCCAAATAATGGTGGTGGTAAGGCAATTCCTAATATGGCCTTTAGAATTAACAAACCAACACTTGAAAATGTCAATAATGCTCTTAAAATCGTGATTGAAATTGAAATTGAAATTAAAAAGATCTTCAAAGTGAATCCAAACACGAACCACAATTGGCCCATTGGCCAATACATGGTTGAGGGTTTCAATGTGATGACAGCAATAGCATTTGGAGACAATCTGAAAACCTTTTTCATAAGATTACTATCCACAGGCATATAATTATGATCACTCTCCAAGTAAGA
Source organism: Dendrobium huoshanense (assembly GCA_016618105.1). Taxonomy (NCBI): domain Eukaryota; kingdom Viridiplantae; phylum Streptophyta; class Magnoliopsida; order Asparagales; family Orchidaceae; genus Dendrobium; species Dendrobium huoshanense. Next base: position 36,910,520 of record CM028344.1, read on the forward strand.
ATAGCAAAAGAATTGGGAATGGAGTTATGCCAGATAACAGAAAAAAGGGGTTATGAGGTCTATTCTCTTTAATAGAGTACCAAGCTTCCTTCAAAGCAAATTGACCATTATGAGACTTAGTAAAAAGAATACAATCCTCTTTATCACTTTGTAAAGGAGTATTCAAAATGATATTAATGATGCAATCAGGAATAATCTCCTTCAACAAAACAATATTCCACACTCCATGACTCAATAAATTTTTAACTAATAAAGTGGAAATAGATCTAGTGTTAAGTAAATTGTTAATAGAATAATTGCCAAGCCATTGATCCTGCCAAAAAAAACATCCCCCTTGCCAAGACCCCTTTGAATAAACTCCTCCATCTCCCCCTTGATGTTACAAAGCCTCTTCCAAATAGAGGAGTCACCCTTTTTGAAGCTACAAACCGTAGGATGCTTAAGCCCACAGTACTTACTATGTAAAAACTTGGCCCATAAACTATTTTTAGATCTAAAGTTAAACCAAAGTTTATAAAAAAAAGCTTTACTCATATCCGCCAAATTCTTGCAACCCAAACCCCCTTCCTTCAAGTCACCACAACATTTCTTCCAAGAAGCCTAGTGAATAGCACCTTTACCATTTCTAGAGCCCCAAAAAAATTTGTTCAACATCTTTTAAAACTTATTGCACATAGAAATAGTAGGATTTAAAGTGTGAAATAAATAAATAGGCAAAGTAGAAAGCACACTTTTAATTAAAACAAGTCTCCCACCATAGGAAAGAAAGTTGAAAGCTCAATTATTGAGTTTTTTCCCCAACTTTAAAGTGATGCCATCAAAAAGATTGGACTTTCTTTTACCTTTGAATATAGGAGTACCCAAATAAGTGATAGGCAAAGTTAAGTGAGAAATGCCAAATTTATCATGAATTCTAGCAATATGTTCGGGACTGATGCGCTTACTAGTAATGAAACCACTTTTATTGTTGTTAATCGTTAAACCACTCAGAGGTTAAAATTGCTCCAACCATTTGTAAAGCATTTTAAGATTTTTAATAGAACCATTTGTAAAAATAATGAAATTATCAGCAAAACTAAGATGAGATATGGGAAAGCCCCTATAGGTCGCATAATTAATAGTAGGATGAAGCCTATACAGCTTCTCCAAAGCTCTAGACAAATAATCCATATCAATTATAAAAAGGGCAGCAGACAAAGGATTGCCCTATCTCACACCATGCGAAGAAGAAAAGAAACCATGAGAGCTCCCATTAATGATAACAGAAAAAAATAGTTATTAATACTATTCTTCACCAAATTAATAAATATCTCATTGAAACCAAAAGGATCCAGAGTAGTATACAAAAATTCCCAGTTAAGATTATCATAAGCTTTGATGATATCAATCTTAATAACCATATTACCTACCGAAATAGGTTTGTGAATATCATCAACAAGCTCTTGAGCCAAAAGAATATTATCAAAGATAGCACGACCTTTAAAAAAACCAGTTTGCCCAGGATATTTAATTTTATGTAACAATAAAGACAATCTCCCCATAATGATTTTAGCAATTAATTTATTTAAAAAAGAACATAAACTAATAGGCCTAAAATCATCCCAATAGTTAATAGCGTCTCTTTTAAGAATCAAAATAATAGAAGTATTAGAGAAGTACTTAGGGTAGGGACTACCCTTAAAAAATCAATAACAACTCCCATTAAATCTTTTTTAATAATAGGTCAAGCCTTTTGAAAAAAAATAGTAGTGAAGCCATCCACACCAGCAACCAAATCAGGATTCATCTTACTAATGGTATCCCAAGTTTCTTGTTCAGTAGGTAAATAAGTTAACAATATGTTATCATTATCATCAATAAGACAAGGAATGATAGAAGTATCAATATTAATCCGAGGGCTGAAATCCTTGTTAAAATTCTTACAAAAATACTCAATACCACATGCATAAATCAAATCAGGAGTATTCAAGACCACACCATTCGGTTGATTAATTTTATGAATGTGACTAGAAACCTTTTTATGATTGGCAATCAAATGGAAGAATTTAGTGTTTCTGTCACCTATAGAAATAAATTTAGAAGCCGCTTTTTGCTTCCAATATATTTCTTCCTTCTCTTGTAACTTAAAAAGGCCCATTTTGGCCTCATTAAGCTTCAAAAGATTTTCATTAGAATGGCCATTAATATAATCCATCTCTAAGCCATTTATCTCATTTTTAGCCTCAGTAATATTTACAAAAATATTTTAAAAAACCACCTTATTCCACCATCTAAGCATTTGTTTAAGCCTCTTGAGTTTCATGCAAAGCCTATGCATCCCAACAATGCTATCATTGGGATACAAAGGGTCAGACCAATTAGACTCCACAACTTTAAGAAAATCATTGTGCATTAACCACATATTCTGAAATCGAAAATTAACATGCCTAATACCAGTAGATAAATTAATATTCAAAAGCAGGGGAGAATGATCGGACAAGGTTTTAGTAAGGTGCTCAATATTTGATTGAGGAAATTTATTAAGCCATTCATCATTGAAAAAAATTCTATCTAATATTTGCCACATAGTGCCTCTATTCCAATTAAAAGTATTTCCAGAAAAACTAATATCATGCAAGTTACAATTTAATTTACACGCACTTAGTTATGAAGTACTGGGTATGTTTCCAAAAATTTTATATGCTTATAGAAATTTTTTTTTATGGCCATGAAGTTTGATGAATTATTGTACTTTTAAAAATTTAAAATTAAATTTAGAATCATAAAAAATCAAATGTTTATAAACTTATAGTCAAATTTAATATATGGAAAAGATGAATCTAACAAAATCAAAGACGATCTGATTTGATCTGAGTTTAAATGAGCCCTAAATTAAGCACATAAAGATGATATGATCTAAGTTCAAATGAGCCCAAATTAAGTGTATGCTGTATGATTGAAAAATTGGGTATTTTAATTAAAGGACCAAAATAGTCTTCAAATTTCATATGTTTATAATTATATTAATTAGATTCATAAGGTAAAATCAAAGCGCCCAAGATCATGTAACTTTGTTGTCATGAATGAAATTAAACGACGAATGATTGATCTATGATCAAAGGACTCAACATGGGTCTACCATAATTGTCTGAATAATACCGTTTGATCGCATACTTCATATATGATCAGTACCGCTAATATATGACCAACATTATTTAATAATAATTTTATGAATGGTATCATCTGACAGCCTATATGATCCCCTTAACTCTCCAAGAATCTCTACTACAGCTACATGAGAACAACCAAATAGTCATAATATTATAATATCACATATCACATTATCATAGTGGAGAAGAGCATGCTTCTATAACATTAAGTATATACTAGATTAATTTAACCGAGCTAGGGCCATTGCCTTCTCCCTTTTCGAACTTTTCGTATAAAATTTAAAACTTGGATGAAATACTCTCTCTATAAAAGTTGTTGTAGAAAGCTGATTTTTTTTATCATAATAAGTTCACAACTAACTTTATAAAACTTTGCATCTACCCCAAATAGACATTTAGTGTAGTCAAAATTTTAATTTATTAGTTTGCAATTTTTTGTTGGACAATATTGCTTTTCTATCCAACAGATGATAACTCAATATTTAGCTTAAAGGTGATTCAGTAATACTACTTTCAATTATAATATTGAATTTACTTATTTATTTTTCTTGATAAGCATAAGCCCCATTTAAACACCAATTTCACATTTTCTTACTAACACAATTCAAAATGATGGAGACATTTTCTTACTTTAATATTGAATTTACTAATTTATTTTTCTTAAAAAGGAGAAGTCCCATTTAGAGACCAATTTGTCATTTTTTCACTAACACAATTCAAAATGATGGAGAGATTTTCTTACATTATTTCATAGCTTGAGGGAAACTTAATTTTTATGTTGAGTATGCATTCTCACATTTAGTAATAATTATGATTATATATTTGTTCGAATTTTCCCTAATATGATGAACCCTAACAATCATAACTCTGGTGAGAGATCGTCTAACCCCTTGAAAGGGAGGTGATTTAGAAAAGATTAAACTTGGCATGCATTTTGACGATTGAACTATAACCAAGGAAGAATTTTTTATTGTTAATGATGGGAAAGGAAAATTTCATTTTCTTTAAATATTACAATGTCAATTAAAGACCAAGAAAGACTGATATGATTGATAATGGAAAATTTGAGAAGGTTGGTGACATAATCTTTGTTACACTAATGAAAAAATGCCTATATTTGACTGCTAACCAGATGATGAAAAGAGTGGCCAAAATAGCAGAGGATATGCCAATGGAAATTGACACTACAGGAAATTCAGCCATTACTGGCAATTTTTACCGGCGGTTTGTCTTTAAATACCAGCGGTTCTGAAAAAAACTAGCGGCTTTGCGGCGGTGTGAACGTGGTAGGAAACCATTGTCGGCGATGTTTTTCCGACGGTTTATTTCCCCGACGGCTTTCCGGCCGTTGAACCGATGATACAAATACCGTCGTTCAACTGCTGGTAGACCGACGAGAACTTTTACACTGGCGGTTTTGGCCGTCGGTATAGCACCAGTAACTTTTAAAACCGACGGTCTACCCGACGGTTTTTTGTGACCGCCGGTATTACCGGTGGTATATGCTTCCATAACGGCCGGTTGAGCCACCGGTATTCACCGGCGGCCAAACCGCCAGTTTTGCCGCCGTTATTACCGGCGGCTAAACGACTGCCGGTCAAAGCCACCAGTAATGGCTGAATTTTCTGTAGTGTAATGTGACGTTCTTCGATAAATTTTAGTAAAAAAATACTATCAACATTGAGAAGATCATCTGCTGGTGAGTTGCACCATCATTGTAACATCTAAAATTGTTAAGTGTCGAGATATTTCCTGCTTTGGTGGGAGGGCCACATGATTTTGTCCTATTGATGTAACTTCCCAATATGTCACCCATCTAGGATTTCTCTTGAATGAACACGCTTAACTATGAAGTTTCTTAATGAAATTCGAACCATTACACTAAAAGTCGCCTCGATGTTTAAGAGTTTAACGTCTTTTATTTAAGTTGTTTCATAATCTCCCCCATATAAGTAACTGATGTCCTCATCAAGATCTTTATTTCAAAATCATCCACCAAGCAGATAGAATTCTAGAGATGGATACTACAAGTTCAAGTGGTGACTTCCCCCATGTAGCACTTTGTCCCATATAAGGTTCAAGAGGTGACTCCCAAGATTTAGTACATTATCATGTATGGCATTTAGTTATCATATTTCAGCTGGTGTATTTCTCTAATATCATTTGTAACATCCCAAACTCTTAACTATCGACATATTGTTCACTTTGATCTAAGGGCCTCATGATTTTTTCCTATTAGTATAACTTCTTAGAAGGTCACCCATCTAGGATTTTTCGAGGATGAACATGCTTAACTGTAAAGTTTCTTAATGAAATTCTAACCATTACACCAAAAGGCACCTCAATGTTTAAGAGTTTAACTTCTTTTACTTAACGAGTTTCACTATCATACTGATAAGTGTAAGGAGGACTAGTAGTGGATAGATGAGCAAGCGAGGTGGGCTTATGTGAATATATAAGTTTATAGTTTTAAGTGTTAATTATAAATTAATTAATATTATGTTATCTTTCTTAAGATAAATATACACAGACTTGAGAGAGTTAGTCTGGAGCAAGCGAGGGATCCTCTGGGGTATCTGCAAATAATTAAGACTACAACATTTGTTTGTAGGTGGTAGGTCAAATGAAAAAGGGATGAGTTTATGGATTTGGCTTGCAGGCCTACGCATATAAGAGACCGTCCTTTGGTGGCTTCAACGTCTTATGAAGAAACTATGAGAGTTTTTTGAGGCTCCAAAAATTTGTGCCCCAAACTCCTCATTGCTTTTCGGGGGAGTTTAAATGGATTAAATTCAAGGGTAAATTTTAGGAAGACATATTGGGTTTGTAGATAAGACACTACCCAAATATTTTGCCATCATTTTGCAAGGACTTTATGATAAGAGTTTTTCCTTCATATGGGTTCAAGGCCCTATACCTCTTGATAATGAGAGAGAACATTAGATTAAGGTTAATTGTCTATGAATATGTTGTACCTATATATACATGATATTTAGTATATAGTAATAGCATGGGTTTAGAGGATGAGGGTATGACATTTGAAATTAAAAATTGAACCATCTTGCACTTAAAGTGGATGGTGGGGGAATGTATGATGGACTCGATCAAGATCTCATGGTTTTGTCATCCCAGGCCATCATGGTCCCTAGTCTACTTAGTCAAAGGAGGTAGTCGACCTAACCTGACAGAAGGATCTTTGTCGGCAGCCATGGGTTACGTCGTCCAAGGGTATCTTATAAACCTGGGATGGATATTTTTCTAAGGGGATAAATTTGAATATATCTTAGCTGATAGAGGACTTTATGCCCTATTGATTATATTCTATTAATTCATATCTCAAATATTTAATGTTAATTGGGAGCATACGAGCTCTGGCCATAACCATAATTTAGTGGTGCTATTTGTTAGCAAACTATCCGGTTTAGAGGGTCCTGGTTATAACTGTTTACATGCGATGCCATTTCATTGAAAAACCACATGTTAGAGGACATGAAACATATCCTTACTTGCTAGAGATGGTTTGAGAATTAATCTTAGTGATATTCTTGATCAAACACTTGCTCTTTCTTAATTGAAGTGATATATTCATATTTGTCCACCTTGGCAAACTATTGCGGAGGATGGATGTATTTTGCTTTAAAAATTTTTATGGTTTAATTTTGATTTTAAATATTTTGGATTTTGGAGTTTTCTTAGATTTTCAAGTTTTATGGATATTTGGGTGGCATTTTGAATACATTTAGAGTTAACCCCTCTTGTTGAGATTTGTGTTCAAGAGCCCATCATCAAGATATTTATGGGTATTTTGGATTTCAATTGATTGGACTTTGTCGACTCTGTATACTACTCGATAGAGGATTGGGTACATCGTATGTTGTTCATTTCATGAACCACACAATATCCTTACTTGTCATGTTCATAAATACAACACACTCACTCGAGCCCATGTGGGTGCATGATCACATATGCACTTCTTTATGTTTTGTGTGTATATATATTATATGTATATGTGTGGGGGCATTCTTGGATATATAGTGGAGTTTTCTACAACAGTTTGTAGAAGCTCATATTTATTGCAGCACTTTGGTACTCATCTTTAGGTGATATGATGAATGCATAATATGTCTCCCTTAGTGTCCCGTAGGAACTGGTGTACACCATATATCCTTCACCTTTGAGTTTTGTGTAATTATTAGTATAAGCTTAGGGGATCAGTCATTCATTAATAACTTGCATGCCTCAATAATCTTATCTAATATTGACATTCAGAACTTGGTTGGACTGCGACTCACTCACTTCAGTCTTAAAAATACTGATTTTATATAGCATTCTCTTCCCAGAATTTGTATAAAAAATTAGCAAGCATTCCCCTGATTATACCATCATCATCATTTTCTACTGTTGTCTTAAATATAGGGCCAATCATTTTATCGTGGATGACTGCATCCTTACTGATGTCATATATGTCGAAATCAAGGGCCACAACTTTGGACTCACAATTATAATAATTGAAGGCACATCGGGCCGTCTAGGAGAATCATACGAGACATCCATTCCTAAAATAATTATAGCAATCCTTGAGATGATTGGGATAACAAGTATATTTTCTATTTGTAATTGTGAATTTAGGCCACCAAGATTTACATCAATCCTTATTAACATATTTGTCAAATATTGATCATTAACTCTAGTGGGCGTAATGCATTGTGTGTTTACAATCACTTAGATACATCTATATGTATCACATTGTTACTTCCAGTGCATGTCAAATCCCTCTAGATACAACTTACATGTTGAATGTGGGAGAGGTCTCATGCATTGTCATTGAACCCTTCTACTTGTAGGAAATTGATGTGCTTGATGGGTATACTATCGCATTTACTTACGTATCTTCTATCATTCGCAAGGACTAATGTGTATAGTTGCAAGACAGTTGACATCGGTCATAGGAAGATTTCCATATTTATAGTCTGTCCACTATCATAATTCATGAAAGAGCTGGTGCACTTGCTTGTCGATTAATGATTATCACCTATGTGAATATTGTCCTTCATACAAAATCTCTTCCATCAGTTCGTGCAAATGTCCATCTTTCATACACATGTTGATTGTACATTTCTTGTTGTCTCCTCAAAACAACTCTCCATGAGCCATACAACTTATTATTGCATCGATAATTGGCTCATAATATGAATGAAAACATAGATACCATTGTCGATGAACCAATTATAATATCCATTGTAGGTTTTTCAATATAGCTTATAGATAGGTTGCTACATTTCCCACAATTTTCTCGCTGTTTGTGCACAAATTCTATATACAAACCCTTTGTCCTCAAAGATTGTTTAAATCTACTTGCAAGCATTTTTTTCCTCAAAGATAGTTTACAAGATACATGATAAGATTAATATTGATCCCTTCATTCCAATTGAGATGATCATTATTGGTTGATTATGATTGCTTAAATAAAATTTATGCCAATTTATGTGTGAGTCCTTACCTACTTGGATGAGATTTGGATGGATCGCTCTCCTTAATTAGCATTTGGATTCTAATTGGAATGATAATTCCATTGGAACATTGATTATCCTTCAAATCAAATTCTTTAAATCTCAGATATCAATGTTCATTTGAATACATGTCAAACTAAATACGAGTTTATTACATGACATCTTGAACTTATTTTTTGTAATCCATTCAAGCTAGATCCTTTATGATTCATTCAAGTTCTTTGAGTCATCATTCAGAATGATGTTTTTTTATCACTTGGTTCAATTGGATCCATCTTCAATTTAGCTCATTTGTCTCTATTATGTTCAATTTCAAATTGAATTCATATTTTAATAGTTCAAGCTCAAGTTCAAAGTTTTAGCTTGAGCTCAAGTTGTCCAAGTCATGTCCACTAAGGTTTCAATTAGTTTGAGTACAAAATGAGTCTACAACGTTTGTTCAAGCCCCCTATACGTGTTCATTCAAATTTGAGTCAATTGAGTTCAAAGTTCTTTTTTATTTGTTGAAAGTTGAGTCCAAGTTCAAGTTTGAAATTATCCAAATTTTGTTCAAGTTAGGTCTCCTACTTCACTGAAAATATTTGCAGCCTACCAGTGTGTCCTCCATTTAGTGGAAATTCTAGGAGAATGGGCCTCCTGCCACTCTAGAGAAAAATATGTACGATAAGTGTTGAACGACAATGAGGTCGTAAATCATCAATCCAACCACGTCAGAGAAAGACGTGTATGTGTCTTCAAGTACTTGATAGAAATGCATAGTTTTTTCCCCGTAGGTGCCGAAGCATCTACGGGTACAGATATTCGTCCCTGCCGCGTTAGAGAAAAGTATACAAGGCCTTTCTGCCTCACCGTCAGTGTCGCACCGTGTTCCCTTTCAACCATGCTAGTGAAAACCATGTATGGGCATTTTTTTGATGCACTGTGAACACCGACTGCAGGATTTTGAGTTAGGAAAACTTTATACTTATGCGATGTTAATAACGAAAATGATGAAAATGTTATGAAAATGCACACAAATTCCTTCTTTTCATTCTCTTTTTTGCATTCTCTCCATTTTCTCCTTTTTTATCATCACTTTCATCATCATCATTTTTTACTTTTGTGCATACACATACACTTACATACATACATATGTATATACACTTTTATGCATAATTAAAGTTAACAATCATGACATAAATAATTATCAATCCCAACTAATTAGAAAACTAATAATGCATACTGTACTGTTTGGTATTAAGAGTTAATGCTATTAACACATGGTAAAATAAAAAGAAGATATATAGAATTAAGAGGAAAGAAAACACACTGCTTTCATGTTAAAAAAATTTGTGGGTTAAAGTAGAACACTAAAATGGGTTGCTATTTGGAGGAAAGTGAGCTAAAGCAAACAAGCTTTGAGTGGTCATATTATTTTAATGGAATGGGAAAACTGACAGTAGTTAAATAGAGGAGAAATGGGATAATGCAGGAAAACAAGGGTTGATCTAGTCAAATGGGATGTGCTTTTTAAATGGGAGAAGTTTGGGCTAGTTGCTATATGGTAAATGAAGTAGAGAAGTTTGTATATGGGTATGGATATCAAGCTTTCACAGAGTTATCAAAGTGTATGATGAGCTGATTTGGAATATGCATGTGAGAGTGTGAATTGGGCTGCTGTAGCTTAAGTGGGTTGAATTGGTTAAGTGGGAAGACTGAAGTGGATTAAAACAATGGGATGTTTAGGTTTGACACATTGTTGGATTTGTTTCACTTGGCTTTGATTAAAGCCCCAAATTAAGTAGGCCTTAAAAGCTCCATGTTAACTTAGTTGAGAAGAGCCGAGTCACGTGTGGACGCAGAGAAGCAATGAAAAAAATATTATTGCACTTGAACTATGCAGGTGGTCGATTTACAAAGGCCGAGGTATTTTGGTCGTGAGGTTTGCTGAGTTCACATGTCTAAAAATGCAGGTGGAGGGCAACCTAGACGGAGGTAGGAAGTGGGCCTGAGCAAAGAAAGCCACTGGTCTCATCGGCAGAACGAGAAGAGGATGAATAGGCAGTTTGGGATCGATTCAAACAAAGTATTGAATGTGGCCTTTTGAGTGGGGGTGAACTGGTTTTGGCGTGAAGAGGTAGAACAACAAACACAGGAATTCAGGAGTTGTGAAGACGAAACTCACTAGTTGGTTATTAAAATGAAAGATTCTTTATTCCATCCCATTTTAATAAAGATGAAAGACATCGGAGGCCAGGTCGATTGAAAATTGGCAGAAGGAGAGGATTTTCCTAGACGAGGTATCACATTTTTAATGCATTTGACTTTTTTTTTTCTCCATTGGGCATTGTTCTTTTTAAAAAAAAAAAAAAAAAATTTAAAAGTTAATAATTACTTCATTAATTTAAAATGCTAGCAATCTCGTAATTAGTTTAAAATAACCTTGATTTGTGTGATTTCTTATTTTTGTGTGTATTTTCTCTCATTTTAAGTGCTGATTTTGCCACTAAATCTTAATTGGACAAAATAGTAGTCAATCTTAAGTATTTGGGATGTTTTGAATGCAATGACAAAGTCTATTTTTTGATCTGATATTTTTTGGGAGACATCAAGTATTAAATTCCTTGATTTGCATGTTGTCACCTTAAGATTTGTGCCACCGCTTCGGCCAATCCCAATTATTCAAATAAAATATAAGTTTTAAATGTTAGCAATGTTCTTGATGCAATGATGAAGTCTGTTATGCCATCGTATATCATTTGGATGACATCGTTCATCAATTTAGGGCGTCGGTTGCCCTCATTGGAGTTGTCATGTCTAATTTGATCGTGAGTGGCGTCGACTTTAGGAGAATTTGATATCATGATCGCAATGGCACAATTCGTTTGGCAATCAAAATTTATTTGACTCTTCAAGTGACGCAACACATCGACGTGAACATTGCTTAATTCACTGATTTTGTCCCTTTGTAAGTAGTTTGATTTATTTTTTATTAAAGCAGAAAAGCTTTGGGAGAGATGAGACATGAATGTTGATAACATAGGTGTAATAAATTGTAATTTTTACTTTGCCAATTATTATTTAACTCATTATAACACTGAATAATAATTCATCTTAGTCATAGTATTTTGATCTTAGTATTTTACTTATATGAATTTTTTCATAATTTTTGAGAACCGGTGAAAATCCTTAAGAAATTGGCATTTGTCGGTACAAGTGAGGATTTCGGGACCGTTAGGTATCCGTTTTGCAAACTAATTTCACCGATATTTTCTAAATAATATGCTTTATTTTAAGAATATTTTTTATAAATTTTAATCTCCGAAAATGAATTATTTGAATTTTGTACTACATAATTTATTAAATTAAATATTATAATAGTATTATAATAAAATATCATAAAGCACTAAGGTATCCATTAAAATCCATTTAATCTCCCTAAGCCTTCGGCTAATAGATAATGTGGTGTGTGAAAAATGTGAGAAAAAAGGTAAGAAAGAGAAAGAAGAAGCCTAAATTTGGAGGCCACGGTACGATTTTTGTCCGTCGACGTAGTTAGGAGATTTATTCGTCTCGCTATAATAAGGAACATTTACCTTATTGTTGATTGAAAATATTTTATGTTTTTGACATTTTTCTGATCAAATTTTTATTTTCGTTACCAAAAAATGTGAGTAACTTTGTATTAATTAGTAAAACTTTCACCGTGTAACTTTTTTGTGTGCTATAGAGATAATAATTATGAGTATTTTTAATATTTACTTAATATTTTTTCTCTAGTGATTTTAAAAATATAGCAATTTTTTTCTACCTTAAAATTTATTTTGACCTTTAAAAATAGCAGTGTAGTAAATTAAATATCTTAAAATATCAATTTATACAATTCCTAATATTTTGATAATTTTTTGAAAATGTGTATTTTTGCCTAATAGGATTCTTTATTATTTACCATTATGATATTTTGGCATTTTCTTAATTAAGCTTAATTATGTATTACATGCTACAATGCATTCGAAAATGAATGTGGATATGTACTTGAGTAATAACTGGTTATTATTACTATTATAGTATTATGATAATAATATTCATGTGTGAAACAAACAATTAAAGACTAGTTGACCTGTTGGTTGGAGACTAATTGACCTGTACGAGATTGTGGGCCTAGGGGCTTTCCTTTAAATACTATAATTTGATGTTATCCTATACTAATTCATGTGATATACTGATTGAGAGTTATAAAGAGATCATTATTATGCCAACGGGTAAAGAGTGACGACTCTATTTACTGAGCCAACAGTTTATTAACACTGAAAAATACCGTGTTAGCTAGGACTTCTTAATTGTTTAGTTTGACTACTAAAATGCATGTTTTGATGTATTTTTCTTATTATTGTACAGATTTATTATTAATGCATAGATTTACTGTTATTATATTATTCTATTGCTCCTGCCACTGGATTGTTATTGTTACTGTTATAGATACTGATACTATTTAATACTACTGATTAATTGTATTAATATTAATCATATGATATACCGAGCACATGATATAGAATGCCTCGATAGCATGCATACATTCCTATATGATTTTATTATATTGTTTTAATTTTGATAGTCTTTACTGATGTTTTAATTTGATATTTTGTATGATTTTTGTACTGATTGATATTATTGATACAACGAATACTTTATAGATTTAATACTCGTATTAGTTTACAACTTCATTAGTTTCTGCACTGTATTATTTTATTGTTTATAGATTCTACTCTTAATGCATTTGAGTTTTACTATTTTTGCACTGATTCAATGATCATATGAATGTAACTCTCATGATTTGACTGTTGACATGCATATTGCTCCTTTACTATCTTTTGAATTCAGTTGTAGATTTTGGTGACCTACTAGGCTTTTTAAGCTCATAATATATGGTCAAATGATTTCAGGTTAAGATAGTGGAGCATAAGTGTGAGCTAGTCAGGTTCTGTTTTTTTTTTATTCTAGTTATTCTTTTGTACTCAGGATCGATATGTGGTAATTGTGTAGATCTTGAATAGTGTATATAATATTCAAAAATGAATATAGATATATACATTAATATTTTAAATTATTGAATTTATTTTATTATTTATTACTGATAGATGATATTAGATAGTTTTGATTGTTACTTATTAACAGATTAAAAGAATAATTCTTCCAAATTAGATTCTGGGCATCACAAAAGGCATCCAAGCCACATTTAATTCAAGAGGATCTCTTAGTTGAAGTTGTAAAGGCCATTTTCCTTCCAGGATCGTCCGGACGAATTTGGATCGTCCGGGACGATCGGTACAGGTTGTGCAGGAAAAACATGTTTGGTTGAAGGGTTCGTCTGGATGAAATTTGGATCGTCTGAATGAAATTTTTCCAGAGCCCAGTCGTCATGGGACGATAAGTAAATTCGTCTGAACGAAATTTGTCCAGAGCTACTTCATCCCGGGACGAAGTGCGATCGTCCGGGACGATCAGTTTGGATATATATAGAAATGAGATATTTTTGAAGAGAGAGAAGAGCCCAGGAGAGAGAAAAACAAAGGAAAAAGAAGAAAAAGTGATTTTTGGGCGACTTCCGTCTGTTTTCGTCCGACGAGACTGTTGAAGATATTGCTGTACGCAAGGTAAGGCACATTCCGCCTTTCTAAAATTTCAGAATGGAGAAGTTTGAACGAATATTATGTCCGAATTTCATTTTCGTTAGCGAATTTTGTCCGTATTTTCCGATTGGTTCAGTTTTTACCGCGTAACTTTTGGTATGTTTCTGAGGTGCCGAGTGTGCACATTTTGATTATTTTCTGGAGAATTTTCACCGGATAATTTTGACCTGACTGTGTTTTATTTTGTCTGTGATTTCTGATGAACTCTAAAATTGTCTAAGCAATAGAATTAAAGTCTTGCAATGTTGTTATCTATATTTTGTGCAAATTTGGTATTCTGTGATTTTTCAGGAAAATTGTGTAAATTCCGTATATAGCCGTTGTGCTGCACGATTTTCGTGTGATTTCTGATTTTGTCCAGATTTCTTCTGAATTGATATGCTATCTGTATATGCTATAAAAAGGGAGTTATAAGTGGCCCGGATCCTAAGAGATTCAGTTAGTGTCAGGGAAAATCTGAAATGAGCTCTGAAATCTGTTTCTGAATACAAGTTCCGGATCCGATGATAAGTTCTGTTCTGGTGCTATAAGCACATCTGTTCTGGTGCCATGAGCACAAAGGGAGTCATAAGGGGCCAGAATCCGAGAGATTCTGTCAGTGTCTGGGAAGGGAGGCATAAGGGGCCAGAATCCGTTGAGATTCTGTCAGTGTCAGGGAATCTGTTCTGTCTTTTAATCTGTTCTGAAATGATATAGTTCGATCTGATTTGTATGGTTATGATTCTGATACGATCCGATGTTGATTTTCTGTACGATTCTGTCTGTTCTGATATGAATACTGATCTGATTTCTAATTTTGGTACGTTCTGTCAGTTTTGATGTGATGTATTTCTGTTCTGTTCTATTTTGATTTGATCTGTACGATCCTGATTATGTTTTGATTTGATATACGATTTCTGTTCAGATTTCTGTCTGAAGTGTTTGATGTGGACTCTGAGGATTTTGATTGGAGGTTTGTTGTCTTGCTGAGCTGTTATAGCTCATCCTTGTTTCTGCGTGCTTTTTAGGTTTTGGGAAAGGGAAGGAAGTTCAGGAGTAGAAGTTCAGAGTCTGATCAGTTATAGGTATTTTGGACTTTTGATTTTTGTACGGCCATGGATTTTATGTTCTGTCTTTCCTTCTGTCTGAAAGCCATGATATGTATTTATATATAATTGTAATTTCTGAGGAATGAAAAGATAGATGATCTGTTCCGCTGCATTTGATGTTTATAGTAGCTCTGTGTCTGTTTGTGCCTGTTTGTGTCTGTTTCTATTTGGAAGAAAGTTCTGAAACAAATTCCAAAGCCAGATCCTGGAATCAGTTCGGTCCGTTTGAGCCTAGTCGCGACCTGATGTGAGTGGGATCAGTCCCGATCGAGTTGGGTCGTGACAAGCTTTAGTGGTATCAGAGCAATGGTTTTGGAATTTGGAATCTGGATTGTAAGACAGAGCTATAGGAAGTGATCTGAGTCTGTTTGGGGTAGTTTTGGTTTGTTCGGTTTTTTTTTTGTGTTATTTTTGTGATAGTTTTCAGGATTTTTCTGGATTTTCTGTATGGATCAGCTAGACCCAGACATGACAGACGGGCAGAGTGCTAATAAGGAAACAACAGTGGGGAGTATAGCCCCAGTGGCCGGTGCTGATACACTGTCTCAATTTGCTTCATTGGTTGCTCAGATGATGAGCGAGACTCACACTAGAGCCTCTACTGTTCGATCTGAGGATATTGATAGACATCTTCAGATGTTTCTGAGGTTGAAACCTCCGAGGTTTGAGGGCGCTGTTGAGCCCAGAGCTGCTGAGGAGTGGTTGAGGAGATTGGAGAAGACCGTCGACGGAATATAGTGTCCGTCAGACAGGAAGGTACCATTGGCAGTATTTCTGTTGGATAGTGAGGCTGAGCATTGGTGGGTTGGCCAGCAGGAGGCTAGGTTTCAGGACAGATTTAACTCTTTGATTACTTGGGAAGAGTTCACTGATGTGTTTCGAGACTGGTTCGTTCCCCCTTCTGCACAGCAGCAGATGCAGGAGAGTTTTCTGAGGCTTGTTCAGGGGAGCAAGATGGTGATGCAGTACGAGGCTGAGTTTACTGCATTAGCCAGGTATGCTCCGCAGTTGGTTAGTATTTCTGCTGAGAGTTGCTACAGGTTTCTGAGGGGATTACGAGATACTTTGAGACAGCCCCTGATACCGTTACGCATTACTGACTTTTCTGAGCTTATGGAGCGAGCTCTATTGATAGAAATTGACCTGATGGCTACTCAGCAGCGGTGGACTGCGAGTAGGAAGAGATTTGGAGGCGAGGCTTCAGGCAGTGGTTCCTCTGGGAAGAGGAGATTTGTAGCTGGTTCTGGATCTAGTGACTCCAGAAGGAGTGGAGGGTCGTCAGGTACTGCTACCAGTACGACGAGTTTTGGATCTGTGAGTAGGGCACCTGTGTGCCAGAGTTGTGGACGCCGACATTTTGGCCAGTGCTACAGGATGGCTGGTCTGTGCTTCAGATGTGGTCAGCCAGGACATAGGATTGCAGAGTGTCCACAGACTGGATTTGATCGGTGTTCTGAGTTCCGATCAGAGGGCTTTGTCAGACCTGCCAGTTCAGCAGCAGGAAGACCGAGGACTGTTCCTCCACGCCCTGAGGGATTTTCTGGTAGAGGTGGTGGTTCTAGTTCTGTATCACGAAGACCACCTACTATTTAGAGGGAGCCAAGTAGTTCTGTTGTTTCAGCTCCAGCTCCAGTTTAGCCACGAATTTACAGCCTGAGTCAGCAGGTGGCTCGTGATGCTCCAGATGTTGTGACAGGTATGATTTACATTTCTGATCAGCCCTGTCATGTTTTGTTTGACTCTGGAGCTAGTCACTCTTTTCTGTCCGAACGGTATTTTGAGACTTTACGTTTGGATTCCATTTTACTTCCGGTTTCTCTTTCCGTGATTTTGCCGGCTGGAAGTAATTTTATTGCTCGAAAGTTTTATTTTTATGAGATCGACATTGCTGGCAAGAAGTGGAAATCAAGTCTGATTTTGTTGTCGATTTCTTCTAATGATATGATTCTGGGCATGAATTGACTGAGTCTGTATGAGGCTCAGATTGAGTCTGAAGAAGCAAGTGAGCTTGCTTATGGCTGGAGAGAGATTTGTATTTTAGGGCTTACGAGGTGTTCTCTCCAGTCTGATTTCTGTGTTGGAGGTGAGCAGAATGTGGAAGAAGGGATGCCCAGTCTTTTTGGCTTCAGTGCGGGATCTGAACCTGGAGGTTGGTTCTGTTTCTGAGATCCCAGTGGTACGGGAGTTTGCTGATGTTTTTCCAGAGGAGTTGGTTGGTTTACCTCCAGATAGAGATGTGGAATTCTCTATTGATGTTTTTCCGGGTACAGCTCCGATATCAAAAGCTCCGTACAAAATGGCACCGAAAGAACTTTCTGAGTTGAAAGTTCAACTTCAGGAGTTGGTTGATAGAGGCTTTGTCCGTCCTAGTGTTTCTCCTTGGGGAGCACCTGTTTTGTTTGTGAAGAAGATGGACGGGACACTTCGTATGTGTGTGGATTACAGAGATTTGAACAAAGTCACAATCAAGAACAAGTATCATTTGCCTCGGATTGACGACTTGTTTGATCAGCTTTCCGGATCTTCGATATTTTTGAAGATTGATTTGCGATCCGGATACTATCAGGTGAAGGTGAAGGAAGCTGATGTGGTGAAGATAGCTTTCAGTACTCGGTACGGGCACTACGAGTTCTTGGTTATGCATTTTGGGGTAACCAATGCGCCTGCGATTTTTATGGATCTGATAAACCGAGTATTCAGGGAGTTTTTGGATAAGTTTGTGATCGTCTTCATCGACGATATTCTGGTATATTCTGCTTCTGAGGATGATCATGCCAGACACTTGAGTATTGTGTTGGAGACTCTGAGACGGCATCAGCTATATGCCAAGTTCTCCAAGTGCGAATTCTGGCTGAAGAACATCTCTTTTCTGGGGCATGTGGTGAGCGGAGAAGGTATTTCTGTTGATCTCTAGAAGATTCAGGCGGTTACTGATTGGCCAAGGCCGACTACGGAATTTGAGGTACGTAGTTTCTTGGGCATGGCCGGATATTACAGGAAATTTGTGAAGGGATTTTCACAGATCTCGATGCCTCTGACGAGACTGACGTGGAAGTCAGTACCTTTTGTTTGGATATCGGAGTGTGAAGCTAGTTTTCAGAGATTGAAGGATTGTCTGACTTCAGCTCCAGTGTTAGCACTTCCGTCAGGTATGGAAGGTTTTTAGGTGTTCAGTGATTCTTCACTGAAAGGTTTGGGATGTGTGCTGATGCAGAATGGAAGGGTAATTGCTTATGCCTCTAGACAGTTGAAACCACATGATAAGAATTACCCGACACATGATTTGGAGTTAGCTGCAGTTGTGTTTGATTTGAAGATTTGGCGTCATTATCTGTATGGCGTCAGATGTGAGATTTTCACTGATCACAAGAGCCTGAAGTACATTTTTACTCAGAAGGATCTGAACTTGAGACAGAGAAGATGGCTCGAGTTGATCAAAGATTATGATCTGACCATTCAGTATCAGCCTGGTAAGGCTAATGTGGTAGTAGATGCTTTGAGCAGGAAGTCTTCTGGATTATCAGATTTACAGCTTACTTTTGATGATTTCCTGATTCGTGATATGGAACGCTTGCAGTTGGAGGTGATTTCCTCCAGTGATGTGGATTTGACTCAGATGAGCATTCAGTTTTCTTTGGAAGCAAGGATTCAGGAAGCCCAGAAGTCAGATTTTGATTATTCGAAGTTGATTGCTCAGATTGGATCTGGTAAGACTCCTGAACTTCGAATTTCTGATTATGGTGCTATTTTCTGTAAGAACAGGTTGTGGGTACCTATGTTTGGGGATTTGAGGCAGGAGATTCTATATGAATCTCACCATTCAGGCTACACAGTACATCCAGGCGGTAGTAGGATGTATGCTGACATGAAACTTTTATTCTGGTGGCCTGGAATGAAGCAGGACGTAGTTGGGTTTGTGTCGAGATGTGAGGCCTGTCAGTTGGTGAAGGCAGAGCATCAGTGACCAGGTGGACTGTTGCAGTCGTTGCCTATCCCTGAGTGGAAGTGGGAGGAGGTAACAATTGACTTTGCGATGGGTTTTCCTCGATCCAGATAAGGGCACGACGCCATTTGGGTGGTTGTAGATCGACTGACAAAGTTCGCTCATTTTCTTCCGATCAGGCAGACCGATCCGGTGGATCGTTTGGCACATATATATGTGAAGGAGATAGTCAGATTACACGGTGTGTCTCGAGTGATAGTTTCTGACCGAGACGGACGATTTACTTCCAGACTTTGGAAGGGCATTTAGCAAGGCTTGGGTACGAAACTGCATTTCAGTACAACCTTTCACCCTCAGACATACAGACAGTCTGAAAGGTTTATTCAGGTGCTGGAAGATCTGTTGAGGCTTTGTGTTTTGGATTTTGGAGGAAGCTGGGAAGATCATATTCCTTTGATTGAGTTTGCTTACAATAACATTTTTCAGTCCAGTATCGGTATGGCACCGTACGAGGCTCTGTATGGCAGGAAGTGCCGTACTCCTTTGACTCTGACTGAGGTCAGAGATAGACAAGAACTGGGTTCCAATTTCCTTGAGGAAACTGTTAAGAAAGTCGATTTGATAAAAGAAAGATTGAAAGCTGCACAAGATCGACAACAGAAGTATTACAATCAGAAGCACAGGTTTGTTGAATTCCAAGTTGGTGACTTTGTGTATGTCAAAGTCAGTCCGATGAAGGGTGTGAGAAGATTTGGCAGAGTGAGTAAGCTCAGTCCAAGATATATTGGACCGTTTGAAGTTCTTGAAAGAATTGGAAAATCTGCTTATCGGCTGATGTTATCCGATTAGATGTCCGATGTTCATAATGTGTTCCACGTATCTACTTTGAGAAAGTGGATATCTGACTCTGAAAAGAAAGTGTCTGCTGATGAGATTGAGATTCAGGAGAATCTGAGATATAAGGAAGAACACGAGTTGATTCTAGCTTACGATGTTCGTAAGTTGAGAAGTAAACAGATTCCGATGGTTAAAGTTCAGTGGAAGCACCAAACTGCACGCGAAGCGACTTGGGAGAAAGAGTCAGATATGAGGAAGTCATATCCGTATCTATTTTGACTGAGATTTGATTAGACAATGTCGAGGACGACATTTTTCTGAAGTTGGGGAGATTGTAAAGGCCATTTTCCTTCCAGGATCGTCCGGACGAAGTTGGATCGTCCGGGACGATCGGTACAGGTTGTGCAGGAAAAACATGTTTGGCTGAAGGGTTCGTCTAGACTAAATTTGGATCGTCTGGACAAAAATTTTTCAGAGCCCAGTCGTCATGGGACGATAAGTAAATTCGTCTGGATGAAATTTGTCCAGAGCCACTTCGTCCCGGGACGAAGTGCGATCGTCCGGGACGATCAGTTTGGATATATATTGAAATGAGATATTTTTGAAGAGAGAGAAGAGCCCAGGAGAGAGAAAAATGAAGGAAAAAGAAGAAAAAGTAATTTTTGGGCGACTTCCGTCCGTTTTCGTCCGACGAGACTGTTGAAGATATTGCAGTACGTAAGGTTAGGCACATTTCGCCTTTCTAAATTTTCAGAATGGAGAAGTTTGAACGAATATTCTGTCCGAATTTCGTTTTCGTTAGCAAATTTTGTCTGTATTTTCCGATTGGTTCAGTTTTTACCACGTAACTTTTGGTATGTTTCTAAGGTGCCGAGTGTGCACATTTTGATTATTTTATGGAGAATTTTTACCGGATAATTTTGACCTGACTGTGTTTTATTTTGTCTGTGATTTCTGATGAACTCTAAAATTGTCTGAGCAATAGAATTAAAGTCTTGCAATATTGTTATCTATATTCTTTGCAAATTTGGTATTCTGTGATTTTTCAGAAAAATTGTGTAAATTTCGTATACATCCGTTGTGCTGCCCGATTTTCGTGTGATTTCTGATTTTGTTCGGATTTCTTCTGAATTGATATGCTATCTGTATATGCTATAAAAAGGGAGTTATAAGTGGCCCAGATCCTAAGAGATTCGGTTAGTGTCAGGGAAAATCTAAAATGAGCTCTGAAATCTATTTCTGAATACAAGTTCCGGATCCGATGATAAGTTCTATTCTGGTGCTATAAGCACATCTATTCTGGTGCCATGAGCACAAAGGGAGTCATAAGGGGCCAGAATCCGAGAGATTCTGTCAGTGTCTGGGAAGGGAGGCATAAGGGGCCAGAATCCGTTGAGATTCTGTCAGTGTCAGGGAATCTGTTCTGTCTTTTGATCTGTTCTGAAATGATATAGTTCGATCTGATTTGTATGGTTATGATTCTGATACGATCCGATGTTGATTTTCTGTACGATTCTGTCTGTTCTGATATGAATACTGATCTGATTTCTGATTTTGGTACGTTCTGTCAGTTTTGATGTGATGTATTTCTGTTCTGTTCTGTTTTGATTTGATCTGTACGATCCTGATTATGTTTTGATTTGATATACGATTTCTGTTCAGATTTCTGTCTGAAGTGTTTAATGTGGACTATGAGGATTTTGATTGGAGGTTTGTTGTCTTGCTGAGCTGTTGTAGCTTATCCTTGTTTCTGCGTGCTTTTCAGGTTCTGGGAAAGGGAAGGAAGTTCAGGAGTAGAAGTTCAGAGTCTGATCAGTTATAGGTATTTTGGACTTTTAATTTTTGTACGGTCATGGCTTTTCTGTTCTGTCTTTCCTTCTGTTTGAAAGCCATGATCTGTATTTGTATATAATTGTAATTTCTGAGGAATGAAAAGATAGATGATCTGTTCCGCTGCATTTGATGTTTATAGTAGCTCTGTGTCTGTTTGTGCCTGTTTCTATTTGGAAGAAAGTTCTGAAACAAATTCCAAAGCCAGATCCTGGAATCAGTTCGGTCCGTTTGAGCCTAGTCGCGACCTGATGCAAGTGGGATCAGTCCCGGTCGGGTTGGGTCGTGATAGAAGCAAAGCCAGTAGCACATATTTTCCGATGATTTGAAACATCAAATTTTCTCATCCCCTACTTTTAGCATTTTCACAGATCATGGAGCTTATCCATTGAATCTTCATGAGACAAATTCTCATCAAGCTTAAATGATTTTGGATCCTTAATAACACATGGACTTTCTGATTCTTCATGAGATAAATTCTCATCAAGCTCTAAGTTTCTTAATGCTCCATTTTAAGCTTTATAATAAAATCTTGGCGCTCCCATATTTTATCAAACTCTCTTTTTCAATGAATTGCTTGAATCATCATTTAAGCAATCTTCTTTATTTTTCCTTTTCAGATATTTCCAAAAAGACTTCATATTTTCTTGATTTCTAAATAATGTTCAGTACACTCAAAACTTGATCACTATTAACATTCTCTTCAGCCATGACCTCCACAGATGATTTCTAAAATTCTTTTGTGACCCACAAGTAAAGTATTCTTGCTTCCATCAAAGTTATCATATTCTTCTAATTCCTGAAGGATTCATGAACTTGAACGTTCATCGCCTTTGGCTTTCCCAAGTTGTCTTTAATTTCTTCCTTATAACAGAATTATCATTTTAGAATACCCATAGATATCATTGAAAGATTTTTTTTTTTTTACCAATTTGATTGGAGTATCCTCATTATCATTACAAATCTAACATTCAGAATTAAAACTGAAGCTTCTATTTTTTTCTTCCTCCTCATTAACATAATTTGATTCAATCAATTCTTATACACTGAATATTCTTAGTAAAGAAGACAAACTCTTGCTGATAACATGCAAGGTTATAAGTCTTAAAGATAAGGGAATTGGCAATGAAAAGCACACAAATATTGATGAAAGTCAACAGTTTTCTTTACACATCAATTCAATTTACAACCTTTTTTCCTCAATGACTTCGCCCGAACCACTCTTCTCTTTGAATTGAAAAAGAGGCTGCCCTTACAACATAGCTGGAGCATTCAAAAAATCACAAGCTAACTTGCAAATGTAGATGTAGAAGCAACAAAGTCAGATATTGGAGGAGATGCAGAGAATGAGAGAGAAGTTCAATGGAAAAATCCAACATCCACAAGCGAAGGAGAGTGACGAAATAGATTTTGACTAGTCTATATGAGATCATAGATTTTTTGCTGAGTTTTTATTGTATAAGAACTAAACATTTATTGTAGAACTATTTGATAATTATAGAATATTTACTTTTGATTAAACTGGCTTTACTTAACATCAGTATTTCTTTGCAATGCTGAAATGTGATGATACTATATTTATATTTTTATTATCTATGATTGTTGAACTGTTGTGTTGTATAATAGTTTAGGTAAAATATTTTTTTGTTGTACTGCATGTTTAACTGATTTCTGTCAAATAAACCACTGGAAATGACTATACGATGAGTTAGGAAGGTATTTATGCTAGTCTATTTTTGCCAAAAATATCGGCAGGATTTCAAGAAAAATTATTTGCCATAATATTTTGCTGGTATTTCCAATAGAAATTTGTCTACGGGAGGCAATGGTGAACATTGGCTCATCAAACTTCCTTATTACGGCTATCAATAAAGAATAATGGTAAATAAGTGATTTGTTTCACATACATATAGATAGATTTTTTTTTCTTTTGAACATTTGAGCTATTAAAACAAACTAACACATATATCACATACGTGAACTTCAAATCTAAGACCTCTTTGTTAATTGTCAAAGCCTCCAACCAACAAACCAAAGTGAGCTCAGTAATATATATAGTTATAAGTGAGTTACTTTATCTAATAAACTTAAAGTAAGATGCTTTGGCTTAAGGTTTGTTTTAATTAATGGTTACAAATTGTTATAAAGTTGGTCGTGAAATTATTAGAGAGAAACCAACTTAACTATTATGATTGAAAAAAAGAGTTTTCCATAACAGAAATTTTTAAAGAATTTTGAAAAATAATATAAAATTAGTACCTTAATAAAATTATGATTTTTACCTAAAAAATGAGAATAAATGTGATAATGTTGGAGTAGCTCCAGTGAAAGATAAAATTAGATAGAGTCTCCTTATATGGTTTGGTCACATTAAACGGAGGTCTTATGATGATACGGTTAGGAAAGTTGAAGTATTAGATTTTACTTATGTTAAGAAACATAAAGGTAAACTTAAAAGTCTTAATTAGAAAATATTAGAAATGATTTTTCTTTATTAGATTTAAATGAGAATTTAACTTTTAATAGGACACAATGGCAAAAAAGGATTCATGTAATTGACCCAACGTAGTGGGATAAAGGCTTGATGTTGTTGTTGTCATCGCCTGAAAAATAAATCAACAAAAAACTTTGCCAGACAGACCCTTAATTTTGTTAGCTACTAATATTCAGATATTTGAGAAAGTTAGCGAGGATTCCTCTCCATTATTCCCAAAAATAAGCATTCTTATAATGAATGCTACATAAGATTAAAGATAGGGACACAAACATATTCACAAGTCCAAAAAAATATCTAAAAGGATAGAATTAGTCCATTCATCATCAGCAAAAGGTAATTGACTTTCAGACTTGTTGCATCCTAGAATATTAGCGGGGAAGAGAAATATGAAATTTAATGTCTTAGTTTTATACGAAGATTTAGTACACAAGCAGATGAAAGAGCGGTGTAGCGTTCATAATAGACACCAAAGTTTTTACGTGAAAACCCCTGAATAGGGGGAAAAACCATGGGGGCTGACTCAATTTGAATGAATCCACTTTTATTTACAGTCGATTACAAATGATACCCTTCATTAGAGGGAATGCCTTGGCTTAATATAATAGATATACATCATATAAAATGCATTACATGGTAGAAATTCGAAGAATCTGTATTTTTATGTTTGCTTACTTAGGAGGACAATAGTCAACACGCGACGGAGGTCAGAAGGAGCATATTCGGCATAAGATAGGGGTCAAAAAGATTTTTGTCTAACGGTGGAGGTAAAAAGGACTGTCGTAGGTGATAGGGTCAGAACGATTATAGTTAGTAAAAGATAAGGGTAAAAATGGCCGTTGTCTGGTGATGGAGGTTGGAAGGTTTGTAATAGGCGATGGAGGTTGGAAGGACCATAGTCAGTAGGAGACAGGGGTCAAAAAAATCATTGAATAATGGTGTAAGTCGAAAGGATCGTAGTAGGCGATGGAGTCGGAAGGACCATAGTTTGCAGGAGACATGGGTCAAAAAGACCCTTTTCTGGCGATGGAGGTCGAAAGGACCATAGTAGGTGATGGTGGTCAAAAGGATCGTAGTTGGTAGGAGACAAGGGTCAAAAAGACCTTTGCTGTAAGGAATTAGTCTGGAGGACCGTGGTCTAGGAAAAGTTTGATGTCACGTGGTGGTTCGATGGAGCTCCGAGCGTCAGGTGGTAGTCCGGCAGAACTTCTACGTCAGGTGGTGGCCCAATGGAACTCTATGCATTAGGTGGTATGGTAGAACTCTAGGCGTCAGGGCCTAGCCCGATGGAACTCTGGGCATTAGGTGGTCTGGAAGAACTCTAGTGTCAGGCGAAAGTTCAATATTAGGTGGTGGTTCAGAGAAACTCCGGGTGTCAGGTAGAACTTTAGGTGTCTGGTGCTGGATCAGTTGAACCCTGGGTGTTAGGTGGTTTGACAGAACTCTGGGTGTTAGGTGGTGGCTCGGAAGAACTCTAGGAATCAAGTGGTTCGGTAGAACTCCAATGTTAGGCAATGGTTCGACCAAAGTACTGCTTTAGGTGGTGGTCCGATGAAACTCTGAGTATAAGGTGGTGGTCCGACGAAGCTCTAAGTATTAGGTGAGGGCCTGGTGAATCTTCAAAAGTCAGGTGGTGATCTGGTAGAACTCTAGGGCATCAGGTGGTAGTCCGGCAGACTTTGGGCAGTAGTCAAGGAGGAGCGAGGAGGCAAGAGGGATCTATTATCTCTCTATTGCTCTCTTGCTTAGGGCCCTCTTCAAGAGGAAGAAGGGGTATATGTATAGATTTTCTAGAGTTGTATGGCCTATAAATAGGAGGAAGATCAAGGATAAATAGTGAGTGGTTTGGATGGACGACCGATGTTGAATCCCCTGATTGTGGACTGTTTTATGGGGATTTGGAGGTCTTAATGATGCTGAAATTCTGTGATCTTGGGCTCGTCAGATTTGTCTCGTTGAGCCAATTTATTTGACTATAAGCATGTTACATTTTGAAACCATTTGGAAATCCAAATTATGGTTTGAACCTTCTAATGGTGCTTCGGATCTTGATTTGGACTCATTTGGGCTCATATTGAGTCAAATTTGGTGCCATTGGGTTTGTATTCTCGAGACATTCAGTTCAACTATAAGTTTGCTAAAATCGGAGTTCAGATGTTTCCAAATTTAATTTTGGAAGTTTATAACTTGATTTTCCCTTAAGATTCATGCCATAAAAGGATAATTTTTTAATGATGTATCAAGACTAATATAAAAAACATTAGAAAACACATAAAGGCTTCATTTAGGATAGTTTTTTTTTTCTATTTTTTAAAATAAAACTTTAATGCAAATTTTTTTTAGATTTTAAATTTTTGTATTAAAAAAATACTTCATAAAACAGTAAGAAAGTTGTAGCAAATAAATGGGATGAGTTTATGAATTAAGCTCGCAAACCTACATGTACTAGGGATGGTCCTTTGGTGGCTCCAACTTCTTAGGAAGCATTTATGAGAGTTAGTAAAGTTAACAGATGGTTGCCTTTATAGTAGAGCTAGAGCATGTCCAAAAATCACAAGCTGACATACATATAGTAAATGTAGATGCAGTAAAATCAGATATTGTAGGAGTTATAGAGAATGAGGGAGCAATTTAGTGGAAAGCAACTAGCATCAGAAGAGGAGGAGAATGGAAAAAATGATTCTGAATAAACTATATGTATTTGTAGATTGATGTTTATTTTTTATTATATAAGAACATGATGTTTATTGCAGAACTATTTAGTAATTGCAGAACATTTTCTTTTGATTAAATACGTTTTACTTTAGCATCATAGTTTTTGTGCAATTTTGAAATGTGAGGATACTATATTTATGTTTTTATTATATATGATTATAAAACTATTGTGTTATATAATAACTAAGGTAGAATGTTATTTTTATATACTACAAATTTTTGATGGATTTCTAGCAGATAAATAATTGGAAATGATGATACAACGAGTTATGAAGGTATTTTTGGATGTCATTTTTGCATATAGTACTGGTGAAATTGACAACAAAATTATATGCTAAAACTTTTGGTGGTTTAATCACAGAATATCCAACGGGTATAAAATTTTTGAACTAAAAATTTAGTTTTATTGTGGGCTAGAATATAATGGTGATAGAGTTATGATCCAATGTCTTAACGTTGCATTGATATCCAGCTCACACATAGATAACCCAGGATTTTTACATGGAAAACCATGGAAAAGGGGAAAACCATGGTGCCTGTCCAGTTGAAAATGATTCCATGGAACTCAAGGAGTCAAGCGGAAGTCCGGTTGAGCTTAAGATGTTAGGTTGTGGTTCAGTAGAGTTCAGGGTGTCAAGCAGTGGTTCGGTGTTGCTTAGGACATTAGATGGTGGTCCGATAGAGGTTAGGACATCAGGTGGTGGTTTGATGGAGCTCAGGGCATTTAGCGGTGTTTTGATGGATCTTAGGACATTAGGTGGTGGTTTGGCAAAGCTCAAGGCATCAAGCGGTGGTTTGATGAAGCTTAGGATGTTAAGTGGTGTTCCGACGGAGCTTAAGGTGTCAAGCAGGTGTTCGATTGAGCTTATAATGTCAGGTGGGGTCTGACATAGCTCAGGGCATCAAGCGGTGGTTCAGGGGAGCTTAAGGCATTAGGTGATGTTCTGGCAGAGCTCAAGGCTTCAAGAGGTAGTTCGACAGAGCTTAATACATCAGGTGGTGGTCTGATGGAGCTCATTGAATAAAGCGGTGGTCCTGTGGAGCTTAGGAAATTAGGTGGTGGTCCAGCGGAGCTTAGGACATCAAGCAGTGGTTCAGCGGAGCTTAGGATGTCAGGTGATGGTTTGGTGGAGCTCAGGGTGTCAAGTGGTGGTCTAGTGGAGCTCAAGGTGTCAAGCGGTGGTCTGATGGAGCTTAGGATGTCAGGTGGTGGTCTGGTGGACTTCAAGGCTTTAAGCAGTTGTCCAACGGAGCTTAAGAAATCAAGTGGTGGTCTAGTGGAGCTCAGATTAACAAGCAGTGGTCCAGCAGAGCTTAGGACGTCAGGTTGTGGTCCAATAGAGCACAGGGCATCAAGCGGTGGTTTAATAGGGCATCAAGTGGTGGTCTAACAGAGTATATGAAGTTCGACGAAGCTCCAAGCAGTGGTCAAGGAGGCAAGAGCAACCTCTGATCTTTCTCTTAAATCCTTTGACTTAGGGGTATACTTAAAAGAGGAAAGGGGCTCTATTTATAGAGTTCTTAGAGTGGCATGACTTGTAAATAGGTGGAAAATCAAGGGATAATGGGGAGTGATTTGGATAGTGGCTGATGTTGAATCCCCTGAATGTAGACCATTTGATGGACATTCGAATGTCTTATTAATGTTAGAATTAAGTGATCTTGGGCTCATTGGAATCATCTTTTTGAACTGCTCAATTAGACTATAATCACGTCATGTTGGGAAACCTTTTAGTAATCTAAATTGTGGTTTGAACATTCAAATAGTTCTTCTAACCCTTTATTTGGACCCATTTGGGCTCAGATTGGGTTGAATTTAGTGTTGTTGGGTTCATATTTTTGATATATATAATTCAACCATAAGTTTACTGAAATTGGAGTTCGGATGTTACTTATTTTAATTTTGGAAGATTTCAACTTGATTTTGCCTCAAGATTCATCCCTCCTCCAACTATAAATACCCTCATAAGCATTCAAACTCACACCTTCTCCTCCCCCCTTCTTTTAATTGAGGCCTTCCCCTGACCCTTTACAGGCTTGTCCAAGCCCAGGGCCTCTCTCTGCAAGATGGAGACTTCTCCCCCTCTCCCTCCTACCCCTTTCAGTCTCTTGCTATATGGGAGGCTTTCCCATGCCTTTGGATAGGTGGCATCATTTGTCCAACTATTGGGTCCCTACTTATATAGGGGTAATGTTGGGTGACCACTTTCCTTTGAGAGGTCCTGTGCTCAAGGGGAGACCCTATCACCTTGCATGTTAGTGAGCAGAGGTCGAACAAGGGAGTGAGGGTGGATGATGTCATCCACCATCATAAGTGATTCTCTAACCATTCTCCATAAGAAGTTTCACATTCTGAACGATGTGGTGATGATGGTCCTTATGAGGTCCGATTAGGTTGGCCTTCCTCCTCCCAAGTACCTGACTTTTTGCGAGACTAGTTTGTGAGCAAGGTTGCACTTTTCACCTCCCATTGAGTTGATCGAGATTTTAGTGCGGTGTGAGGTGAGTCTATCCCAATTTTTGAATAGAACCATATTGGTGATTGTGGGGCTGATTGCACTGTTTAGAGATCAAGGAGTCATTCTAACACTTGAACATCTTTCACAAATGGGCTGACTTACTAGTGATACATAGGGGAATATAACATTCAAATTCAAATGGTTGGACATGCGTACCTAGGATCTTTTGAAGAGTTGGGCTAGCGTATTTTCTTTGGATAGGAGACTGCTTTATCTGGCTTGGAATCTTCGAGAGTTATCAAAGATTTTAAGAAGTATATAGCCTTCAAGACTATCATCTGGGAGGCTTGTGATCACATTTATGATGTAGAGATGAAGGCTTTAGAACAGCAGTGCATCGACAAGAGATTCATCTAGGGCTTCTTGAAGGGAGTTCGTTTGGTATAGCGGAAGGCCAGAGTTGAATTTGAAGGGTTGACCCTTAGCCAGGCTTTAGATGACTCTCCTTTAGGTTCATATGGTAATGAAATAGAAAGTGAGCAATAAAAGGACTTTTCCCTTGAGGAGGATACTAAGATTATAGACATTGAGTAGAGTGATTTTTTTTCTATTTTCACCAATTATATCACTTTATCTTTCTTAGTGATTTTTATGTATTGTGTGTTTGCATTCATATATATTGTCTTTTATGATTTAGTGAGAGTTGTTGATATTTTTATTTGACTAGTTAAAGACATTCTAGTACTCTTATTCAGCTTGAGTTAACTTCATTTATGCTCTTTTAAGGAACCCACTTTATTTGAGGTTGTTAGTTACAACATTATATGATGCATTTGAAACTGTGCGGAGGAAGTTAGATTGGGTTCCCTTGGGACCAAGCATCTAATGATTGAGATTCAATCTTCTTAAATCAAGGATTTTATAATCTATTTAACACAATTTAAGAATTTTTGACCTTTTCGAAGTTGTTGGTCATAGCCTTATACAATGCTATTTAACCTGTACGAAAGAGCTCGAATCGAATCCCCTTGGGACGAATCATCCAGTGATTAAGTTGCAATAAAGAGTACATATACCTCAAATCAAAGATTAAGTGGCATCCACTTAAGATGTTTTGACCTATTCGAGGTTATTAATCAAAGTATCATTTGATGCATTTTTACCTGTGTGGAAGAGGTCGGATCGAATCCCCCTGGGATATATCATATGATGATTGAGTTGCAATAATGATTGCGTGTTACTCGAATCAAGGATTTCAAGATTGAAGTTCACAACTTGTATAAAGCTATCATTGTAACCATTCTTGAAGAAGATGATAATGAAACTAAATAAGGGAATATAGTTTCACTATATTGTCATACTATCCTAAATAAAATCAGGGATAAAGAAGTTACAAACGTTAGAAATAACATAGGAGATAAATGACACTCTAAATTGGAGACATACAATACTTAAAACAAGTAGTACTACTATCCTTTATTGATAGTATGTGTAGAGATTCTCTGCATTCCAGGTCTGAGGGAGCATCTTTTCCTATGCATCATTCAACTTGAAAGTCGCGGGCTTCACTACGGCTTCCACCAAGTATGGACCCTCCTAGAGTGGGGAGAGTTTATTACATTGGGGGCCTTTTCCTACTGCTACGATGCTATACAGAACTAAATCTCTGATTAAAATAAATCAAGGTTTCGTCATTTGATTATAGTGACGGGCAATTCTTTGGTAACATGCAATAACATTAAGTATTGTCTCATCTCTTATTTATGAAAGGTGGTTTAGGTTATATCCAAGCTTTTCTTCATTACCATTGAAGTCAAAAGTTTGAAATCTGTGACTTGAGACTCTGATGTAGATGAAAATAATAGCTTAAGTGCCAAAGCATAGATTGTATGAGGTTTCTCTTGTTTGAGTTCTTGTGGTGGTACGATAGGCCAAGATGATATTTGTTGACCTCGGTTTTGCCCAGAACCTTGGTCAAAGGGTTGACTTGGTCAAATTGACCAAGTCAGACCCCAAGACCCTCTCCAATAAGTTCGTGGGGTCGAGTCGAGTCTGTTGAGCCCGAGCTTGGACCCTGAGTCAACCCGATTGACCAAGTCAACCAGGGTTGACCAATTTAGACCCTTTAAGCCTAAAATGAATTTTAAATCCTTTTCATGGCTTCATGGCTTGATCACTCTTCCCCATGGACCTAATTGACTAGGTTGACCAAGTCAACCCTTGACTTGGTCAACCCAAGTCATAATGGGTTAAATATGACCCATTAAGAGCCTATTAATACCCAAATTAATGCCCAATTGATTCACAATCAATTTCAAATACAAACCACGGCCAAAACTGCCCATTTTCCCTCCTAATTCGATCTTGATGCAATCCTAGCCATCCCCCTTAGGTTTAGGAGTTTAAATAGGGAGAAAATTAGGTTTGGGAGAGGCTTTTTGCTCTTGCTTTCTCGAGAGACTTCCCCAGCCTTTGAGATTTTGTGTGAGAGCTCCTGCACCTTCCCTCCACCTTTCCCGACCTAATCCCGATGGTGAAACCTCGCTGGTGGCGAGATCTCCGGCGAACCGAGGCCAAGGAACTTCCAACTCGTGTGGTGTGTGATCTAGACAACGAGAGCTCGCAATTTCTTCTTCAAATAGAAGCGTGGACAATCTACAAGTGCAAGAAGCCAGAGATCTCTCGATTTCATCGAGAATTTTGGGTAAATTTATCAACCCTAGTTAGAACACTTCGATTTAAATAGCATCTTACATAGGGTTTTAGATCAAGATATCATGTCCCTATGATTTCTGTTTGTGTCTAGATATCGAGTTTAAAATTTCATAAAATTTAGTGGAGTATCGAGAGAGAACGAGGCAAAAAAATGTCTTAGGGCTCGGATTCGGCTGTTCGTCTGTCTGGGCTGGATCGCAACTGTTGATCTCATGATCAACGGCTGAGATCGAGCCGTTCCGTGGCTCTAATCCGACCATGGATCCGATCCCGCGGTCAATCCTTTTGTCCGGCGTGATCTCACCCGTTGATCCAAAACGTGGGAGATCCGACGGCACAGCGCGTTGCTGACTCGGATAAGTCAGCCGCCGCGCCGTCCGCCAATCATTGGCGATGATTGCGCCGTCGCGCAATCATCGCCATTGATTGGAAACCACGTCCGCGGTTATGGGAACGAACCGGGATGCGCCACGTGTCCTACCGCCGGTTTTAGTATTTAAAAATTGTTTTAAATTATAGTTTAATTGTATTTTAATCCAAAAATCTTCAGAAAATCGCCAAAAATTCGTTTTGTAAAAATGACTTATGGATTTTAAATTCTTTTAAAAACAGTAAAAAAAAATAAAGATTTATTTTTAATATTATTAATATTATTTAAATTCTTATTTTAATATAATATTATTATATAATCATAATTATTTAGCACAATAATCATTGTTTTGAAATATTAGTTTATTGTTTATTTTATTATTATTATTATTATTATTATTATTATTATTATTATTATTTTTAGAATATTTTAAGTATTTTTAAATACAATCTATTTTTGTTAAATAATTTTAACTATCTTAAAATTGTGATTAATTTTATATTATTATTATTATTATTATTAAATTTTAAACTACTTGTAAATTTTAGTAATGTTAAACTTATATTTATTTTATTGCAATAATTATTTTTAAACACTTAATATTTTGAATTATTGTAAAGCCCTTTTATTTATTGTAAACTTCCAAAATTCATAACTTCATCGTTTTAAATCCACTGTCGACGCACAACACCTTGATGTGAACGTATTTAAATTCTGCACACTTTAAAGTTGGTTTTGCTTAAAAATTTTTAATATGTATGCAGTTATTTTGAAAACAGCTAATAGCACTATTTTGAAATTGTTTAATTAAATTTTGAAATTGCGTAACTTTCTCGTTTTAAATCAGATTTTGATGCACAGCACCTTGTTTTGGGTGTATTTTGAATTTTGCATAATCTAAGATTATTTTTAGATAAAAATTGTGTCTCTACTTTCTGTTATTCCCATAACAGTAAAATGACAATATCTTTAAATATTTTAATTACTGTATTTAAACTTCGGAAAATCATATCTTTGCCGTTTTAAATCTGATTTTGGCTGTCTGTATAGATTCCTATTTTGATCCTATTATTTGGGTACTTTGATATTTATATATTAATATAATAACTATTTTCAAGATACAATCTACTTTCAAATCGTTTCGAAGCCTCGATCGAGTGAACAATGGGTCTCCCTTATATGTATTTATCATAAATTGATCTATTTTTTAATTATGCTATTTTTCAAAGGTTTATATATTTGTAAGTATTTTAAAATATTTTAAAATTACTTTTGTATTAAATCTTTTAATCTTGGGAGATCCACTACTTATGAAATTTTAGACATGGGTTCTAGATATGAAGAGCAATCAAGGGGGAGAGGATTAGTGGGTGATTGAGTTCCAATCATTCACTAATTCCTTCATTAGGTGTCTTTCCTCTTATTTTTCGTAGATTGCATGCGTAGGTTGCACCACCACCACTTAGTTTAGGCTCTACTAGATCTAAGGACATGGCGTGTTTATTTTTTTTATGTATTTCCCTGCATTTATTACCTTGAGGGTTAGATAAAACATCACTTTAAACTCCTATAATGTAGTGACACCCTAAGAACAATAATTAAGGACTCGTCTAGCGAACTTAGAAGTTTTTTAGTAGCTAGGATAGATCACTGATTGACACCAAAACCTCAACATTTAAACTTAGTGACATCATAAACCTCCTAGAATTTTCTAGGAATTTTTAGGAGTCTTTAGACCCCTTAATTAACCAACCCTAATTAACCTGCTAAATAAGGCCCTGAGACCTTTTGAAAATTACAATAAATATATTTTAGGTCAGAAAATTACCCATAATAGATTGATTTGTTCAGAATCTAATCCTTGACCTTAGATAAATAGGGCTCCCTAGTTTGACTTCAGGTTGACCCCTAATTTGACCATAGGTAGAAATTACCTTTTTGCCCCTAATAAATCATTAAAACTTATTAAAAATCCAAAATCTTTTCCAAACACTTGGGAACACTTTCTCTGGTCATTCCTGACCTTTGGGAGCGATTCCAATCAGTTTGAAGTTGATTTGGATCAAAACAATAAAAAGGCCCTTTATTAGGAAATTTAGAAAATTCCAATAAATACCCGATCTTTAGAAATCCATAACTAATTGTACAAAATTCCAAATTAGGCAAACTCACTTGCATTAGACTCCAATTAGGATCTAATATTTATTAAAAATCTTAGGTTTCCATAATATGGCCTAGATTAGAAAGTCAACGTTTTGGTCAACCGTAGTTCATTTAGAGCCCGAAACTTAGAAAATTCATAACTTTGGATAGAAAACTCCGATTCCAGCCTACTACCTGTCTAACTACTCCTGTTAAGGTCTAGTATTTTTCTAAGGTGATAAGAATCCCAAACATAGCCTATTTTCTATAGTGACTTTTTGGACCTTTTGCCTAGTTCCTAGGAGGACCTAGAACTTCCTAAAATTGCCTAATATAACTTTAACTTTAAATATCATCATCCCAAGTTCCTAAAATTGATCAAAAAACTATACTAACTAAAATGGACTCTAATCCATTAATATTTGAATTTCAATTAAAATTTCTTTTTCTAGCCTACAATAAACCCAAACTTCAGGCAATTTTAACTAACTATCCTGCTTAAGACCTATCCTAACTACACAAGCCTTACACACACATAGTATGGTTTGCTAGGGCACCACTTCTAGACCTAGGTTAGGCCACTGGGTTTTATTTTTTCTGCTGTGTGCCGGAGCTTTCCGTTGTTTTCATTGCATGCTGTTTGAAAATTGATTATTGTGTTTGCTTACTTTTTCTGCACTCTGGATGTGAGCGTTAGACTTACCCATATGATAGGGGCGCTATATATATACTATTCTTTCGTGCAGGTGGCCATTCTCATGCTGATAAAAGGGGGGGAGCAATGTCATGATTTTTAATAATGTGTTTTATGCAGGTGCTTGCTCAGCTCCCCCTAAATAAAATGAGGGATAAATTAATTATAACTACACAGGTGGAGCACTTAGCCCTCAAAATTAAGAGCATGGCTTGGCACAGGGTCAATAGTGTTAGCTATTTATTTTTATATAAACTGCTTGAGATTTTTATTAGGATAACCTTGCAGGTGATTTAGAATTTACTGCTTCTCAATAAATGTAAATTTGTATGTAATAATTATTAAGAGTTGTGAAAACAACCTTTGAGTTGGGATATTTTTATTCAGCTTGGATTCTAAAAGAAGAAGGCATCCCTAAGGGGAGAGTCTTCTTCCATTTGGAAGATCGAGCTGGATGGCTTTAGATATCCAAAGAGAAAAGGCAATACCCCCATACTGGGGGAATTGTCTCTTCGTTTGGATATTCAAGCCATGACGAATCCAAGGAGTCCAAGGAGGAGAGATCCAAGGAGTCTAAGGAGGAGAGATCCAAGAAGTCCAGGGAGAA
This sequence comes from Dendrobium huoshanense, assembly GCA_016618105.1. NCBI lineage: Eukaryota > Viridiplantae > Streptophyta > Magnoliopsida > Asparagales > Orchidaceae > Dendrobium > Dendrobium huoshanense. The sequence goes on from CM028344.1 coordinate 36,946,742, forward strand.
GATATCCAAGAGACTAAAGATTTGAAAACCCAATATCCCACTCAAAGTTGTTGGTGTTTGTCATAGGCTTAGAAATCCAGGTTGTTGGTAGTGGTGCCCGGCCACTTTATTTTCTGCATACCCTGGGTTATAATAAGGGCAGTTTGCCTATGGACATTTAGTTGATTATTTTGTGGATTTATATTGATGTGCTTACCTGATTGCGCTTAGAAATATATGCTTTTTCTAGGTTTCTTTCTTGCATGCCGATTTTGTTTTAGCCTGGATTGCGTTAGGCTCTTTTAAGGATTATAAAAAATTTTCTACTCATAACTAATTTCTAAAATTTTAAGGTTTAAATAACATAGAAACCTAACGAATCTAGGGAACTGCCGGAATCGTCCGGGGTCGCATGCATATTACTGCATTTCTCTTTCCTTGCTATAAGACATCTCCCTGCCTGCGGGTAGAGTCTGGATAATCTGGCCTATGAGGATGAAGTGCCGGACCTAGGGAGACCCAGCCTTTTCTAAAAAATTATTTTATATTAAGCCTGTTTTTAAAATTCAAAGCATTCATGAGCTGACATTTTAACTAGCATGCATTGCATTAGTAACTAATTAATTAAAATTTAATTGCATTAGCTAGAAGAATCTGACCCACATAAGTCCAGGACCATTTATAAAATTCTCTAGATGTCGGTCCTATTTTCAAAGAATTGTACCACCCACCCATTTTCATAACTAACTTGATAGCATAGTTTTGGATCGATTAGGTGGTTAGCTGGCACCCCCAATCCAGGCTGGGATAAGTTCAGGTTTTGCATTGCATTTGCTAGGACACGGGTCTTAGTGTTTCGTAGGGCACTAAGCCCAACTTAGATTTAGGATTCGAGGCTACTATATTCGGTCTCGTAGTATGCCTTAAATAGTAGGTAGGTCCCTTTCTTTCAGGGACTATAAATCCTACTTATTCGCGTCACAGGATGACGCCACCTCCATCTCTTCTCTCATGCATGTGATTGAGTGCCTGATTTTTCTTTCTCCAGTTTCTCTCTAGTACCCTAGAGCCTCCGAATGCTGGTTTGAGCCACGCATGTTGATTCAGCTCTTTGAGACCTTTCTTCCTTTTGAATAGGATTTCATAGTCTATACCCATGTGCCAATACCATTTTAGGAGAGGATAATGTATGATCCTTAGTCGAGAGTTTTCTCAGGCTCCGGTCTGGGATGTAATTAACCACGGGGGCTTGCGCCCGTGGGAAACTCGGTCCCACATCTACTAAACCCCATTCGAGCTCTTATATCGGATGGGGGAAACCCGTGATTTGGTCGTGTATATTACTACCCATTAAGGTGTGTTGGCGATAGCCTCTATCCTCAATGGTTAGTCGTATGCACGATCCAATCTGTCCCTTTCAATTGACCCGTTCGCGCGGTGCTCTTTTTGGAGGTCCACAATATTTAGGAGTTCATCAGCCCAATGCCCCCCATCTTCTCTAATAGTGTCTTCAATCCTTTCAGTATAGTCTGAATGGTGACGTCCATTTACCCATTTATTTGAGGATGTGCTATGGTCATATGTACCAATTGTATATGAAGGTCTTTACAAAATATTATAAAGAACTTTCTAGTGAATTTAGTTCTAGTATCGGTGATAAATTCTGCTGGAAAGCTAAGATGACATATTTTAATCTTTCATAAGAACTATTTGACATTAGCTTCAGTGATCTTTACTAGAGATTCGGCCTCCACCCACTTAGTGAAATAGTCCACAACTAAAATGAGGAACTTTTGCTTTCCGGTGGCTATAGGGAAGGGTCCCATTATGTCAATCCCTTATTGGGTAAAAGGCTAGGGACTCTGTAATGCTGAGATTTCCACAATAAGTAAATGGGCAAGTTTGGTATGTAATTGGTAAATGTTGCTCTTTCATGCAAACTCTAGTGCATCTTGCTTCATTATGGGTCAGTAAACCCATGTCTCATGATCTTATTGGCTAATGCCCTTCCACCCAGATGCTCTCCGCAAATGTTTGAATATACTTTTCAGAGTGCATAATTTTCTTCTGAAGGGGGAAGACACTTGAGGTATGGCCCCATGAAGGCTCGTTTGTATAACTCTCCACTAATAACAGTGAATTTCCCCACTGCCTCTAATGTCACATTAGCACCATCAGGTCTTCAGGAAGAATAACATCTTATAAGAAAATTAGGATGTGATCAATCCAAGAAGCCTCTCTTGACTCATTGATTGATTGTATAACCAATGGGCCTTGAACACTTGGAAAGTGGATCTTCTCGATAAACTTTCTTTTCAAAACATCACTGGTTACAGAAGTAGTCAGTTTGGAGAGAGCATATGCTCATGCATTCTACTCTTAGAGGACATGAACAATTTGATGCTTTATTATTTTAGCCAAAAGGGATTTAGCTATTTGGCAGTACTGGGCCAATGATGGATTGTGGGTATCAAATTCTCCTTCCACCTGAGAGGTGACCAGTTAAGGATCGGTGTGACTTACTAAGTCATGCACTTTGCAATTGATAACCAGCCTCAATCTGATGATTAGGGCCTTATATTTGACAACATTATTTGTTACCGAAAACTTCAATCTAAGTCTATATTTGAATGTAATTTGCTGTGGGGAAATTAACAAGATTCTAGCACCTGTGTCGGAACAACCAGAAGCTCCATCGATATATAATGTCAAGCACAATAAAGAAGGAGACATATCTAGTGGTTCGTTAGAGGCGTAGTTAGTATATTCGACCATAAAGTCGGTAAGCACTTCTGACTTGATGTCGAGTCTCGGCAGGAAATGGATATCAAACTCTTCAAGCTCCACTGACCATTAGATCAATCTTCTAGATGCCTTAGATTTTTGGAGAATACTTCTCAATGGTAGGTTTATATAGACCCCGATCATATGTTCTTGGAAATAAAGACATAACTTTCTAACTGAGAAGTCTAATGCCAAGGCTATCTTATATGCTAAAGGGTAGCATGTTTCTGTCTCATAAAGTACCTTGCTAATATAATAGAAAGGGTGTTGAACAATATCATCTACTTGGACCAAGACTGAGCTTATAGCCTGGGAGGATATGACCATATACATGTATAATGTTTTCCTTAGAACTGGCTTTAAGAGTAGTGGAGGTGAGGCTAGATAAGTTCGGAGCTACTGGAAAGCCTCTTGGCATTCATTAGTCCATTAAAATCTTGATCTATGAGCACCTACAATGATATTGAAGAAGGGTATATATTTATCTCCTGAGTGAGCTAGGAAATTAGAGGGACACAATCATTTCATTTAATCTCTGGACTTCCTTGATATTTCTTGGCGACATCATGTCCCTTAGGTCCTTGATCTTCTTAGGATTGGCCTCAATCCCTCAGTGGGTAACCATGAACCCCAAAAATTTCTTGAGGCAACTCCGAATGCTCATTAAGAGGGCTTAAGATGCATCTTATAAGATTGAAGGAGGTAGAAGCATATCTCCATGTTAGAGATATGTTGGGATTTTTTAAGGCTTTTTCCTAGCATATCGTTCACATATACTTCTATAGATAGCATGTATATTTTTTTTTATTTTGTAGATGGTTGCGTATATAATACTTAATGGGCAGCAGCAAGGTGAATCTATAGAAAGAAGCGGAGTTCTTGGTATCCTGGTGGAGGAAGAGAACTTGAATGATAATCAAATAGCTGATTTCATCCTAAACTTGCTAAGTGGTTCTGAAGCCCAGACCCAGACATTTGCAAATAATCCGATTTCTTCTAATTTGCTTACTATGCTTTACTTATTTGGGTCTATTTCCAACTAATCAGATGAAATCAAGTGTGTATTTGATTCTTAGTTGAACTTTTGGTCCTAGCTTCAGGCAACCATGCGAGATGGTTTTTTACCTCCTAGTGGATCCTCTTGATTTGCTATTTTTTTGGGATAGAAAAGCTCTATTAATCCTCAACTAGCTTTGTGTCAATGTGCTTCACTATTGCTTTTATATGTTAGCTCGTTCTTAGGTGAAAGGTTTGCTGATGATACTCAAGTTTTGGATTCATTAGAGCAATATATTATTATTAATAGCAACTATTTCTTTTGTGGGACTAGAGATTCTTTAATTTGGCTCAATTGGTGCATCTCTATAGACTTTACCGAGGTTCTCAAAGGGATGATAAGATGTCATATAGTCCATAAGTTGAGAAAACACTGCTTAATTTACTAGCCATATATGATATGGAATTATTCTCCTTTGGCATACATCCAATGGCATTGAAATGACTTTTCTAGCAAGAAAGAATTATGACTTACTCGTCTAACCAGATCTTGAAGATTTGTAGGCTCTCTAGAGCAAATGAGTCCCAGCTTATTGTCTATCCATATGGAAGCCAAACATTGAACACGCAACTAATTTAAAAAATGGTAGTATTTGGAGAGAATTACGTTGCACAACTGTTGTTATCACTTCTGAGAGATCATCAGGGAGAAGGTGGTGAAGATGACATGATATGTGTATTAAAATAATGAGCGAAATACTAAACTTGCTCTTTGCTAGAAATATGACTTTTTGAAGTTTCCAACCTAATTAGTTTACCATTGGTAGCTGGCTTCTAGCTTTTAGTCATCCAAATATGTTGATAGATATATATCAAAGATGTAAAATCTTTGATCCAGGAGGGTTACTCATGATTATTACACCTATCTCCTTCTAGATGACATGACTCGATGGAGTCGAGCCCTTTTGATGTAAGGGAAGAATGATGTAGAGCATGTTAGCCTAAAACATTCCTTAGACTACCTAATTTATTTTGTTACAAGTTGTTGCATGTTTTCTAGAATCCTCTAGGTTTCTCTTAGTTTCTACTTGCTTATTATACATAGATTGCAAAAGAGGAATGAAGGCATGGTGAATATTATCTCTTTTTTGAAGCTTTGAAGCTTGAGTTTTTCTTGTTCCCTGGATTGGGATCAAATCCTACGAGTAGGTCCGATTATTTCGACGATCCAACTACATCAGGCCCCGGCTGCCAAAGGAGTTGTGACTGGTGGGAGGATTTCTGTGGTTATTGTAAACACCACAACTCTTCCAATCGGGTTACACTCACCCAAGAAGAATAATGTAGAAGCCTCCTCATATGGTGGGAGGCTCATAAGAAGGAAGAGATAATGATGAATGCTGAGATCCAAGCTCACTAGCAATAGTTACTGGTCTACCCATCTAATTTGCTAGTCTGGGAGCTAGAAGTTACCATTCCGACCAGGAATGGGTTCAAAAACCTAAAATGGGTTTAGATAAATAGTTCAACTAGGGAGCTAATGAAGTCCTTCTTGGATCAATGACTTGATGCCCCAGTCCCTAAAAAAAAGAAATAGCGTGAAACTCTCTCGGCCTGATTTTATAGGGTTTTAAAAATTTTGAAAGACTGAGGACTAAAAAAGAGAAAGTACCAATGGCCATTAATGGTCAAAACTAGAAGGAATCCACCGAGAGAATGTTTATCTATTGCAGTGGAGAGAAAGGAAAGAAAGTATATCCTACGCGGTAAACATTTGGGCATGACACCAGAACTGAGTGGTTGAGAATCCACTGCCAAAAGGTCCCAGTAGAAAGGAAAGAAAATATGGAGGCCAAAGCCTCACAAAGAATATAAAGAAGAAAGAAAAGAAAGGATAATCAACATGGGCGTGACATCTAGTGCGGCTTCCTGGAGATCCACCCCCAATAACAATCAACATTGGAAATGGGTCCCAAGAAAGGCTCATGATGGTGTTCATTCTTACGGTCGACACCTTTGAGAATCCTTGAGGGGATCCCATCGCTCACCAACTCCACCCAAAGAGTTAGCCAAGTATGACTATAGCCCATATGTCAAAGAAATTTTTTTGCCAATTCAGGAACCAGAGATCTAGTTGTGCCACCGCTCGAAGATCCGAGTACTAGAAGATGAGGAAGAAGATGATATAGAGGAGGAAGAAATAAATGACATCATGAACATGGAAGTCAACTACATGGTGAGGCACACTAACAACAATGATAAAGCCTATTATGACGAAGGTGAAGATTACGATGATCAATAACCACTAGTTAGGCAAGTATGCCGGCACCATCATAAGGCTGGTTCCACTACAAGTAGAGGTGGTCCCTCTTTAGAATGAGAATAAGAAGAAGAAGTTGAAGGGATCCCCCCCCGGCTCGATGATGAAAACACCATGCTCGTCAACATGAGAAGGCAGATGAGACAACATATGAGAGCTAAAAATGGAGAAATCTCTTAGTTAAATAAAAAGATGACTAAGATGATGACGCAGATGGGGGAAATGATGCAGATGATGTCGAGAACTGCTGCTATTGGTGCCATGCCTAATATTTATTCCAATCCTTTAAACCTCCAAATGCCTCAAGTCTTGAGAGTACAGGTGCTCCTGAAGGTGGTAATGAAGTCAATAATATTACCCGCCAACCCACTCTGCAGAATATTGCAAGTACCTCAGAGCCTGTGATGGATGCATAACTCGAGGGAATCATCACTGAGAAAATCAAGGCAATTATATCTATTGATTAGGTAGAGAAACTGGTGGGAAAGGGTCATCCGTATCTCGCCGAATATAATCAGGTACCATATCGGAAAGGATATTATATACCAAAGTTCAACACTTTCAATGACAATAATAATCCCAGATAGTACCTGGCATAGTTTAAAGCCACTTACAGGAACACAGGAGGCAATGATGCTTTACACTTCCGACAGTTTGTCAGAAGTTTAACAATATCTACTTTTGAATGGTATGCCAAACTGCTAAATGATTATGTGAAAATATTCACAGATTTGGAAGCAATATTCATGAAGCAGTTTGCCAGTGCGGCCGAGAAGATTACCAACACCGACCTCACTTTAGACAAGCAGAAGAGAGAAGAGTCAGTGTCAAAATGTATCACTCACTGGAGAAATTTAAGCATGAAATGTGAGCAGTAATTAAAAGAGGAATATGCTGTGCAGTTGCTAATGGGAAATATTGATAATAAGATGCAACCATTTTTGTGCATGACTACTATCACCACATTTTAAGATCTTTTAGACAGAGCGATGAAGTTTGAAAAGTTAAACTTGTCTATATTAAAAAACCACTCTAATAAGCCCAAGAAGGCTAAAGCCCTGGGTGCTAGAAGGGGTGAGGCTGACTTTACATTCTTCTATAGAGCTGATAAAGATAAACAAGTGATTTACAACGTAGACAAAGGCAAGTAGCCAATGCAATATAAAGAAAAGCTAAAGTAGGCCTACCATCCTAACCTTTAACCAAAGTTGATACTTAGGGGGAATGATATGCCACGAACTAATCAACGTGGTGGAGAACAATTGAGGCAAACAATGAAAACTAGTGAGTAAACATTCCCATCCCTTAAAGAAAAGATGAATAAATAATATTCATTCAAGAGGGAGAGTGTCGCAAAGTTATTTTGACAGCCGCTGAAAGCGTTCTTGGAACTACTAGAATGCTAGAGGCCTGTGGAGTCAAAACACACTTGTGACCCAAATTATTGCTCACACTATCGGGTAATCTTATTGAAAGTTACTACATCTTCAAGGATTGGTTGGAAAGGAAATATTGAAGAGGAGAGATCACATCATCATATAATGTGCCATCGAAGAAAGGAATCAACTCAGGTAGTTACAACTTATTCCATACCCTCGATTGATGAAAGAAAAATTGTAAAGAAGCTAGTTTAAGAAGAACAATGAGAGTCTGCAATCTCCAAGAAGATAGTAAAAATCTTGAAGCAGCTTAAAGGAGTTTTAGGTGTGAAGTGAAAATCTCCTACTAAGCTAGTCTATATTTGAAGGCTCTGCCTATAGCATGAGCATCTACTTCTAAACAATTATCTAATCAACCTAGCTCTTCAAGGTTTGGAAAGGTGAGATCCGCTAAAAAGAAAACTAAGCTAAAAAAGCCTAATAAGAAAAATACTACAACTCAAAGGGCCATTATCAGTTTGGATAAATATTACTAGAAAGTGATGACTTACTTTATGTCAGAACTAAAATAAATGAAACCAAAGATGATGAGGATTCTCTTCTAGTAAAAGTATGTCGGGTCATCTTAGTGGTGCAAAATACGCTGATAAAAGAAGAATGTACTAAGGAGGCAACATCTAAATCATGTATGATGGCATCGCCAAAAGATTACAGTTCCGAGGAGGATTTATATTTTCAGAGTAAAACACATTGGAGCTATTTTCTAGAGAAAGAGAGAGCCATTTTCTAGAGAGAAGAGATTTTCAAATTTTCTTTTATGGGGTTTTCGCGCCGATCAATCTCAGCGGTGATTGTTCTCCGATCATCTGCAGATGATTGATGGGTTACATTCATCATCCTAGTGGTGGTTCTGGGAGGACTACTCCTCCAATTTTGAATATTGTTGATAAAGTCTCAACGGCGGATTTGATGGATGTAATGAATCAGAGACCTATTGTCAAGGAGAAGCCTTTGATTATTAATGAAGGAGTCTTTTTAAATTCTAAGAAGGAAGTTCCCGTTTTTGATAAGGGTACAGATGTTATTATTGTTGATGGTATGAAAAGTTCAAAAGTTTTAAAAGCCTTGAAATTGAATTTTGTTAGTCCGAATGCTTCGACATCTTCAGACTTTAAAATACATGTGACCAGATTCTGCAATTTTACTCTGTGCAGTCCTGGTGATCAAATCTTAAAAGCTACAAATGCAAGTGGTTGTGCTGCTGTGATTAATAAGATTCAGGTGAATGCAGATAAGATATATGCTACTAGTTCACAATCAGCTCTGGAGAATTCGCCTATATTTCATAACAATTTGGAGAAAGTTAGGTATTGTATTTCAGGAGAATTAAATTCTGAAAATCAAGTTTTGCAAAATATCTCACCTCCTAAAACTATTAATAAAATGGGAAATTTGAAGAATAATGCTTGGTCTAGAAATGCAAATTTGAAAGTGGAAAACTTGAACCTGGGTTCCTTTTTGGTTGAGGATGGTAAAATAGTGAAATTGCATAGGGGCAATGTATTGGAAAATACTAAAAAATTAGAAAATGCTTTAGTCATTAAAGTTTTTGTTGACAATCTACCATTTTATGTAATCAACCTTGAATTGAGATGATAATGGAACTATTTTGGGAATTTTTAACTTACCATGTTGGGACAAGATTGGGTTCTTTTACTCATGTGAAAATGCTGATATCATTGAATCAATTTTAAGTGAAGGACTTGGTTTGTTAAAGGTCATATAGTGGGCAATGACAAACAAGCACCTACTTTTTCCCCAAATTCTTTGAAGGGTCTTTCAGCACCAGTGTGGATTAGATTGCCTAATCTACCGTGACATTGTTGGGATGATATCAACGTATGTTGGATTGCATCTAAAGTGGGAAAGCCTTTTTTACTAGATGGAAACATGTTTCAATGAAATAGAAGAGAATTTGCTAGGATTTGTGTTCGTATTATGTTGGACAAACAACTTCCACTTGGAGTTTGGGTGGAAGATGAATCTAGCAAATTTTATCCAAAAATTGAATATGAGAAAGTTTTTAAACTTTCCTTTAAGTGTGGCAAGATTGGTTACTTGATAGAGAATTGTCTTGCTTCTAAAATAGTGATGAATAGAGAAAATCCAAGGATAGCTTCATTGGATGTTGCTATTGATAACCAAGATAACATGATTACTGGTAAGAATGAGGGAGTTATTGTGGACCAAGTGGAGATAGCTAGAAAAGGATATGATCATTGGGTGCATGTAAGTTAGGGAAAGAAGAGAAGATTTCAACACAAAGTTAATAAAGTGTTGCAACGTCCTGTTAAAGAAATATGGAGAGCTGTTCCTGGTGTTGTTTCTAATCAAGGTAGTAAGATACCTTGTCCTAATGCTGTTTTTGTTCACGATGTTAATGTGGAGGAACCTATTCCTACTGAAAGTCGGAAACTTATTGATGCTGAACTAAAGGGAATTTCTTCTACAATTAATGGAGAACCTGATGCTGTTGATGATGTTCCTGTTGCTGTAGTCAATGAAGGAAACTTTGAAGATGGATAAATCATTGAAGAATTGCCAGATAAAGTTGCTAAAACTGCGATGGTTGAGAGTGTTACTACGTCAAGTAAGAATATTATCGTTATTCCTCCCGTTATTTTGAAGAAGAATATGTTTAATATTTTTAATAATCTAGAATAGGATGTGAATAATGTTGAGGCTGAAATGGATTGGAGTATTATTACTGATTGTAATATGCCTTATTCTATTGTGAAAGATATGATAATAACGATAGAAAATAATAAAATGGAAAATATTTCTGTCAAAAGGAAATTGGGAAAGGAGCTCAAAACTCTTGGACCAATTAAATTAATGACTAGAAGTAGAAAATTGAAGGTGGGGAATAGAAGCAAGATGAATGGGGCTAGCTCCCCTTCTAATTAATGGATTCCATTGCTTTTTGAAATTTTAGAGGAGCTAGAAAAGTCCATGCTTCTCTATATCTCAAAGAATTTGTTAAAGAGAATGGTGTGATTTTTGTTGGTTTGTTAGAAACTAAAGTTTCTTCTATGGATAAAAAGGATATCTATTCTCTAATTGGAGAAGATTAAAATTTCTTCCACTTTTCGTCTGATGGTTTGTTAGGAGGGATTTTGAATCTTTGGAACATAAAGGTGGCTTATTTTAATACCTTGTATTCTTCATATCATTGTGTGATTGGGGATTTGGATATTTATAACAAAGAAGTTTAGAGGATTTCTACAGTTTATGCAAATAAAGACGCTTATAAAAGGAGGGATCTTTGGAATCAATTGGAGGATAATATGCTAAATGATAAACCTTCTATTGTGGGTGGTGATTTTAACTACCTACTGTCCAAGAATGATAAAAGGGGAGGGAGAAGATTTATCTTTACCCAGGGATCAAAGGAAATGAAATTCTCCTTCTCTAATAATGATTATAATGAATTGAATTTTATTGGACCAAAGTTTACTTAGTGTAATAACAAATTAGGTGCAGCATGGATTTTAGAAAGACTGGACAAGTGCTTTGTCAATTTAGCAGTTGTTGAGTCTAATTCATTATTGGTGGTTCATCATCTTCGCCATGTGGCTTTAGACCATTGCCCCATTGTGATGAAACTTTAGGAAGATCTTCCGAAATCAAAGGGTAACATCAAGTTTGAGGATACTTGGGCTTCACACTATGTTTCAACTGCTATTGTTCAAAAGGCATGGAATTGAAATATTGGTAATTCTTATTCGGATATTCTCGACATCAAATTCAAGAGGGCTTTGAAAGCTCTCTTTTTCTAGAGCAAAGATAAATTGAAATACCTCAATCAATTGAAGGATAATCTGACTAGGGAGATTTTGGAGTTGAAAATGGAGGAATCTTCTATTGGAAGCCTTTTTGAGAAGAAGATATTGGTACTTAGTTCTAAAATTAATGAGCTTAATAGTACTTTAGCTCGATTAAACTCTTGGTGGAGACAAAGAACCATGGTAAGATGAATAAAGGATGGAGACTTGAATACAAAGTTTTTTTCTTTTTTTTGTTTATGCTAGAAGGAATACAAATCATATTTTCAATTAAAGATGAGAATGGAGCTTTGGTGGAAGATCAAGTTCAAATTGAAAATATTTTTTTCAATTTCTTTCAAACTAAGTGGGAATATATATATTGTACTTTAATCAATTGGCCAAAATCGAGAGGAACTTTGACAGATTCTGATAGAGAAGTCCTCAATTCTGAGCTCACTTTGGAGGAAATTCTTGTAGCTACCAGTCAATTGGAAGGAGTTGTTTCACCAGGTGTGGATGGTATTACTCATTCATTTCTCAAATCTTATTGGTCCATCATTAAATTGGAAATTTGGAATGCTCTAAAATGATTTTTCTTTATGGGTACTATAGAAACTAGTTGGAAAGATACATTGATTATACTCATTCCAAAGGTGGACATGACTATGGTACCTTCAAAATTTAGGCCAATAAGTTTATGTAGAACAATTTATAAACTTGTGGCTATGATTCTTCTCAACAGATTTGTTGATTTTCTTCATAATCTAATTTATGGAAATCAATCAAAATTCATCAAAGGTCGTTCCTTATCAGACAATGTCTTATTTTCTCAAGAAATTTTTCATAAATTCAGGTATTCCAAATCTTTAAAAGGATTGGTTTCATTCAAAATACATATGGAGCAGGCACAAGAAGATTTTGAGATTTTATTTGGCACAAGAAGGATAATGGAAATGGATTACATTTTGTTAATTGAGAATCTTTGTGTAAGCCATATCATTTAGGAAGACGTGGACTTCATTCTTGTGTGAGAAAGGGGATGCTTTAAGAGCAAAAACTGCATGGAAATTTATGAACGAAGAATACTCTTTTCTGCATAAAAGCTTAAAGATGAAGTATGGTGTTGGTTTCCTGATTTGAAACAAAATATGTCAATTGTATGGAAAATTATATTGAGCTGTGCTAAGGCTCTTAAACCAATTGTAAGATGGAAAATATTCAATGGAGAAAATGTGAATGTAATGGAGGATGTTTGGGTATTAGACAAAGCTTTAAGCAAGTGGCCTACTTTTCTTGCTAATCTACAAAGTAATGAATTAAATGTAGATTATTTTGTTAGCAATGGCGGTTGGGACATGGAAAAGCTTCATCACGTATTTGGAGAGGAGCTTATAGAGATTATTTGTAAAATTCAAATTGATCCGGAGTATCACAAGGATTAAATGGAATTTATTTTTCAAAATTCTAGAAAATCATTGGCGGGATTATCATTTGAATCTATGATTTCCAATTCAAATATGCAAAATTACTGGACATGGATTAAGAAAATCAAACTTAATCCAAGGATTGAAGTTTTTTTGTGGGGATTATATCATAAAGCTATTCCAACCTTCCAATTCTTGGAATATAGAAGATTAAAGGAGGGAAGCTTATGTCCTATAGGATGTATGAAAATTGAAGATATTGCAAATGTGGCGATGAGTTGTGATAAATTAATTCAAATTACAAAAATTTTGAATCAATGGGGCTTTCAATTTCCTCTTTTTGAGAACTTTGCTGAATCCATTTCCTGGTTGTTCTTGTTAATGTTTATTGTACTTCGGTGTTTCTTTGTTGGAAGTCTAGAAATAGACTTATTCATAAAGGAAAGGAGGATAGTAATTTACATATTGCTTCTAATGCTTTTGGTATAACTTCTATTTCTATTTCCAATAGAAATAAATTGTGCTTATAGGATATTAATCAACCATTTCATTTGTTTAATAAATATTGGCATCCTTTACCACCCAACTGGATCAAAATCAATGTTGATGCTTCTTTGTTATCTTCTTATAAAGCTAGAATTGGAGCTATTTACCGAGATCATAAAGGGAGGTTTCTTTTGTATTCAGATATAAAGGTATTCATTGGGATATTGGTCAGCTTGAATTGGAAGTTATTTTCTCATTAAAAGGTATTAGCAAAGATTGGATCACTCAATACAAATGTATTATCATTGAAGGATACAATATAAATGTAATTACAAGCATTCAAAATAATATCAAGAAGATGGGCTTGCATAAATTGGAGGTTGGTTTATAGTTCTTTTCTTTTGTTAAAGAATTTAATTATGTTATTTTCAATTATGTGAATAGGGATTGCAATAAGTTGGCGGACATATGTGCTAACTATGCTCTTAATGGTAAATTTGTTTGGGATGATATTAGTTTGGAACATATTCCTCTTTTTTTTCTATTGTTAAAGGATGAATGTGAAACTATTAGTTTGTATTAAGTGTTTTTTCTTTTAATGCATTTGCTTTATGCATCTTAAGAAAAAAAAGACAGATGAGTCAGACCCTAACATAGCATCATAGATGAGACATGTAAACTTGAATGGTGACTCTAAATTAACAGATGAGTCCCTAGATGCAATAATAGCTGACTCTGAAGAAAATATGATATTAATTGAGTTTAAGCTAGAGGAGATCACTCCAGTGCAGCTGAGAAGTGGTAATATAAAGACACCTCCACCGAAGAAAGGGATTTCTTATAAAGATAAAGGAAAATAGATAGTTGTCAACAAATATATCATCCCAAAGAACTCCAAGAAGAAAGATACTTCAGCCAGGTGGATAGATTATAATGTCTTATCCCATCTAAGAAAAATCTCGATGCAACTTAGCATATACAATGCTCTCGTAATGTTTAAGGACCTTCGAGAGACCATGATTCAGGCTTTTAAGGACCCTGAGAGGTACGATGCATATTTTGTTGTGCGCAACATGACTGAAGTCCTACATGCTCATAATGAGTCGTTCAAGAAAGTGATGGGATGATAATTACTCGAATCCTAATCAATCCAGGGTCCTCCATAAATCTAATGAGCTTGAATGTACTAAGATCATTGTGCCTCGATGTGGAACACCTCAGACAAGATAAGCTGATGGTACATGGATTTAATGAGAAGGGACAGAATGTAACACCCCACAGTATCCCTTAACAGTACTTGGAGTATTTCAAACATAAACATAATAATTATATCATTTTATCATACTATACTTTTGAACATTTAAGAACTCTTTATAAAACATCCAACATTTATCATTCATCTCATCAAATGGAAGCATCTGATAATTGAAAATTTTAACAAATACATAGTTACAGAGCCATTGAGAGGTAAATTGTAATGTTAGTATTGTATAATAAAAAATGATGAAATGTTTATGTCAGTAATACTCCATGTACTATTAAAGGGTACTATGGTGTGTTACACAGAAGACCCTAGAATTGTTTACGCTCTCTCTCACATTTGGAGAACTTCATATAAATGTTAAATTTCATGTGATTGATGCAGATACTACATTTAAGGCACTTCTTGGTCATCCATGGTTGCATGAGTACAACATCGTCCCGTCAACACTACAATAATGCATGAAGTACCTTAGGGATGGAGAAGAATTCAGGATATATAGTGACATCCAGCCCTTTGCAGTCCATTAAGTAATAATCTATGAAGATGCCAAATACTTCATACTAAAGAAGTTGAAACAGTCAAGATCTCTTAAGATCCAAGCATCATATCCATAGATTGTAAAGCAACCTAAACAAGAAGGAAAGAAGAAGCTGGTGGGTAGAAAGAAGGAAATGCCGACTCTTCCCAAAACACCAACCATTCTGAAAGAAAGGATATATTTTCCTCATCTAGGGAGTGACAAAAATGAAGATGATGTTACTCCTACAAAATTTCGTATGGTATGCCAGTCAACATGACCAGTAACAAAACATTACTTAATTTGACATGCATATTGTGAAATGAAAAATATGAGGTATTAAATAATGGTCTAAAGTATTCAAATGAGCTTTAATGGATTAGCAACAAGTATCCATATGTCATAGCAACATTATTGCAAGTGGAAGCATAAGAGTCTTCCAATGAGCATTGCAAATCATATGTAAGAAGATTCACTTACTATTGGAAATGAAAACCAAGTGATCGTCAATAAGGAGCATGGAGGACATGTAACCTAGATGCAACTAAACAATTGAAAATGCAAGTCATACATGAATAATAAGGTTAGGTGTATGGAATTTACATTAACCTTATCAAAGAACAATGCACCTAACAAAATATTCATGAGTAATAGCAAGAGGTATATAGTGAGAGATAGATGAATGATATATGAGAAAATGCAAATGCAAAAATCCTCTTATGGTCAACATCAATCAATTAGCAAGTAAGCACATCAGTCTATTACATATCATTGAGTTTAATATGCAATGAATATGACAATAAACCCATAGAAAAATACAGTGTCTTCCTATGCATGCTGAAGGTCAACACACAATGAATATGACAATATGATTGATGGATGCGTGGAAAGGATAACAATAATGAATGCAACCCATTCAGTAGTCAACCTCAATTCATATATGAGCTCATTTATCTACCTGCAGGCAATGGTAGTGGATTTGCAATAAATATCATAACTAATTCATAAAGGCCATGTCAGTTGAATTGCAAATCCTAACCGACAAAGAGAATTGTTTGTAGGTGGCATTAGGATATGTATAAATAATAAATACATAGAGAAAATTGACGGTGAATGTATCCTGACTAATGATCAAATGATAAATGGTAGAGGAGCAGTAACATGTTTGTAAATGGCAATGGGAAACACATTGTTGATGAGAAAAATATCTTGATTGTACGAGAGTTCTGTGCGAGGGTTTAATGACACTGCAAGAGACTTTTACCATAACGAACATGTCAGTTGAAACTAGAAAGATTTGACATACAATGAAAATAATTATGTGGCGCATCGGAATGCATTCACGTGAGTGTCAATACACTGTAGTGCACCTACTGAAATTAATGATCAATGTTTGAGAAATGTGCTATTAAAGATCAATGTAAATCTTGGTGATCTAAACTCACAATTATAAGAATAAAGTACACCCACTACTCCACCTATATCAAGGGTTGCAACAATAATTTTAGGAAAGAATATCTCATATATTTCTCTTATAAGACCAAATGCACATTCAATCACTACAATACCTATTCAAGGCAGTAACAATTGCTTTTCACATATAGGACATCAATAAGGACACAATCATCAAAGGTTGAAATGATTGATTTTTTATTTAAGCCAATAGAAAAAAATGATAATGATGACATAACTGGGAAGCTGCTTATTGATTTGAGTCATGAGAAGATAAAGACAGATCTGAAAGTTCGATGGGGATGTTAAGCCCTATGAACTTAGTCCCAAACTAATCAAGAGGGGGGGGGGGTGAATTGGTATTTTAAAAACTTCGTTTTTAAACAAAGAAATAAAGTAACATAAAACCAAATCACACCACGAAAATAATGCGGAATTAAACGTGCGGAAGCAAGAAAAGAAACACAGAGATTTTATAGTGGTTCGGTCGACTCGACCTACGTCCACTCCTTGGAGGCACCCTCCAAGTATTGCACTAAACAAAAAGTGACTCTCCTTTAGCCCCCCACGGCTAGGTGGAGAAACCCTCACAAGAACCTCCTTTTTGCCACCCCGGCAAGGCAGAGAACCTATCTCCTTTTGCTTCCTCCTGAAGCCGGCAGAGAACCAGAACCAACGGCACAACTCCTTACCTCTACCGACCCTTCCACGGACGAGAAACTCTAGACGAAGACGACGCAGAGAGATCCTTGAAGCAACCCTTGTGAAACCTCTCACAAGCTCCCCCTCACAAGATCCTCTCTCTCTCTTCTCTCTCTCTTTCTCTCCTCAAGGTCTTCTCAGGTCAAGGCAGCAGCCAAAGGTCTTGAAAAACGTTGAACAAGAGCTCTTAAATAGAAGAGCTTCAAAGGAGCTCATTAATTGCAAGTTGCCGACTTTATCGTCCAGGCCGATCTGGACATCGGCCTGGCCGATCAGTACAAATCAATGAAGATCGGCCAGAGCATAGCCCTGAATGCTCATCTGGACGATTGAAAAATAGCTTTGTCGTCCAGGCCGATATCACGATCGTCCTGGCCGATCAGTTCAAATCAGAGGAAAATCGTCCTGACAATAGCCCTGAATACGGGCTGGCCGATACTGATCGTCCTGAAGTAACTTAAGGTTTTTGACTAGATCGTCCGGGCCGATCCTGCGATCGTCCAGGACGATATGATCGTATCAATCATCCTTAATTACTTCCTTGATTTCCTGAACAATTATGGCATAATTTGTTAATATCGTCCAGGCCGATACAAGGATCGTCCTGGCCGATAATTTAAAGATATGCTATACCATACTTGTCTATGGCGGCTACTTCTTTCTGTTTTGAGCTTATCGTCCTGTCCGATACACGTATCGTCCAGGACGATCGGTTAACGTTGGCTGCCTTAATCAAGAATCCTTAATTAGACTTTCTGTTTTTAAGCTGATCGTCCAGGCCGATCAAAGATATCGGCCTGGCCGATATGAGTAAAAACAGAATTTCTAATTCTCTCAAGTGTGTGTGTGAAGGGTTACAAAGTATCAGTCTTTTTGACTATTACAAGAGGACTCAAAAGGTAAAAAACAAAAGTACAGACTGACTCAACCCTAAACCTACGCATTCTTGAACTTGGCTCCTTTTTGATTGTCCGATCATCGATTCCTGAAAAGTTAGAAGCAACAAGCTATCCAAGAAAAGCATTGTTTTGTCAATCATCAAAACATAAGCCATGAAAAAATAGATTTGCAACAATCTCCCCCTTTTTGATGATGACAAAACATGTTAAAGGGATTTAATCATAACCATGAAAACATAACCTCATAAACTTCTCCCCCTTTTGACATATCAAAAAGGAGGGTACATGAAAGCATAGTAAAAGAAATTCCCCCCCTTTTTTTTTTTTTTTTTTTTTTTTTTTTTTTTGAGCATATCAATGATATAGTATTCCATGTGATTGTTTTAAAAATTTGTGAGTTAATGTGTTACCAATCACATTTAATCCATAGAATAGGAGAATATCCATTCATGGTTTACCCTTAGCCAAAAACGTTGTCTTAGGGTAGAATCGTCTTTTGAAATCAATAACCTAACTCAAATAATTAATTGGATATGAGAAAAAGAATCTACCCACCACTTGGCATAAGGAAAATATCTCCATAAAACAATGAGGTAGATTTGTCACAATCGAATGATAATCGAGATCAAGTCTTTGAGAATCAAAACTTCTAAGTTCTAAAAGATATAAAAAGAGAGAATAGCTTGCTTTTGAGTGGGCTCATTTTATGCCTCTTGTCAATGTTGTGGCGCTTTGCGCATCCTTTTATAGATTTTTCAATTTTTTGGCGTCTTTGCGCTCCTTTTGTTGGCATCATTGGCCAAAAATTTTTTTTTTTTTATTTTTGCAAGCTAGATTCCCTTTTAGACTCTTTTAAAAAACTTAGTTGTGAATATATCTTCTCAGATATTA
Organism: Dendrobium huoshanense; assembly: GCA_016618105.1. NCBI lineage: Eukaryota > Viridiplantae > Streptophyta > Magnoliopsida > Asparagales > Orchidaceae > Dendrobium > Dendrobium huoshanense. Next base: position 36,965,662 of record CM028344.1, read on the forward strand.
GAGAATAGGAGCTCTCTCTCTAACATAGAGAAGAATTACCACAAGCAGGATTAATAATTGAAGACAAGAGTAACGAGGGATCATGAGGTGACAAAAAAACTTTTAATCATTGTAAATATAAGATAGATTTGCTTAAGCAAGCTTTAGAAAGGATCTTAGTTTCATAAGCAATCTTTTATTTTGAGAGAGACTTTTGATTAGAAAAGAAAACTATGCCACTAATACTAAGTTAGGTAAAGAGACACAATCACAAGATATTCATATTATCTAGGGATTAAGTGGATGAAAACATATTAACTACAAATTGTTAAAGACAAGACAAGAGATATCATATCAGTGAAGATCTAAAACTAAGGTACATGAAAAGAAATAAAAAGGAATAAAAGAAAGAAAAGAAAGTTTTCATGCATTTATGTCAATCACACCCAATCTGGTCCTTAAAGAGCTGAAAGTGTCGAAGGCCAGTGGTTTAGTAAAGATGTCTGCCAGTTGGTTTTCAGTTGTCACATGGTGTAACTCAATGTCTTCCTTAGTCACATGATCTCTAATAAAGTGATGCCTAATGTCAATGTGTTTAGTTCTTGAATGTTGGATAGGATTTTTAGAGATGCATATGGCACTAGTGTTGTCACAAAAAATTGAGATGGTGCTTACATGTATTCCTAGATCCAATACCTGTTGTTTCAACCAAAGAACTTGGGCCACACAACTTCCAAGAGCAATGTATTCAGCTTCAGCAGTGGAAAGTGCAACAGAATTTTGCTTTCTACTAGACCAAGAGACCAAGGATTGTCCAATGAATTGACAAGTTCCAGAGGTGCTCTTTCTATCCACCTTGCATCCTGCAAAATCAGAGTCAGAAAAACCAATAATCTCAAAAGAAGTGCTATGTCTAGGGTACCAAATCCCTAATCCTTGTGTCCCCAAAAGGTATCTAAAAATTCTTTTAATAGCAGTCATGTGGGATTCCTTAGGGTCGGCTTGAAACCTAGCACAAAGACAAACACTAAACATAATGTCAGGTCGGCTTGCAGTCAAGTAAAGTAAAGATCCAATCATGCCTCTATACTTCTTCTGATCAACAGACTTACCACTTGGGTCCTTATCCAACGGAGCACTAGAAGTCATGGGAGTGTTAATTGGCTTGGCTTTGTCCATCTCATATTTCTTCAAAATGTCTTTTATGTATTTTGTTTGATTTAGAAAAGTGCCATCTTCCAATTGTTTTATGCTAAACCCCAAAAAGTAAGACAATTCTCCCATTAAACTCATTTCAAACTCTCTACTCATTGTTTTAGAAAAGTCATCACACAAATTTTTATTTGAAGATCCAAAGAGTATATCATCAACATAAATCTGAACAATGAGTAAATCATCTCCAACTTTTTTAAGAAAAAGGGTGGTGTCTACGCTCCCCTTGACAAACTCCCTCTCTAGTAAGAATGTGCTAAGCCTCTCATACCAAGCTCTAGGTGCTTGTTTTAAACCATACAAAGCCTTTTTTAATTTAAACACATGATTTGGAAATTGAGAACTCTCAAAACCTGGAGGTTGTTCTACAAACACATCTTCTTTTATCTCCCCATTTAAAAAGGCACTCTTGACATCCATTTGAAAAAGCTTAAATCCTTTATAACAAGCAAAGGCTAATAGCACTCTAATGGCTTCCAATCTAGCTACAGGGGCAAAAGTCTCCTCAAAATCTATCCCTTCTATTTGATTGTACCCCTTAGCCACTAATCTTGCTTTATTCCTCACCACCACTCCTGAATCATTCACTTTGTTCTTAAATACCCACTTTGTTCCAACTACACTTTGTTCCTTAGGTCTTTCCACAAGTTCCCAAACATCATTCCTTACAAATTGATTCAACTCTTCTTGCATTGCTAACATCCAAAACTCATCAGATAGGGCTTGGTTAATGGTGGTGGGTTCAGTCATAGAGATAAAGGCAGAGTGGTTCACCTCCTTCCTAAGTCCATGTCTAGTCTTAACTCCACTAGAAAGGTCTCCTAAGATCAAATCCTTGGGGTGACTAGTAGAGTATCTCCAATCTTTAGGCAAGGTGTGTGAAGTTTCTCCCCTTTCATTAAAAGTTTCTATTCCTTGGGTGACTCCTTCTACTCCTTCATTGCTTAGGTGCTCATTTCCCTTCCCCAAATTTTCTACTCCACTTGTAATCTCTCCAACATCATCATCATCTACTCCATGCTTCTTATGATCAGATTCATCAAAAACTACATGGGTTGTCTCTTCCACCATCAAGGTTCTCTTGTTAAACACTCTAAAAGATTTCCCAACACTAGAATATCCTAAGAATACTCCTTCATCAGATTTAGGATCAAATTTTCCCAAGTGAGACTTTCCATTATTGTGAATGAAAACTTTACAACCAAAGACATGAAGGTGGGAAAGATTAGGTGTTCTACCCTTAAGGATCTCATAGGGTGTCTTTTCTAATTTGACTCTAACATTCACCCTATTCAACACATAACATGCTGTGTTAACCGCTTCAGCCCAAAAGTATTTTGGAAGTGAATACTCAGCAAGCATGGCTCTAGCGGCTTCCACCAAGGTCCGGTTCTTCCTTTCAGCTACTCCATTCTGCTGAGGAGTCCTAGGAGCTGAAAAATTGTGGCTAATGCCCTTCTCCTCACAAAAATCTCCAAATCTTTCATTTTCAAACTCTCCCCCATGATCACTATGGATGGTCAAAATCTCACATCCTAGCTTCTTCTGAATCCAAGTAGAAAAAGTTTTAAACTCCTCAAAAGACTCATTTTTATGAGAAAGAAATCTAGTCCAAGTGAACCTCGAGTAGTCATCAACAATCACAAAACCATAGACTTTCCCTCCCAAACTTGCTATGCTAATGGGTCCAAACAAATCCATGTGAAGGACTTCTAAAGGTCTAGAGGTGCTAATGTCCTTTATGGGGTGAAAAGAGGAGTGAATTTGCTTTCCTAGTTGACAAGCATCACAAAGGTGGTCTTTTGTAAACTTAAGTTTGGGGACACCTCTAACTAGGTCCTTTTGGGTCACTTTCCTAAGGGTTTTCATACTTGCATGACAAAGCCTCCTGTGCCACAACCAAGAATCATCAATGACAGTTTTTAAGCAAAAAGAAGCAGCACATTCAATGCTATTTAAATCAAGCATATAGACGTTGTTTACCCTCTTTCCCTGCAAAATGGTGTTATTGCTTAAACTTACAATGCATGAATTTGTGAAGAATTGTACGATGAAGCCTTTGTCACAGAATTGACTGATGCTGAGCAAGTTGTGCTTTAATCCATCTACAAGCAAAACATTTTCAATCATAAGGTTCTTGGAATTACTGATTATACCTGCTCCTACCACCTTCCTAGTGGTGTTGTCTCCAAGAGTAACCTTGCCTCCAGTCCTGGATTCTAGTACAACAAACTGGCTAGCATCACCAGTCATATGTCGAGAGCATCCACTGTCCAGGTACCACATACTCTCACGAGGTCTTTTGTGAGAGGCTTCCTGCAAAATTATCAAATGTTAGTTTTAGGAACCCAAGCAGGTTTGGGTTCCTTCTTATGAAGAGAAGAATGCAATGCATGTGTGGTATGCTGTGGATCTTGTACCTTAGGTCTCCATACCCAATGTGAACTATGATGAATTGTACAAGTATGTGAGATATGTCCTAGCATGCCACAAGAAAAACATCTAACTCCAGGAAAGGGATTTCTTAAGTGATTTGAGTTATAATGCCTCTCTCTAGGTTTTGGCAATTGATTAATAGTAGAATTCATCCTAGATTTCTTACATGCTTCTAAATCACTTTGAATCTTCAAGTTTGTGTTTTCTAAAATTTCATTTTCAATCCTCAAATTTTTTTCTATTTCTTTTGACTTCTTAAAATCAGATTCAAGAGATATGTGTGATAGTTTCAATGCATCATGCTCTTCAACTAACTTACCATGATTTTTATTTAATTCATCAAATTCATCAAGTAAAGTCATGTGATTTGAATCAATTGTTTGATGGTCCTTAATCAAAATTTCATGCTCTTTTTGTAGATTTAAAAGTTCTAATTTCAAGCTAGCATGAGTTTTCTTTAATTTTCTATATGATGCATGAATTTTTTTTGAAACTTTAAGAAGTTGATCATATGAAAGTTCACATACCTCTTCTTGATCACTTTGATCTTTTCCCATGAAACACAAGTTTGTAGTTTCTTCCTCTGGTTCAGTCTCAGAAGAATCAGTACCAGATTCTGCCCAAAAGCTCCTTTGGTTTTTCTTTTTGTCCTTCCTAGACTTTGCTTTCTCATCACCTTTTCCTTTGCTTGATTGATCTTGAAGTGTAGGACAATCAGATCTTACATGTCCAGGTTTCCTACATTCAAAACAAACAACATCAGAAGATCCTTTAGTATGTTTATGATCTTTACCTTTTCTCCAATTTTGATGATGCTTTTGTTTCTTCCTTAGAAAGCTTTTGAATTGCCTTGTGATGAAGGCAACTCCATCGCTTTCAGACCCGGAAGATTCAGAATCCAATTTGTGTGCCTTCAATGCAATGGTTTTCTCCTTTTTCTTTTCACCTGCATCAAGATTTCTTTGATTCACCCCTTGCTCGTAAGCAATGAGTGAGCCAAGCAAGTTATCAATAGAATAGGTGTTTAAATCTTTAGATTCAGTAATTGCAGTAATTTTTGCATCATAGGACGAAGGCAAGCATCTCAAAATCTTGTTAACTTTTTCATAGTTTGAAAGTTCTTTTCCTAGTGCATGCAATGAGGTAGCAATCTGAGTAAACCTAGTGTACATGTCAGAAATCGATTCATGAGGTTTCATACGAAAAAGTTCGTAGTCATGCAAGAGAATGTTTAAACGGGATTGTTTAACTTCATTAGTGCCTTCATAAGTAATGCACAATTTATCCCAAATTTCTTTACCAGTCTTGCAAGTTGAAACACGCATGTAGTCCTCAGATTTTAAAGCACAGAAAAAGCAATTCAAACATTTCGCATTCAATTGAGCTAAATCTCGTTCGTCAAAAGTCCATTCGGTAAAAGCAACTTCAGTTTTAAAACCGTTAATTTCACGAGAAGGTGGAGAATAACCTTCTTGAATAAGCATCCACATGCGATAATCAGTAGATTGTAAAAAAGTTGACATGCGAGTTTTCCAGAAATCAAAAGGTAGGTTATCGAACAGAGGAGGTCGGGTAATAGAATACCCTTCCGTAGTGTTGCGATTTCCAAAGTTAGACATGGATCAAATTCAAAAAGTTTTTAAACTTTAATTTTCGAAACAGGCTCTGATACCACTTGAAAGTTCGATGGGGATGTTAAGCCCTATGAACTTAGTCCCAAACTAACCAAGAGGGGGGGTGAATTGGTATTTTAAAAACTTCGTTTTTAAACAAAGAAATAAAGTAACATAAAACCAAATCACACCACGAAAATAATGCGGAATTAAACGTGCGGAAGCAAGAAAAGAAACACAGAGATTTTATAGTGGTTCGGTCGACTCGACCTACGTCCACTCCTTGGAGGCACCCTCCAAGTATTGCACTAAACAAAAAGTGACTCTCCTTTAGCCCCCCATGGCTAGGTGGAGAAACCCTCACAAGAACCTCCTTTTTGCCACCCCGGCAAGGCAGAGAACCTATCTCCTTTTGCTTCCTCCTGAAGCCGGCAGAGAACCAGAACCAACGGCACAACTCCTTACCTCTACCGACCCTTCCACGGACGAGAAACTCTAGACGAAGACGACGCAGAGAGATCCTTGAAGCAACCCTTGTGAAACCTCTCACAAGCTCCCCCTCACAAGATCCTCTCTCTCTCTTCTCTCTCTCTTTCTCTCCTCAAGGTCTTCTCAGGTCAAGGCAGCAGCCAAAGGTCTTGAAAAACGTTGAACAAGAGCTCTTAAATAGAAGAGCTTCAAAGGAGCTCATTAATTGCAAGTTGCCGACTTTATCGTCCAGGCCGATCTGGACATCGGCCTGGCCGATCAGTACAAATCAATGAAGATCGGCCAGAGCATAGCCCTGAATGCTCATCTGGACGATTGAAAAATAGCTTTGTCGTCCAGGCCGATATCACGATCGTCCTGGCCGATCAGTTCAAATCAGAGGAAAATCGTCCTGACAATAGCCCTGAATACGGGCTGGCCGATACTGATCGTCCTGAAGTAACTTAAGGTTTTTGACTAGATCGTCCGGGCCGATCCTGCGATCGTCCAGGACGATATGATCGTATCAATCATCCTTAATTACTTCCTTGATTTCCTGAACAATTATGGCATAATTTGTTAATATCGTCCAGGCCGATACAAGGATCGTCCTGGCCGATAATTTAAAGATATGCTATACCATACTTGTCTATGGCGGCTACTTCTTTCTGTTTTGAGCTTATCGTCCTGGCCGATACACGTATCGTCCAGGACGATCGGTTAACGTTGGCTGCCTTAATCAAGAATCCTTAATTAGACTTTCTGTTTTTAAGCTGATCGTCCAGGCCGATCAAAGATATCGGCCTGGCCGATATGAGTAAAAATAGAATTTCTAATTCTCTCAAGTGTGTGTGTGAAGGGTTACAAAGTATCAGTCTTTTTGACTATTACAAGAGGACTCAAAAGGTAAAAAACAAAAGTACAGACTGACTCAACCCTAAACCTACGCATTCCTGAACTTGGCTTCTTTTTGATTGTCCGATCGTCGATTCCTGAAAAGTTAGAAGCAACAAGCTATCCAAGAAAAGCATTGTTTTGTCAATCATCAAAACATAAGCCATGAAAAAATAGATTTGCAACAAGATCAAATCATTATTTTCAAAGGAGTGAGTGAGTCTTTGTCCAACCAAGTTTTGAACATTGAGTTAGATAAAATTATTGAGGCTTGCAAGCTCCATGATGAACAGTGGATATGCATATAATGTAACACCTACATAATTATTAAAGCTCTATGACCGACAAGTTTATATGGGCTACTGCAGGAAATCCGTCATATGTCAAAAATGCCCCTACACATGCACCATAGTTTATATATATATATATATATAGGTACATAAAAAGGGTAGGTGTAATCACAAAACCTGTATGGGCCCCGATGAGTATGTTATGGGCATACATGTGATGTCTAGGGATGTTACATGGGTTAGTAAATGAATGTAGTTTGAGCCAGATCCTTCTTTATGGATTGATAGGAGTCGACATGTCTCAAATTATCAAATATATACTGTCAGGGTGTCGATCGAAATATCTATTATATATATTCATATAAGGCCTTTAAGGCCTTCAACCAAGGAAATTCATCAATGAAGGTATAAAGCATACGAAACCTGACTCTCTATTGACTGCTCTACAGAGTCAACAAGGTTCAATCCATAAATGAAAATAACACCAAACAAAATGATGATGACAGTGTTGAATGTAAATCTTAATCGAATGGATTAATTCCAAATATTTTAAATGTCACCTCAAACACCCAAAAATGTAAAACTCTAAAAAAAATTTAAATTCAAATATTTAAAATTGAAATCCAACCTTTCAAGCGCTTAAAGAAAAATCCATTCACCCTACATAATAGTTTATCGGGAAGGACAAATTAAAAATTACTTTAGCTCACATAGAGTTAATGCCTAGTCAAAAATATCACTAGGATTCATCCTTAAATAATTTCCTACCAGAAAGGACATGGTATGTGTCCTCTGACCAGCAATTTTTCCACCAAATGGCATAGTATGTAGGATAAATGGTTATGATTTGGGGCTCTATGAATAAAGTAGTTTTGCTGCCAAATGACACCATTATAGTTATGTCCAAAGCCAATATGTTCCTTAATGTCATCAAATCCTTGAAATATGAATTAATATGATATAATCGACAGGGAACAAATCCCTATATTGGCTAAGGTGGATTCAAATTTGTCACCTTAGACAAATACCCACTCCAAGTCTACAAGATCCCCTTGGATGAAGAAAACCATGGTTGCTGACAAGGATCCTTCAGTCTGGTTGGGTCAACTACCTCATTTGATTAAGAAGACTAGGGACCACGATGGCCCGGGATGACAGAACCATGAGATCTTGATCGGGTCTATCATCCATTCCCCCACCATCTGCTTTAAGTGCAAGATGGTGAAATTCCAAATTTTGAATATCAAACTCTCCAATAACCAAAGCCCATGCTGCTACTATATGCCAGATAACATGTATTCTCTATGTATTTGATCGACGATTAGCCTTAATTGAAAGTTCTCTCTCGTTATCAGGAAGGGCAATTAACTCTACGGGCTTGAGCCTATAGGAAACCAGAATTCAAATCATAAACTCCTCACAAAATGAGGGTAAAATCTCTAAGTAGTGTCTTATTTACAAACTCATCTGCCTTTAAAAAATTTTCCCCATAACTTAATTCCATTAAAACTCCCCTGAGGAAAAGCAACAATGGGGGAGGCTGGGGCCAAATTTTTGGCCACAGGTACACTTTATTTTATATGCTTCAAGTAGAGCTACATCCACCAAAGTTAGTGTCAATGATGTACATTTACCATATGTTTGGTGACGTGCATACATGTTATTGGCGCACTATGTGATAAAGTTTGTGTGATGATAATTAGAGGACTTTAGTTAGGTGATGGTGGTCGAAGACACCACAGGAAAGTTAACTTTTGTGATGGACAAATCCACTACAAAAAAAAGGAAAATTCATCATAAAATATTATTTGCTGTGGAATATAATCTGACGCAAAAATTGGCATCATAAAATTATTTGCGGCTTGAAAAATTTGCCGCAAATATTTCTGACAAATTTGTGGTGGAATTTTAGCCAAAAAAAAAAAAAAAACAAATTCTACCAAGTCCTCGCTTGATAGGATTGCCCACTACTAGCTTAATCTCTCGTTTGCCCGACTTGCCTGGGATTTGAACCCTGCTCCACTTGTCAAAAACCATCAACCTTCTCCACTTGGACACAAAGACAACCAATTTAAAAAGTTTTTGTTTTTATATTATAACTCAGCTTGTGGTGGATTTATGGAGGTAATTTTCACCGTGAACTTGTGGCAAAATTTCTATCATCACCAATTAGCCACAAAAAACGTAAAAATTTCTATGAAAAAATCCATCACAAATCTGTTGACATTTCCGATGGACATTATTCTGCAGCAAAAAGCTGGCTTTCATGTAGTGAGAACTATTGTCAGGCAACGATGGATGAATGACAGTTGTCAAGGGATGGTGGATCGAGGTTTGTAGTTTAGTGAGATTGGTCGGAGATTTATAGTTAAGCAATGATGATTGGAGGACCATAATTTGGTGATTGTTATCAAAGGACCATAGTCGGCCGAAGCAGGCTTAAATTAATTGTTGGTGGTTGGGTGACTGTAGTTAGGTGGCTAGCACTGGTCGACGGCGAATCAGATGGTTATGGTGGCCAGTAGTGACTGGTAGTGATGACGACCATTGTTGGCTAGCAGAGGTGGTGGTCGACAGTGGGTTGTGGTGGTTGATGGTGATGGTGGTGGCCGGTAGGTAGCAGCGGTGGTTGTCAAAGGCGAGTGGAGGCAGTTGCTGGTAGTGGCTGGCTGCAGTTGATGGCCATCAAGTGAGCTTGCTTATGATGTAAATTGTTTTCGCTCAAAACTGAATGAGTTTGATTTACCTTTAAAATGAACTAGAATATTTTGCACTACATTTATTTTACTTTACATTCCTTTTTTATTCAACCAAATACTAAATTTATCGAAATCCCTACATTTGGATATTACATTACACTCAGTTGAAATCCAACCAAATTGCCCCTAAATGCCTGTTGGCTAAAAAAGAAATGATGTGTGGAAGGAATACACTGTATTTAAAATGCTATCAAGTTTTTAGATGAGTGTAAAATAAAATATCATTATTACAATTTTTTTAAAGAATAATATATTATATAATGTATATGTTTTAATATTATTGAAATAACTAAAATTATAATAGCAAAAGTAACTTTTTAAGTGTAAGATATCTAATTATATACCAATTCTACGATTTGTATGTATGTAAACTCCTAACAGATTTAGTGTGATGAAGTAAGATGGACATAACATCAATGATTATTTATGCTTCGTTTTGAGATATTTTCTTACTGCTTTGCTTTTAAGACGGCAATCACATTTTTTGTTTGTCTACCACTTTTTGCCGTCTTAAAAAAAAATATGTTACTAAAAAGCTGTTTTCTATATCTGTTTTAAAAAATCACTTTCTCTTTTAACAATTTTACAAAACTATCACTTAAAAAAAAAAATTACAAAACTATTACAAAGCTGTCCCCGACTAAATATTAGTTTTCAATAACAGGTGCCCAAAACTATCGGCAAAGTTATCAAGAAATTTATTGGCATTTGTTTTCGGTTATAAATTAGTAATTTAAATTTGAAAAAAAATTAATGATTTAAACTTGATGTTTCCATCTTTCTGCTATTAATGATTTAATTGTTTAGTTTCACAAAAACGGCAGCCTTATTATAATAGGCAAAACAGTAGATGCCATTCAACTAATAATAAATATTTCACGTCCAGCCGGAACTCAGCCACTTGTCTTATAGCCTTTCATTAGATTTGCCATTGTAAGGCTTCTTATTTTATATAAAGGTGGCAAGAAGGGGATAATGTGAGAGAAATAGCTCAGATATTCATGGAGGGAGAAAAGGAAGGGAATGATGAAGGAGATAAAGATATCAATAATGTTGGTGGGACATTTGAAAATTTTGAACTAAAAAGCTGATTTATATAACAGTAAAAGAATTGTCCCAAAGAAAACCTAAGATAATTTGAAAAATAACTTTACGTTTCATTTGGGATGAATTTTTTACTGCTTTCTAAAGCAACTTAATTTTAAGACAAAAATTTTAAACAATAAAATTTTATAATAAAAATTTAGTTTAGAGAGCATTAAGAAAGCGACTCCAAACGAAGTTTAAGAAGTGTTAGTAAAACGTTTATTTTAACACTACCTAATAGTCTTGCATTTTACCTTTTTTTTTTTTTTTTAAATAACAGGTTATGAAGGCTTTGGAAACATCTCAAACATCTGAGAAATCAGAATACAACAATTGGATAGCAAATATGCCTTCATCTAGGAATTCCTTTTCCATTGATATGAAAAACTTATTGTTTTTTTCCTCTCCCCAACCCTTCTCTCTCTTTCTATCACCATTATATTCTTTCTCTCTCTCTCTCTCTCTAAACATATAATATATAGAAAACCTTGAAAGATTGGCATATATTGTGTTTGACATACCTGTTGACATCATTATTAAATAAATGAAATTATCTCTTGTGGAAGTGTCATATTTTTGTCTTTTGGGAAAAAATTGGGGCTTTGCATAGAAAAAAATAATAGTAACATCAATGAAACTGATTACATGTGTAAGAGAAAAGAGAAACAACAAACTAAAGAAATACAAAGCAAATGTCAAAAAGGAAGTGTCATATTTTCAATTTAATTTACGCGCTAGCTTAGTTGTAAAGTACTGGGTTTGTCTTCTAAAATTTGATATGCTTATAGAATTGTTTTTTGATGGGCATGGAATTTGATTAATTATTGTATTTTAAAACAATTAAATTAAATTTAGAAACATTAAAAATCAAATATTTATTAAATTACATTCAAATTTAATATATGGACAAGATGAATCTAACAAAATCAAAGATGATCTGATATGATCTAAGTTCAAATGAGCCCTAAATTAAGCACATAAAGATGATACGATCTGAGTTCAAATGAGCCCAAATTATGTGTAAAACCCTTCAAAAAGCTATTTTTTTGAGTGCTGTTAGTCCCGTACGAACTGCCTTAGTTCCAGACGAACTGAAGAAAATTGTGAAGAAATCTGTCATTTTCGTCTGTACGAACCTGGAAGGGTCAGGACGAACCTGGAAGGGTCGGGACGAACCGTCGGGACGAACTGAACCCGAAAGCATCGTCCAGGGACGAAATAAATTGGAATTAATTTCGTCTGTACGATCCGTGTCCAGAGGAGTTCGTCCCGGGACGAATTTGGATCGTCCGGGTCGATCAGTGTTGATAAATATCCGATAGAGATATTTTGGATTTATTTGAAGAGAGAGAAAGTGAAGGTAGGAGAGAGAAAGTGAAGGAAAGAAAGGAAAAAGCTTGGTTTTGGAGCCCGCGGAGCGCTTTTCATCCGACGACGTATTTGGAAGATTTGCCTGTCTCGCAGTAAGGACTCCGAATCCTATTATTGTTTTTGAAGATTTTGTGTTTTAGTATTTTTCTGCTCAGTTTTGTGTTATAGTTACCGAATTTCTTGCATATCTTTAAAATGACGAAAGTTTTACCGCGCAACTTTTGATATGTTTCTAATATGATATGTCTGAACGTTTTGAATGTTTTCTGTAAAATTTCTATAGGTTATTTTGAGTTCAGTGTGATTTTTATCCAATAGAAAATTATCGGGATGTTGAAATATGTTACTTGAGTACGATAAAAGTCTTACAATGTTGTTGTGGAAATTCTGTGATAATTTGGTAAATTTCTGAATCTGCGATTTCTGTGTAAATTAATTCCGTATACTGCCGTCATGCCGCTAACGAGTTTTCTAACGAACTCCGATTTTCTGATTTGAATGTTTTGATGTGTGCATGTTATCAGAAGGGAGTTATAGGTACCGGAATCCTATGTGATCCCGTTGTCTGGGTCCGGGAAATCTGAAATGAGCTTTAAAATTTGAAATTCTGTATATTTATTCTGTTCTGGTGCTCTAAACACAAAAGAGAGCCATAAGGGGAAGTTCTGGTGCTATAAGCACAAGGGAGATATAAGGGAAAGTTCTGGTGCTATAAGCACAAGGGAGATATAAGGGGAAGTTCTGGTGTTATAAGCACAAGGGAGATATAAGGGGAAGTTCTGGTGCTATAAGCACAAAAGGGAGCAATAAGGAGAAGTTCTGGTGCTATAAGCACAAGGGAGATATAAGGGGAAGTTCTGGTGCTATAAGCACAAGGGAGATATAAGGGGAAGTTCTGAAATTTGAAAGGAAGCTCTATTCCGAATTTTACATATATCTGTTATGTTCTGGTGTCACAAGCACAAATGGAGACATAAGGGGTCAGAATCTGTATAGATTCTGTAAGGGTCTGGGAATCTGGAATCTGAAATCTGATATGTGATATGTGATCTGAAATCTGATGTTTGATATCTGATAATCTGTTCTGTGACGTATATGATCTGTTTTATGAATTATCTGATTTGAATTATCTGAGATGAATGTGATTTTAGCTGATTTGAAATATGTTATGTACGATTCTATTGTTCTGTACGATTTCGTTCGTTCTGTACGATTTATGTTTACTCCGTACGATTCTGTTTGTGTTGTGAAATCTGACTTGTGAATTCTGTTTTTCTGTATCAGTGATTTGATTTCTGTTTGATTAAGTATTTGTATTCTAATGACTATATGATTTCTACATGATTCTCTGATTTCTATACGAAAATTTGAATAACTGATTTTGGTGAATTATCTAATATGTTTTGATGAATTATCTGATATATGATTTCTGATTTCTGTACGATTCAGTTTATTCTGTATGATTCTGTTGGTTATAACGATTCAGTTTATTCTGTATGATTCTGTACGATTTTGTTGGTCCTGTGAAATCTGACTTGAATATTCTGCTATTCGAAATAAATTCAGTTCTTCTGTATCACCTGTTTGATTCTAATCAAATATCTGAATATCGTATTTCATTTGATTATATACGATTTCTGTGATTATCTGAATATTGTAAGGATTTATAAGTTTCCTGTCATTGCACAATTTCATTGATATTTCATACTGTACCTATCACTGAACACAGATACCGATATGGATATTGATACTGCATCGATTCGTTGATACTACCGATACCGATACTATTGATTCACCGATACTGATAATTGTACTGATCTTATAACAAGTGATACACCAAATGCTGACCGATACATATGATACACTGACCATATGATATAGAATATGATTTTTACTGTATTGATTGGTTTATGTGATTTCATACCGTTTGATATTATTAACCAGAAGTGATTTCTTTATTGATCTAATTAATTCTATTGATATGATTGAGTAATGTTAATCGTATTTGATTTGACAGATTTACTAGTACGGACTTATTTACTATGCTGATTTATCGTTACTGTATAGATTTGTTGTTACTACATGATTTCACTGTTATAGCATAATCGTTCATGTTGTCATTGGATTGTTACTGATATTGATACATATATTGCTACTACTGATTTACTGAACTGACTTTATGCACGTGATATACTGAGCAAGTGACATGTGACTCACTGAGCATGTAATACCAATTACTGGATTGCATATGATTTATTGAGCAAGTGTTAAAGAACTGGAATTTATAAGTATGTATTGGTATGGTGTGATACGATTCTATTACATTGATTCGACTGATGTTATAGACTGATGTGATAGATAAAACTACTATTAAAGAGATTTGACGCACGAACTGATTTATTGAGCTTTATGGATTTCCTACTGTTCACTGATTCTATCATTGCTGATTTCGAATTCTATTATTTATGCAGTGATTTCTATTTCTATACTGATTTCTCTATTTCTGTACTGATTGCTGTATCTGCATTGATTTAAAGATCATGTGCAAGTGACCGATAATAATTTGACTATTTGACATGTATATTACTTTCGTGCCGTGCTTTGATTTCAGTTGTAGGCTTTGGTGACCTGCTGGGCTATTTAAGCTCATTATATGTGGTTAACAATTTCAAGTACAGAGCCTCCCGCGTGAAGCTTCTTTCAGACGCTAGTATAGGTTTTTGTAGTTTATGTTCTGGCTTTGTTTTGTAGCCCGAGCGGCTATTGTACATGTTCTTTTGGATGTACATGTTATTTTGGACGCTTCTTTTGACTGCATATATGAAATGCCAAAATGTGAATTATAGTATTTGATGTATTTATTTTCTGTAATGCAATTATCATTTCTGGATGTCTGCATTGGTCTAAGCGAGAAGAAAAAAGGAGGAAAAAAAGGTAAGACTGTCAGACGAATCCTTTCACTATTGATGTATGGGACGTTACATTATGTGTATGATGTATGTTTGAAAACTTCAGTATTTTAATTAAAGGACCAAAATAGTCTATAAATTTCATATGTTTATAATTATATTGAGTGGCTTGATAAGGAAAATTCCAAGAGCCCAATATCATATAACTTTGTTCTCATTAATTAAATTAAATGACGAATGATCTATGATCAAAGGACTCAATATGAGTCGATCATCATTATCTGAATAATACCGTTTGATAGCATACTCCATACATGATCAGTACCGCTAATATATGACTAACATTATTTAATAATAGTTTTATGAATGGTATCATCTAACAACCTGTATGATCCCTTAACTCTCCAAGAATCTATAATACAGCTACATGAGAACAACCAAATCGTCATAATATTATAATATCATATTATCATAGTGAATAAGAGCAGACTTCTATAACATTAAGTATATACTAGATTACTTTAACCGAGCTAGGTTATTGTCTTCTCCCTTTTCAAACTTTTCATATAAAATTTCTCTTTTATTTTTGTTTGTATTAGATCTTTGTACAAAATTTGAATGAAATACTCTCTCTATAAATTTAACGGTAGAAAGCTTCTTTTTGCAGCAAGAGTAGCTAAATCATTAATTTTTTTCATAATAAGTTCATAACTAACTTTATAAAACTTTGCATCTATCCAAAACAGACCTTTAGTATAGTCAAAATTTAAATTTATTAGTTTGCAGATTTTTGTTAGACAATATTGCTTTTCTATCCAACAGAAAAGACAACTTAATATTTAGCTTGGAGGTGATTCAGTAATACTAATTTCAATTATAATATTGAATTTACTTATTTATTTATTTTTAATAAGGAGAAGCCCCATTTAGACATCAATTTGGCATTTTTTTACTAATACAAGTCATAATGACGGAGACATTTTCTTACTTTAATATTGAATTTACTTATTTATTTTTCTTAATAAGGAGAAGCCCCATTTAGACACCAATTTGGTATTTTTTCACTAACACAATTCAAAATAATTGAGACATTTTCTTACTTTACTCCATAGCTTGGGGGAAACTTAACAATTATGTTGAGTATGTAGTCTCATATTTAGTAATAATTATGATTATATATTTGTTCGAATTTACTGTAATATGATGAACCCTATCAATCAAAGCTCTAGTGAGAGATCGTCTAACCCCTCCCCCCAAGTAAAAAAAAAAAAAATCGCCTAACCCCTTGAAAGGGAGGTTATTTAGAAAAGGTTAAACTTGGCATGCATTTTGACGATTGAACTATAACAAAAGAAGAATTTTGGATTGCTAATGATGGTAAAGGAAAATTTCATTTTCTTCAAATATTACAATGTCAATTAAAGACTAACAAAGACTGATATGGTTGATAATGGAAAATTTGAAAAGGTTGGTGACATAATCTTTGTTGCACTAACAAAAAAATGCCTAATTTCGACTATTAACATGCCACTGAGTTTTGATTGCACCTAAATGTTTGTTGGCTAAAAAAGAAATGTTATGTAGAAAGAATACAATGTATTTAAAATGCTATGAAGTTTTTAGATGAGTGTAAAATAAAATATAATTAAATAACTAGAGATTCTAATAGCAAATGTAAAATTTTAAATGTTAGATATCTAATTATATACCAATTCTATGATATGTATGTAAACTCCTAACATATTTAGTGTGATGAAGTTAGACGGACATAAACGTCAATGATTATTTAGATTTCGTTTGGAATATTTCCTCACTACTTTGCTTTTTAGGCGTAAATCACAATTTTTATCTGCCAACTACTTTTTGCTGTCTTTAAAGAAAAAATTTACTAGAAAGCTGTCTCCGACCAAATATTAGTTTTCAATAACAGGCCGTGCACAAAACTCTGTCGGGAAAGTTATCAGGAAATTGCTAATTTAAATTTGAAAAAATTAATTATTTAAACTTGATGTTCCCATCTTTCTGCAGTTAATGATTTAAATATTGAATTTCATAAAACGGCAGCCTACAAACTAATATAATTAATAGGAAAAACAGTAGATACCATTCAACTAATGATAAAAATTTCACGTCCATTGTCTTATAGCCTGTCATTAGATTTGCCACTGTAAAGTTTCGTAGTTTATATAAAGGTGGCAATGCGGGGATAATGTGAGAGAGGGAGAAGAAACGGATAGAGAAATAGCTCAGATATCCATGGAGAAAAAGAAGGGAATGATGAAGGAGATAAAGAAGCAGATGTGCCTTGCAATGCCACTTACAGTTGCGAATTTCCTTATGTTTGCCCTCCAATTCGTATCAATAATGTTGGTTGGCCATATAAGTCATGAAAAGCTCGCCGGAGCCTCCATAGCCATTTCCTTCGTGAATTCACTTGGCTTCTCAGTGCTCGTATGTGCTTCTCCTTTATTTATTTTCCTTCTTTGAGCTAGTGATGTAAGATCATTTATGTTTCTTCTTTCTCCTGTCCAATGATTAAGTAGATGGGAGCAAGTTCTGCACTAGATACCTTATGTGGACAATCTTTTGGAGCAAAAAATTACAAGACGGTAGGTTTATATCTACAAAGAGCAATGGTCATTTGTGTCATTATCAGCATTCCACTTGCCTTTGGCACGGCTTTCTCTGGCAGAATTCTTATCTTGCTCCGCCAAGTTCCGGAGATATCAATGGCAGCAGAATCTTATGCTCGGTTGATGATTCCATCACTATTCGCATTTGGCCTTATACAGTGCATCCTCAAGTTCTTACAAGCTCAAAAATGGTGCTGCCTATAATGTTTAGCAGTGGAATCACAGCTATTTTTCACGTCATCAATTGTTGGTTCTTTACCAATAAAACTGGACTTGGTTATCGAGGAGCTGCGCTTTCTGTTTCAATCTCTTATTGGTTCAATTTGCTGCTATTAGTACTATATGTCTTTCTATCTCCCTCTTGCAAGTCAACATGGACTGGATTCTCTAGAGAAGCTTTTCATGGCTTATGGGACTTTCTTAAACTCGGCATTCCTTCTACTTTGATGGTTTGGTAAGTATCTGATGCACCATGTCTTTGAATATTATTGGTGCTCAATCCTTATACAAGCTTCTTACATGAGATATCTTTTTAGCTTTCAAAACTGGCAATTTGAATTGTTGCTGCTTCTTTCTGGGCTTCTTAAGAATCCGGAGCTCCAAACATCATTAATGTCAATAAGGTATTTTTTTTTCTTCTTAAATTTTATTGCGATTTAAGTTAATTTTGATTTATATATGGTTAATTTATTCAATTTTCACAGTCAAAACATTTCTTCACTGGTGTATGCGGTCCCCTTGGGGCTTAGTGGTGCAGTCAGGTTAGATGACATGATTTCTCTTCTTTTAAATACTAAACAACATCTGAAAGCTCATACTAAGTCAAGTTTTCTTCATTTTTTTCAGTACCAGAATATCAAATGAATTGGGGGCACAAAATCCAGGGGCTGCTGTACTGGCTATCTTTACTGCGACAGTAGCCATAGTTATTGAAGGTTTGGCAGTGGGCTTTGGGATGATTGGTGGACGGAACTTATGGGGACATCTTTATACCAAAGAGAGGGAAGTTGTGAATGCTGTGGCCGTAATGATTCCATGGATAGCTCTATCTCATTGCATTGATGGTTTCCAATGTGTGCTTTTAGGTATTTAAGTATTCTGCGCTAAGACTAACTAGCAAGGACTAATTCCTCTTGTTATTTGTCTAATAAATTCGTTATGAATTCAGGCACAATTAGAGGAAGTGGTAGGCAAAAGATGGGAGTTTTTGTTTGTCTCGGTTCTTACTACCTCGTTGGAATTCCAGCATCTATACTTCTTGGTTTTGTTTTCCATATGGATGTAAAGGGTCTTTGGATTGGAAACATTTGTGCGATTTTAGTTCAAGACGTGGTGCTGCTAATCATGACAGTCCTTACAAACTGGGAGAAACAAGTAAGCTTTCTGAAGGCTTCATTTGGGACAACTTTCTTACTACTTTTATGAAGAAGATTCTTAATATAATTTTTTTTTTAATTTGAAAAATTTTAACTAGAAAGCTGATTTATAAGACAGTAAAAAAATGTCCCAAAAAAAGCCTAATATAATCTGAAAAATGATTTTAGGCTTTGTTTGAGATGAATTTTTTACTACTTTCTAAAGCAAATTTTTAGAAGAAAAAATTTTTGAACTATAAATTTTTGTAATAAAAAATTGTTTTAGAAAAGCGCTTATCCTAACGCAACCTATTAATTATGTTTACTTATATTCTAAAAAGAATTCTTACCTTTTACCCTTTTTTTAATAACAGGTTATGAAGGCTTTGGAAAGAGCTCAAACATCTGAGAAATCAGAGCCCAACTATTGGATAGCAAATATTCCATCATCCAGGCAATCCTTTTCCATTGTAATTGATCCGACAGAATTAAGTTATTTCTAAACATTGATGCATCATTTAGGAGAAATTTTCTTTGAGGGAAATGAACAAACTTATCCTTTGCTGAAGTTTTCATGAATCTTCACCTTTGAGTTATGTAATTCTTTTGCATCCTATTACAATTAAGTTCAAGTTGCATACAACTAATCCTTATGATGGGATCTCATATCCTTATGAGCATATCATCCACTACAGTAGAATCATGCATATTCAATATCTTTCTAATGGAAATCTCTAACAATTTTTTTTGCAACTCTTATGGGTCAAGCTCTCACCTAGCTCTTCTCTCTATAATCAAATTAGTCATACTTTAGCTGATATAGGCTTTTTATGAAATAATTTATAACCAATCAAATATCATTGAGGACTAATCCAATTTTTCTATGGTTCACCAGAACGAGGAAGAGACTCTTAAAGAGTATTTTTAAAGGTTCTCTTTTGAAGCACGTTAAAGTTTGAATGTGGATCTAGATTTACTACGAGGGTTATTTCTTAAATTTCTTACCTTAGATTTTCTACTTTTGATTGATGCGTGAGACTTTTTGCTCTTATATTGGTCTTATTCATGAGTTGAAACACAAATAATTACTAATGAGGTGAATAATTCCAATCAAAAGTAATTTGAGTAATTTCAAGCAAATGTAAGAATTTACTCTAGGAAATTAATTAACCTCACCAACCAAAAAAGCAAGAGTTAAGAGACTGAATACATCATTCTCATTAAAAACATTTATGGTTAAAATTCTAATAGATATTTAAAATTTTGAACACCACAAGTGGTCAAAACATCTAAATGTCTAAGTGGTTGAGATCAGTCTTAATATCATAACTTACACCATTTAAGATGCCATTCAATAAAAGATATTTTCAATTACATTAAGAGATTAAACATATTATAAAAAAGGATACCTAGGTTATTATTTACAAGAATAACATGTTGATCATTAGCCTTAAAATAGAGGAGATAAGAAGAGTCATGATGAAAAAAATTAATTAAATTATTGAATGTAAGTGTCATCACAACCAATTTTCCCTTATATATATGAATATTCCATCACTGAAGTAAACTAAAGAAGTTGAGCTACTCGTCTCATTAGAATTTCTATAATAACTTATATCTTCTCAAAATGTGATAGAGATTTATCTTTTAATTGAGTTTTTATCTAATTTTTGAATAAATTATCATTTTATAATTAATATTACATTCCAACAAAACCCTTAGAAGGCATGCCCATGAGATAGCTTCGATCAAAAGCTACTAGATGATATGTTCCTTATTAGAAACACCACATAAGGACAAGTGATTGTCAATGGTTTCCACTCAAAAATGTCTAAAAGAAATAACCATGAGGAAACTTTTTTGAGAAACTAGTGGATAGGGTACTCACTAGAAATACTACATGATAACAAGTGGTTAACAAGATCTCCATCTAAAAATTTTTTAGGACATAAGCCTTTATAGGTATAAGTACATTAAAAATCTTATAAGGTAGAAGCTATAAAAAGTACAAGTTTTCCTAATCTTCAAAAATCTCAGAAGGCTAAAAGCCTTAATGGGTAGATATTTTTTAGCTTCTCAAAAAATCATATAAGACTAAAGCCATAAAAGGTACATGTTCTCTAAAATCCTCATAAGGCTATAATCCTCTGAAAGCATAGGTTCTCTAAAACTTTCATATGTTTAAAACCCTTAGAAAGCATAAGTCCTTAAAAAATTTTAGAAGGCAAAAAGCCTCAAAATATTTAGGTTCTTCTAAGATCTCTAAAGGTCAAATCCATAAAAGATAGAGATAATTAAAAAATATCAAAATATTTAAGCTTGAAAATATATAAAATTTTGGTAAAAATCTTAGAAGTCTATGAAATTTAAACGGATAATGTTTCTTTGATTTTTTTTAAAAAAAATCATAGAATGAATATGCCTCTGAAGGTATGGAGCCTTCAAAAATCATAAAAGGCTAAAAGCCTCACCCACTAAGGAAAAAATATATAAATAAATAATAATACAAAGGGGGCCTAAGTATCTTATATTATTTGACACTCATTTTACAATCTTCATGTTTGAGAAAATAATGAGTAAAGTTTCGTTTGGGACAAAATTCTAATTTCTTGTTAAAGTTGCTTTCTAGTACAAAAATTTCTTGAACTAGAATCTTATATATTAAAAAACTTTAAAAACTTGTATGAAAGTTGTCTCAAACAAAGCATAAGTGCCATATGACATTACTCCTTATGAAGTTAAAAATGTCACCTTAAATGCGCTGATGCCAACACACTTTGTCTTCACCTAGAAATAACACCAAATTGATTTTTTTTATATATAAAATTGGTTAAGCCAATGAAATACAAGATAAAAAGATCAAAATATTTCAAAAGTACACTAATATTTTGGTAGATGTCAGGTGAAAATTAGATTAATGTTTTGCACAAAAATTCTTATGAAAATATTTATTTTAGTTGATATTGAGCAGGAAAATCTTTGAAAAAAATCACACAAATCAAAATTTGCATAAGCATCGCAGTGACCCCAACATTGTGGTAGTGTTTGTTAGGATTTAATGGAGATGAAAAAAAATCAATTCGATCGTCTCCGAATGACATGCTAAATCATCGAGAAGAATTTTCGGAAGCGTACCTGAATCCATTGAAAAGCAGAATTAAGGTCTTTCGATCTTCCACGTTTAGAGCGGTGTTCTCCAAAAAAGCGAGAGACCCCTTCTTTTCACTCAAGATGAGAAATGAGGGAAATGAGAACTTAACCGATTAAACTGAGGACCATGACCCTTATATACTTTAAGTGTAAATATTTTATTTCAGCCCATCATAAAAATAAAATAAATACCCGGCCTCTACACAAATTAATTCCATACAAAATTAATTGAGATGCCACATAAGCCAAATAATAATTTAATACTCAATAGATCACAAATTTAATTGGCTTAATTTTAGATAGCGTCTAATGTATAATTCTTTATTTATATGTATAAAATATATTGGCCCACATATAAAAATTTCCCAACAATCTCCCACTTGGGCCACATATATATATATATATATATATATATATATATATATATATATATATATATATATATATATATATATATATATATATATATATATATATATATATATATATATATATATATATATACATATAATTATACATTCTGAAATAACTGTAAGAGCTCAATTTTGCTATCTTTCTAAAATAACATCTCTAGACAATCTGGTACATCAATCATATCAATATAGAATCAAAGCGACCTTTGTTACATATTTCGTAACAAGACCCATCAATGGTCACTATGTTGACATAATTAACGACATAGATCAAGTATGGATGTGTAGCATAAAAATTTCATGTAATGTGATCTCAAATCATGACTATTTTCAATTGGTCTAATTTTATAACTCAAAAGAGTTATAACCAAAATTCAATACTTTATGCTAAACTGCAATTGAAATCAAATAACTGTATTTCAGAGTTTTCAATCACCAAAATAACAATACTTTAGTCTGATCAGAAATTAAGTTCATAATAATTGAACAATACAATAAACTCCCACTAAGCTAGCATATCATCAAAATAGATTACACCCATATGAGCCACATGCTCTTGAAATACTTTAGGTGGTAATCCTTTTGTAAGTGGGTCTGCAATCATAAAATTTGTACTAATATGTTCAATACAAATTTGAGAACTCTGAACCCTTTCTTTCACAACAAGAAACTTTATATCAATATGCTTTGATTTTGACGAACACCTGTTGTTCTTGGAATATAACTCAGCTGCTTTATTATCACAATTTATCTTTAATGGTCTCTCAATGCCATCAACAATATGTAGCCCTGTGATAAAATTTTGCAACCATATTCCCTGATTTGAAGCCTCATAACATGCTATAAACTCTGCTTCCATTATTGAAGAAGCTATAAGTGATTGCTTAACACTTTTCCAGGAAATAGCTCCTCCAGCCAACATGAAAATATAGCATGAAGTGGATCTCTTGCTATCGAGGCAACCAGTAAAATCAGAGTCGGAATACCCCACGATCTCTAAATGATCAGATCTCTGATATGTGAGCATAAAATCTCTTGTCCTTTTTAGATACCTCATAACCCGTTTCACTGCTTTCCAATGATCCATTCATGGGTTACTTAAATATCTACCAAGCATTCCAACAATATACGCAATATCTGGATGCGTACACACTTGAGCATACATAAGACTCCCTACTGCTGATGCATAAGGGATCTTATCCATCTCTTTCTTTTCAACTTCATTTCTTGGGCATTGAAGCAAACTGAATTTATCTCCTTTTGTAATGGGTGTATCCCCTGGTGCTTAATCTTTCATGCCAAATCTGCTTAGCACTTTATCAATATAGGCAGTTTGTGATAATCCAAGTATACCACGGGAGCGATCCCGATGAATTTGTATACCCAACACAAACAATGCATTTCCAAGATCTTTCATTTCAAATTTATTTGAAAGAAATTTCTTAGTCTCATGCAACAAGCCTATGTCATTGCTTGCTAGCAGAATATCATCGACATATAACACCAGGAGAATAAACTTACTCCCACTGACCTTATGATAAATGCATTGATCAATAGTGTTTTCTTTAAAACCAAATGAAGAAATCACTTGATCAAATTTCTTATACCATTGACGGGAAGCTTGCTTTAAACCATAGATGTATTTTTTTAATTTGCATACCAGATGTTTTGAAATCAGAAGATTGAAAATTTTCTGGTTGCATCATATATATAGTTTCCTCAATGTTTCCATTAAGAAATGCAGTCTTTACATCCATCTGGTGTAGCTCTAAATCATAATGAGCTACAAGTGCCATAATGATTCTAAAAGAGTCTTTCGAAGAAACTGGAGAGAAAGTCTCTTTATAATCAATGCCTTCCTTTTGAGTGAAACCTTTAGCAACTAGACGTGCTTTATATCTTTCAATATTACCTTTTGCATCCCTTTTGGTTTTAAAAATCCATTTACAACCAATAGGTTTTACTTCTTCAGGCAAATCAGAAAGATCCCAAACATCATTATCTTTCATAGATTTCATCTCATCTTCCATGGCTTCTATCCACTTTTGAGAATTAGAATATTTTTTGACCTGACTGAATGAGATTGGATCATCTTCCAATCCCAAATCAAACTCATGCTCTTGGAGATATACAATATAATCTTCTGAAATTGCTGTTCTCCTTTCCCTTGTGGATCTCCTTAATGACACTTCAATTTGAGGTTGTTGTCCTTCCATATGAGTGGGAGATAATTCAAGATTATTTTGATTATCTGGATTTACAATCTGAATAATATCAGGCGTAGTTACCTGATCATTTTCAATTGTAATAGTAGGAATAGTAATATATTCCTCCTCAAAATCAAAATCTTTAATTTTATCACTCCCACTATATTCAACATCCTCAATAAATTTAGCATTGCCCGTCTCAAAGAAGGATTTATTTGAGGAATCATAAAATTTAAAATCTCTTGACCTTTCAGAGTATCAAACAAAATAGCAGCTAACAGTTCTTGAGTCCAATTTTCTTTCATTAGGCTTATAAGGCCTAGCTTCAACTGGACATCCCCAGACATGAAAATGCCTAATACTAGGCTTCTTTCCAGTCCACAACTCATATGGGGTTTTAGTTACTGCTTTACTTGGAACTCTATTGAGAATATAAACTGCAGTCTTTAAGGCTTCTCCCCAAAGTGATTCTGGTAAAGAAGAATGACTAATCATACTTCTAACCATATCCTTTAAGGTTCTGTTTCATCTCTCAGCTACACCATTTTGACTTGGAGTCCCCGGCATAGTGTATTGAGGAACGATGCCACATTCTGCTAAATATCTCGCAAAAGGGCCTGGACATTGTTCACCTGATCCATCATATCTACCATAGTATTCACCACCACGGTCAGATTTGACAGCTTTAATCTTCTTACCAAGTTGATTTTCAACTTCAGCTTTAAAGATCTTAAATACATCCAGAGATTCTAATTTTTCATGTATTAAGTATAGGTACCCATAACGAGAATAATCATCTATGAAAGTAATAAAATACAGATGACCATTCCAAGAAGCTGTAGGGAATGGGACACAAATATCAGTATGTATTAATTTCAAGACATTTAAACTCTTTTTTGCACCTAATTTCTTAATATTTGTTTGTTTTTCCTTAGTACATTCAATATAAATTCTAAAATCTGTATAATCAAGGGAATCAAGAATTCCATCTGACACAAGTCTTTCAATTCTTTGTTTAGAAATATGTCCTAATCACTTGTGCCATAACATAAAGGAATTCTCATCAGTTAATTTTCTCTTTGTACCAAAATTATTTGTATGCAAGATTTCATTTATT